>JASPKZ010007692.1:0-327500 GCA_030220185.1 Diploptera punctata | reverse complement strand
TATAGTTATTTCAAAATATTTATATATTTAATGTAAACAACGATGTTTGAAAACCAACTGACAAATGTTTGTTAGGTTTCATTGTTCATCACTGCAACTAGATCATATTATTTATTGCCAAACAGGATCACAGTATTGTAAGAATGCACCCTAGTGGAGAAAAATTGAAACATCAAACTGTATATTATAACCAACATTATAGGTTATTAATTAATGTCTGATATCTTATGATGTAAAGATATCAAATATATTTTTCTGGAACTTGAATACCTGGGAAATAATACATTTAAGAAAGTGCAAACAAGAGGTTTCGGTGCTTTAAATTGCAGCCTAATCAAATTCATTGCTACAATTTTTTTTCTCTTATATCAGTTTTTCTGGGTGGGTGTTATAATCGGGGGGTAGTTCCTCATCCCTTTGGAGACCCAATGTCATGACCACTTTAAGGCCCAAACGGTCCCCGCAATCATAATGGCCAGCATCATCATTAATCATCACCATCCTTGCCACAAACACACACAACCGGTGTGGAAAGCAACGGGAAGCTAACCCCCACCCCACAACCTCCATTCCCTAGTAAAGCTGCAAGCATAGCATGAAAATGCTATGATTGTAGTGAAGGACCTGCCTTCGGGCAGAATTACTATGGATGGATATCTTGCAAGCAGTAGCTGGTTACGTTCGTGCACTATATATATATATATATATATATATATATATATATATAATTGGAGCCACATGCATTCTGGGGTTTTTACATTGGTGCTACATGAATATAATATATAAATTGATATATTCAACGTATTTGTTAGAGAGTCAGTCACTGCAAAATAATGCTCTGACCTGTTCAGAATATTAAAAAGGAGGAGCTTTCTTTAATATGATAAACAGAAGTTGACAAATATCGAGTTGAAACACGACTGTGATTGGTTTCAAAACAAAATTCATTGAAATGTGACTGGTCACTGACCCCCATTTGGGGCATGAGTTAAATAGTCATAAAAACAGCTTCTTGATAAACATAAAGCTTAAATGTCATACTGGTGGCAACTCTGCTCATATTCCACACGTGAATTAAATATGGGGAATAACAGTATGAGGTTCTTAAAAATTAAACATTTTTAACATTACATATTCTTCTTCTTCTTCTTCTTATTATTATTATTATTATTATTATTATTATTATTCGGTTCCATAAATACTATATACTTTGATCCATCTTGTCAATGATTCTTCTTGGATCTCCGTCCTTTGAATTTGTATAACACTGGTTATTTGCTATACACGGTGGATGTATATACACAACACACTCTTCAGACTGACTATTTAACTCATGCCCCAAATGGGACTCAATGACCAATCACATTTCAATGATTTCTGTTTTACAACCAATTAGAGTCGTGTTTCACGAAATATTTATCAGAGTTATAATTACCATATTAAAGAACGCTCCTCCTTTTTAATATTCTGAACAGGTCTGACCATTATTTTGCTGTGACTGAGCCTGTGAGAAATACGGCTACCAGATTGTATATATAGTGCATGAATGTCAACACATGCCGCATGCAGGAGTTAATATAAACACATTTGTAGCAATTGATTATACCACCAAAAAAAGAAACCACTGTTTGCACTTTCTTAAATGTATTTTTTCCCAGGTAACAATCCAGAAAAATATAATTGTCATATTTACATCATACGACATCAGAAATGAATTAATATACAGTTTGATGTGTTTCATTTTTTCTCCACTAGAGAGCATTCTTACAATATTGCGTTCCTTTAGCAATAAATAGTATGATCTGGTTGCAGTGATAAACAAAAGAAGCAGATGAAGTGTACCTATCGTTTCTCATTTGTTTTCAAACATCGCCGTTTACATTAAATATATAAATATTTTAAAATAACTATAGTTAAATAATGATTTGTGGGTAAACAGCTTAATTTTATTCGTTAAATAGTCCTAACAAATGTCACTTTTGATTTCCAAATTCTCTAGATAAATTGGAAATCACTCGTGGCATTACTTATGATAAAGACATTAATAAGAAATTCAGAAAATTTACATACCATCCTTTGGCATACAATAAGTTACAAAAATTCAGCAAATTTATCATTAAATTAACACTAAAAGAGATTATAGCCTGAATAGATTAATTAAAAATCAACAGAAATGAAAAGATTAATGAAGGCAATAAATCAGGGATATATTAAATTTATTGTGAAGATTGTACATAGGAAAATGAAAAAAGGAACTTGAACACAAGATTGAAAGACCTCCTTACAAATGTTAAAAATGGGAAAACAGATAAATCTGCGATAGCTGAACATGCATGGTCAGAAAAACACAGAATCGAAGCAAAAGCCAATTTATTGAAACAGATAAGTCTAAGGAACTCGTATTACTCCATGTTGCTCTAGGTCTTCCTCTTCGCTTTCTCAATTCTTCGGGGTTCGAATCAAATATCATTTTTGTGATGTTATCATTCTCTCTCCTTAACACATGAGCAACCCATTTCCATTTTCTAAATTTGATTTCTTTACATATTTCATTTTGATTCGTTCTTCTCCAAAGTTCTTTATTTTACACGCTTTATATTAGCTTGACCTGTATCTATCTATCTATCTATGTAAAGGAATCTTTCAACGCGATTTTCACCCACTTAGAAACATTGGATCGACTTGAAACTTTGTATACGTGTAGAGGACCCGTGACAATACAATAATTTCATATTTATTTTCTAAAATCTTGGCCATAATCATCAGAAAATAAAAAAAAGTGTTTTTGTATCAATGTAACGGAATCTATCAACGCGATTTTCACCCACTTAGAAACATTGGATCGACTTGAAACTTTGTTTATGTGTAGGGAACCCGTGACAATACAATAATTTCATATTTATTTTCTAAAACCTTGGCCATAATCATCAGAAAATAAAAAAAAGTGTTTTTGTATCAATGTAACGGAATCTTTCAACGCGATTTTCACCCACTTAGAAACATTGAATCGACTTGAAACTTTGTATACGTGTAGAGGACCCGTGACAATACAATAATTTCATATTTTGTTTCTAAAATCCTGGCCAGAATCATCCGAAAATCAAAAAATGAAAACTGGTATAATAGGTTGCGGACTTGTCGAGTTTTTAGTCAATCGTTGTAAGAGCTCAGTTGGTAGAGCAGTGAACTCTTAATGGTATATAATTTCAGTAATCCATACATCTCTGGTTCAAATCCGGCTGGGAGGGGTTTTTTTATAGAAGAATATTACTTTTAGCTCATACTACAATAGTATCGAATTTAAAGATATTTACATTTTTATCTTATTCTGTAAAACATTAAAACTAAAAAATAAAAAATAAATAATAGTTTTAAAAAACTAAAAGAACACGCTTTATTAGAAAACTAAAAAATGAAAAATAATTTTAATTTCCAATACGCTTGGGATAAAATAAAGTGGTCAACAAAAAAATCATCTCCAAAACATATAGAATAAAACTAGAGTTATCAACAAAAAGAAAATAATTTTACCATCAAAAGCGTGGGGTTCTTTTTATGATTTTTACATTTTCTTCTTAGAGAGCTTACTTTTACCAATATCTGTTTATTATCAAACATATTAATTGATATAGAGCACCCCACGCTTTTGATGGTAAAATTATTTTCTTTTTGTTGATAACTCTAATTTTATTCTATATGTGTTGGAGATGATTTTTTTGTTGACCACTTTATTTTATCCCAAGCGTATTGGAAATTAAAATTATTTTTCATTTTTTAGTTTTCTAATAAAGCGTGTTCTTTTAGTTTTTTAAAACTATTATTTATTTAATTACATAGGGAATGATTTAAAAGCATTCATTCAGGGTGGAGATGTATGGAGAGCCTATGTCCGTGCAGCCATAATTCTCCAGGCTCTGTAGTCTCAGTGAGTTAATTATCTGTAGTAATTAGTGAAGACAATACACCAGGGAATCTGAAAAATCTGTCATCAGTATAATTTCCCAACAGATTTTTATTTTATAAAACTTATTATGGGAAATTACAATATGAGGCTTTCAAGTTAATGAATAAAATGAGTCATAATTACATTACCTCATGTACTCTGTGTTCTTCAAAGCACAGGATTGTTTACAGGAATAGTTGTTACTATCTTCAGACATCTTTATGACTTTATTGAAATTAATGTTGGAAAGTTAACATTATGAAATAATCCATCCATAGTAATTCTGCCCAAAGGCAGGTCCTTCACTGCAATCATATAATTTTCATGCTATGCCTGCAGCTTTACTAGGGAATTGTAGGTGTGGTAGCTTCCCGTTGCTTTCCACACCAGTGAAGGATGATGACGATGATAATGATAATGACAAGGATGATGATGATGATGGTCATATGATTTCGGGGACCGTTTGGGCCTTAAATTTTTCCTGACATTTGTCTTACTGGTGAGGAAAAACCCCAATAAAAACCTCACCCAGAAAAGCTGCCCTGACCGGGGATCAAACCTGGGCCCGCTGCATGACAAGGCAGCATGCTACCTCGAGACCACAGCGGTGGACTATGAGATAATAATCATTTAAAATTGATCGGAGAAAATTTTTGAAAGATTTGACTGTGAAAGTATTTCATCAGTTGGAGTTTTGACTGAAGATGGGTGAGACTTCACTCGAAACCATGGTTTTGTGAAAAGCACGAAATTTGTGAGGCGAGTTTACAAAAAAAATTCTCCGATGAATTTTAAAACATCTTTATGACAGTTAAATTTTTGTCTTCACCTTCATATTCTAAACTTCCATCTAGTGTTGATTTCGTGAACTTTGGGATCATATCTTTCTCGCTGGGAATTTCAAAATTCATGGAACTAAATTTGTTCTTCTGAATTGCGCCATAGCCAAGTGGTTAAGTCAAGATACATTGGCGCAGAGCTATAGGACTTGCGCTGGTTCATTTCTCCATGGGGGAAGAATATTTCTTGTGAGATTTCAGCTAGTATGGAACCGGCGTCCACCCAGCATCGTGATGCATTTGGGTAGCTACAATAAGTACAGACTCCAGGTTGAGAAAACCAGCTATAATGACTGAGGGATCCGACATGTTGACAACATGTCACCCCTACACTGGCTGGATGAATGTCTACCTCTGTGATTAACACATGTGGATTATAATGCAACCAGTTAATGTTAGTTAAAATTAAGACTAAAACTAATAATAAAATGTATACAAGCAAGACATATTAAATTGCCCCTGTCTAATGTATATAAAAAAACAAAGAAAAATAATGAGATATAGAAAACTAATTTTACGATATTATACAATATTTAAAACAAAAGAAAATATTTGTTAAACTTAATATTATTTTCATAAATAATTAAATTTATTAATTGTTAAAACAATACTATCAGTGAGGTGTATAAGTTAGTTTGTTATTAAATAATTATTTAGTTTGTTTTTGAAGGATGTTATAGTTTGACAGTCTCTGACATAGGGCGGAAGGGAATTTCAGGTAAGTGAGACCGTAAAAGATAATGAAGCTGATATTCGACCCCAGAGCCATGGTTCCTCCAGAAGGTTTAGGACAGTCCAAAAATCCTGACTCCACTAGGACTTAAACCCTTGACTTTCAGGCTTGTAGAGTATTTCGTCAGTTAACTAGTACTGGCTAGCCCCTATTATTACATCTGGCTCCCCATAAATATCACCTAACTCACTGTTATAATAGTTTTCTTCATTCACTTCTGTATTTGTCTCTCTTTGATCCACAAATTTTCCTAAGAACTTTAATCTCAAATACTCGTAATCTTTTCCCTCCCTTAAAGTAAGAGATCTGTTTCACATCGGTATAATATAACTGGGAGAATAACAATTTTATATATTTTCAGTTTAATGTTCTTGAGTATGGATGTGAAAATTGGGTTTTAGGGAAGAAAGATGAGAGAAAAATTGAAGCTGCAGAAATGAGGTTTCTGAGGTTTGTAGTCGGTTATACATTATTTGATAAAAAAAAAAAGAAGTGAAGACATTAGATCAGAACTAAAAATACACAACATTATAGACATCAAGTCAATTGAGAGAGCATGTACAACGCAAGCCAGAAACACCAATTACCAGTACAATATATAACTATGATCCTCGCAGAAGAAGAAACCGAGGAAGGCCTACAAAATGATGGCAAGACCAATTTTGATTGGAGCTGGAACGGACCTTATGGCCCATACCGTAATGTAGATGATGATTATGATGTTTTTGAGATAAGTTCGGATGACAAGAGGCCCTGTAATGCATAACACCATGCATTTTCGGAATTGAGCCTGTGTTTTATTTTTTTGTGCATCTCATTCCTATTTGTAATTGTTGTTCCTAGGTATCATCATGAACAAATTTAGGCCATGTGACCTACGACAGTAAACCTAACGAAGATGATCTTGATCTTCCCATGAATGTTTTGGTCTTCCTTGGTCTCTATGTCCAGTTGGAGTATATTGGAATGCAAATTTTGGAAGTCTATTTCTTTTCATTCTTCTTAGATAATTTTTCCATTCTTGTTGATATCTTTCTATATCTTCATCTAAACTTGGTACATCAAGTTTTTCTCTGATAATAGTGTTCCTTTGGTGATCCAGTCTATTAACTCTTAAAAGTGATCGTAAGAAGCACATTTGACTTACTCTTAAGTTTATAAATGTTACTAGATACATCCATCCTAAATCATTGGTAATAATGATATTTCAAAATACAATAGGAGGTAACGTTAAGAGGTTTGTTTAATAATTAAAATATTTTGATTGTTCATTCTTACCTCTTTTAGTTGTTTTTGTCGAACATATGTTTCAGGGCTTCTTAGCCCCATCGTCAGCGATTACAGAATGAATTTTCTCATGTTGTCGGCCCTGATTCTTGATTCCTGTTCTCTCTGCCTCTGGTCCAATGAATTTACTAATGAGGTTCCTTTCTGCAGGAATTTCAAAGTTCATAATTCTTTCCTTGTTTTTCTGTACATAGATTTTTTTCCCATATGGTGAGTTCATTTTTGTTTTCTAACACAAAATTATTAAAACAGTTAGAAAACAAAAATGAACTCACCATATGGGAAAACAATTTATATACAGAAGAACAAGGAAAGAATTATGATAAATTATATTTGAAGAGAAAAATTTTTGCCTAGACCGGGACTCGAACCCGGGACCCTTGGCTTTCCGGGCCAAGTGCTCTACCAACTGAGCTACCGAGGCGAGTCACGATCTAGACGCAAATTTTCCTCTTATATACGTTGTAATTCCTATCGCCAAATGCTTTTGAAACCATTGCTTCTATCTTTGCAAATGGCGGCTTCTTAGTTAAGAAGACATTTATTGGGAATTTAACATTACTTTATAAAGCTAGTAAGGCTTCTAATGATGTTTTTATTATTGATTTAACATTTCTAAATGAAAGATAAATTATATTTGAAGAGAAAAATTTTTGCCTAGACCGGGACTCGAACCCGGGACCCTTGGCTTTCCGGGCCAAGTGCTCTACCAACTGAGCTACCGAGGCGAGTCACGATCTAGACGATCGAGTCCCGGTCTAGGCAAAAATTTTTCTCTTCAAATATAATTTATCTTTCATTTAGAAATGTTAAATCAATAATAAAAACATCATTAGAAGCCTTACTAGCTTTATAAAGTAATGTTAAATTCCCAATAAATGTCTTCTTAACTAAGAAGCCGCCATTTGCAAAGATAGAAGCAATGGTTTCAAAAGCATTTGGCGATAGGGAATTACAACGTATATAAGAGAAAAATTTGCGTCTAGATCGTGACTCGCCTCGGTAGCTCAGTTGGTAGAGCACTTGGCCCGGAAAGCCAAGGGTCCCGGGTTCGAGTCCCGGTCTAGGCAAAAATTTTTCTCTTCAAATATAATTTATCTTTCATTTAGAAATGTTAAATCAATAATAAAAACATCAAAGAATTATGAACTTGAAATTCCTGCAGAAAGGAACCTCATTAGTAAATTCATTGGACCAGAGAGAACAGGAATCAAGAATCAGGGCCGACAACATGAGAAAATTCAGTCTGTAATCGCTGATGATGGGGCTAAGAAGCCCTGAAACATATATTCGACAAAAACAACTAAAAGAGGTAAGAATGAACAGACAAAACGTTTTGATTAATAATGATATTATTTGTTGACAGAGGTGGTTCGGGCAATGAACCACGTGATCAGCCAGGGCTGGGCAATGTACTGGGGAACAGCAAGATGGACACCTGTAGAGGTAATGGAGGCGTATACCAACTGTAGACAGTTCAACTGTGTGACACCAATATCGGAGCAGTCAGAGTACCACATGTTCTGCAGAGAGAAAACGGAGCTCTACATGCCTGAACTGTACAATAAGATAGGTGAGTTTTGCAACCTAACTTAAGGGGGTGTGGCTGTGAAAGAAAATAATTATATTATTAACTAATAAGTGGTGAGTCGTGAAATCTCACCCATTTTAAGAGACCTCTAAACAAAATTTACCAATCTTAATCACCCTAGTTATACCTTATTTGCTTATTAGATGTCTCATTGGTTCGGTGTAATGACCACATACCATTCAGGGCATCTGTAGGGAAGTAAACATATCTAAATTATTGAACTATTTCAGCAAATATCACTATGAGGTATAGTTTAAAATTTAAAATAAATTTTGTTCACCCCATATCATATTCCATCTTCTAATTAGATCGGTTTCAAAACCTAGGCATTAGTAATTTCATGACTGATATTCTGTTGTCCAGGAGCACAAATAGAAAACCAAAAGAGCTCACGGTTTGGGAAAAAATCTGCTTTCAAAAAAATAAGAAAGAAAATTTTGAAATTTCCGGGGAAATAGATTTGATTTGGAGGTTCATCGGTCCACCAACAGATGGAGTAAGAAGCAGTGGTGCCTGGACAACAGAACATTGGTCATGGAATTACTGATGATGAAACTGCCTAGGTTTTGAAACTGGTCTAATTAGAACATGGGATATGAGGTGAGGTGAACAGAATTTATTTTAAATTTTAACTAATTTAACTTGGCCTAGTGGCGGCTCTGTGATGTAAGCGGTTAGACGCTCATCTCTCACTGCTGGGGTCTTGAGATCAAGTCTTGGTCGCTCCTTGTGGGTTTCATTGTAGACGAAATAGAGCTTGGGCAGATTTTTCTCGAGATTTCTCCCATTTTCCCCTGCCACAAATTTCATTCTGCTATTTCTCCATAATCATTTCATCCAGTTCGGTTAATTTTGTTCATCTGCCCCTGTGACAGTGAGTCAAGAGTAGTCAGCTAGCACCCTTGTTGTTTATAGACCTCTATGAATATAGGGGTCTTATCTCATTCCTTGATCTGACTCTGAGTTGGACACGAGTTGAGGATATTTATTTTATATTTAAGGGGAGAGGATGCTATTTTTTGGTAAAAAATGAGCAATTAAAAAAAAATTGCTCAAAAATACTCTGTGATATGTGTGGAATACATTGCATAACGTTTTATGCATATTTGTACCCTTATCAGAGATTGACGAACCATTTTAAAATGCCTGCGCTCTGGATTTTAAATCACATGCTCCCCTTTTAATTGTTGTTTCCTGTAACTTCATTTTTTTTGCTACATTGCTAGACAAAAATTGATATATCTTCTGAACTACTAGATACATGCATGACATTTTGAACACACACTCTTGAGACAATGAGAAAACTTTTCTCTGTAACAGAAATTAGGTATTTGATTTTATTTAAAAAATATGTCTGTTTTCAGAAAAGGAAATAAAAAAGTGTTGTTAAATTTTAATTGTTCATTTTACAACTAAAGGGACAAATATCAAAATTATGTTACAGAAAGTTTGTAGAGCATGCTTTTACTAATAAAATGTAACACATTTTGTGAAGTTATCTTCCAAATTGGCTTAGATATATCGGTTTTAGTAAAACCCCTGCACTGTTACATTTTTTTTTTTAATTTGGGCCCCCAATTTTTTTTCAAAATTTTTATTTTTGGTTAAGTTGCTATAGCCATGAGCTCTTAACATACTTACTTACTTACTCACTGGCACTATCGAACCCGTAGGTTCATGGCCGCACGGACATAAGCTCTCCATACATCCCTATCCTGAGCTAATGCTTTCCAATCATTCCCTGTATAATCTACTTCCCTCAAATCATAGTTAATGTTATTCTCCACCTCATTCTTGGTCTACCAACTGGGCGTTTTCCCTCTGGCTTCCCTATAAGAAGCTTCCATGCATGTCTTTCATTCCCGGAATATTTTACCCTAGTTGAACCCATTTCTGCATTTCTTGATGGTTGTATTTTTTCGGTGGAAGATCGTCACTCCTTCAACCAAGGTACTTTTTTCGTCTGGCTTATCACCTTCGAGTCCCGCACTGTAGCCGAGTGGTTAAGGCAGGAAGCCTTGGCGCAGAGCTACGGGACTTGCGCTGGTTCGAGTCTCCATGGGGGAAGAGATTTTCTCATGGTATTTCGCCCAGTATGGGACCGGTGCCCACCCAGCATCGTGAGGTTGAGAAAACCAGCTATAACGGCTGGGGGACTCGACATGCTGACCACATGTCACCCCTACACTGGCTTATGATCATCTACCTCTGTGATTGACACATGTGGATATGAGGCAAGCAGCCGGCTGGTAGGCTAAGGACTTTCTAGGCCTGTCGTGCCAGGAGTTTTTTTATCACCTTCGACCAGTTCGGCATGGGTAACCCTATCGGCAGCAATGCTACCGCCGTCATAGCTCTCAGGATCATTTAAGCACGCAAGCCACTCCACCACGACAAGGTAAAGATACCATGGAGCGATGAGCTGTTAACATACAAAAAATAAATAATTTACACCAAATAAGAAAAAAGTTTAAAAAAGTACCATCCTCTCTCCTTAATTTGGTCTAGTAACTTCTAACAAAGGAGAGGCTATGACCCATTATTGGGCTGTTATGCCTAAATAGGTAGATCACATTTGTATTATACTATACCTTTGAACAATATTGTTCCCAGTTATGGGAAGTAACATATGAGTTATGTATTTGCAGGAGTGGGGCTCATGGCATGGTCTCCTCTCACCATGGGACTTGTCTCAGGCAAACTTGAAGATGGAGGAGTTCCTTTATTTGCACGATCGTCTTTCAAGGTACGTGAAATTTAATATTTCAACCTACTACTCACTCAAGTTATTTTGAATCAGTAATATCTTACCTCAATATTAATGTTGATTTGTTCTTGAAATGTTTTGATTAGTCTTCTAATCATCCTCAGCTTAATGGCCAGACTGGTTGGATTTATGTTGTAAACCCTGGATGTCGATGTCAGCTCCCTCCTGCAGTTGGCCAAAGAACCTCCAAACGAGATCACATTCAGTCGGTATTTCGAAATTCATAACTCTGCTTTTTGTTCTTCTGAATATAGATTTTTCCCCAAATAGTCAGCTCTTTTGTTTTTTCTAACTGTTTTAATATTTTAGTGTTCAAATTTATATTATGTTTTTCAGACCAAACATGAGCAGCAACTGCAGATTTTTCTATTTCCCCATTTTTTAACATTTCTTATGTGTTTTTTTGGTTCTAATTTTCAGGTTTCTTTTTGTTTTTCCTATATATATCTTTTCACAACCAGTACATTCAATTTTATATATTCCTGATTTTTTTATTTTTATCAATATCAATATATTGCACAATATGAATGTATCAAATTGAATGTACTGTTGTGAAAAGATATATATAGGAAAAATAAAAAGAAACGTGAAAATTAGAACCAAAGAACACACAAGAAATATTAAAAGTGGGGAAATAGAAAAGTCTGCAGTTGCTGCTCATGTTTGGTCTGAAAAACAATATAAAATTTGAATACTAAATTATTAAAACAGAAAATACAAAAGACCTGACTATTTGGAAAAAAATCTATATTCAGAAGAACAAAACAGAGTTATGAATTTTGAAATACCGACTGAACGTGACCTTGTTTGGAGGTTGTTCAGCCAACCACAGGAGGGAGCTGACATCGACATCCAGGGTTTACAACATAAATCCAACCAGTCTGGGCAAGATGCTGAAGATGATTAGAAGACTAATCAAAACATGTCCAAGAACAAATCAACATTAATATTATATCCTTCTTCAGTCACGGCTTCCACTGATGAAATTCCGTGATTGTTGATTTCTTTACTGACATCACCTCTTGTGCTGCCATCTTTCGTTGGGATTATAAACTTTGTAATTAAATTTTTATCCACCAGAATATCGAAATTCATAGATTGATATTTATTCTTCTGAATGAATATCATTTCCCAATTGTCAATTCCAACGGTTTATCCAATTGTTTGAAAAGTTTTGCTTCTTTTTCAATTTTATGATGTTCTAGTACACTATGTGCAGCAATTGCTGATTTTTCAATTTCACAATTTTTAATATTTCTAAAATGTTCTTTAGTGCGTGTTTCTAAATTCATTTTTGTTTTTCCTATGTATACTTTGCTACAATCATTACAATTAATTTGATAAATTCCAGATTTCTTACTGCCTGGGATGTTGATTTTTGTATTGGTATTTAAAAGTTTTTCCAGACTAAATTTATTAATTGGTGCCAAAGTAATGTTGTTTTTGTCAAATATTTTTTTAAAATTTCCCATGTACTATTGGATGGTAAGTAATTTTCTTGAAATTCTTCTTTTCGTTACTAACCATTTGTAGGGTAGAGCATTCTTTAAGTTGTTTTATCTTTCTGAATTTATTTAATTTGTTAGATATTATATCCTTATTAAAACCATTTAATCTGACTATATTTAGGATATTTTCGTATTCTTTCATAACATTTTCTCCTTTTAATGGGACCTTTATCAATCTATATAAGAGGCTATTAAATATTGCATGTTTATGTGCCAGAGGATTGAAACCCGTTGATTTAATATAATTATCATAGAAGAATAAATATCGATCTATGAATTTCGATATTCCAGTGGATAAAAATTTAATTACAAAGTTTATAATAATAAGTTGGTAAGAGGCACTCGAAAGGACATTAAGTTATAAGTTTATGATTTGTCTTTTATGAGTTCGTTCAGTGATCCTGTCCATATTCTGCATTGTTTGTAATGGTATCGCTCACACTTTTGGTCGCATATCTTGCATTCACACGAATCACTCGGTTGGTGGAATTTTGTATTTTTGCACATTTTGTGATGATATCCATGTGTTGCTATGCCTATGATTCTGTGCCTTTGTGGTTGGTTACTTCCAGTCCACTCTCTGTTTACCATGGCATCTGAGGCGTAGAAATCTTCGTCGATCTCTTTTTCTCTCTGTTTCTTTTTTTCGATGACTTTCTTATAAGGCTCCGTTGCTGGCAGTAGTATCCTTTGCCTCAGGTCCTCTAGGAAGAAGGTTTCTCTGGCTAGCATATAGGCCATTCTATTTGGTGTGTATTTGCTTGCACCTAATCCTTTTTGATGAATCTTGGTTTTACTTTTTCTAACCTCTCCAAATCGCTGGTCGATAGTTTCTCCCATATCAGTTCTATCCCGTAGGTGACGATCGGGGTGATCACTGATGCGAATAATTTCATGGTTGTGACTAATTTTAACGATGTGATGTCTTTGATACTGCACATAGCTCTTATAGCTGCTGCTGCTCTCTCCTGCACATGTGCGCTGAAAGACTTTGTTGTTGGCTGCAGTGTTATGTCTAAATATCTGAATTTGTTGACCATTCTTATCGGTTCTTCTCCTAGTTTTAGATTATCACTTGCTGTTGTTCTTCCTTCTTTCTTGAAAACCATTTGTACGGTCTTGTTGCTGTTTATCTTGAACTCATTTTGCATAATCCCAACGAAAGATGGCAGCACAAGAGGTGATGTCACTAAAGAAATCAACAATCACGGAATTTCATCAGTGGAAGCCATGACTGAAGAAGGACATGATATTGTCTGAAACCGTCAGTCAAAGAAGTTTGAAAATGTATGAGGTGAGTTGATAAAAATATGTTCTCCACTCACTATTAATTAGAAGCATATTTAATTTTTTACGAGGAGTTACTTTTTAACCCTCTTTACAACCCTTAATGTGAACAAGAGATTAATTTGAATTTATTTATTTCAGAATAAATATTCTTCCTTCAGCTGGACTGAGGATGAGACACAAGCCAATAAAGAGGTGAGAATTTATAGTATATTTTTTGTGCGATAATGTGTTTTGTTGTACTTACATCAATGGCGACCATGATTGAAAGTTCAACTTCCTACATTTTGGGGTTGCCAACCCAAATAACTATACTGTAATGTCCACCGCTGTGGTCTTGGGGTAGCGTGCTGCCTTGTCACGCAGTGGGCCCGGGTTCGATCCCCGGTCGGGACAGATTTTCTGGGTGAGGTTTTTATCGGGGTTTTTCCTCACCTGTAAGACAAATATCAGGAAAACTTTAAGGCCCAAACGGTCCTCGAAATCATATGATCATCGCAATCATCATCATTCATATTCATCTTAGGTTAAGCTTAGGATTAGGGACTCTCCTGGTGCACCATTATCATCATCATCACCCATAATATCATCGGGGCAACATAATCCCGCCTTCCAGGTGCCCGAACCTCAGAAGTGGGTTACAAGTACGCCATGCCAGGAGAGAAACCAGGAATGTCAAAAAGACAAACCTGGGGCATTTGGGGGGAAAAAAAAATACATATTACAAACATGCATGTGGGAAGTAAAACCACTGCCCTCTATGTATACTACATACAATGTATATACAAAAAAAATATTCAAAAGGTAGTGTTAATGTACATTATACAAAACAAATCACTGCATTTTAAATGAACTAAACTTTATTTGAAACAGTATAAAACAACAAATATGTACTTGCTGCCATTTTATCACTAATTGGTCTCATGGCCTCCTGTCGTTTCAACTAATACACATTGCCCATATTGTTAACGTTAGTCAATTGTTTATAATGAATGTAAATATTTCCAACAAAGATGTTATTTAATTAAATTTGAGTTGTTTTTTTTTACTCACCTCAGATTTCTTGATTTTTATGCAGACTCTAGTTTTGTCACTGAATTTGTGACATTGTCTTCAATGTTTTCATTTTTATTGGATTTAAAGATGGCAACAAATCAGGAATTTATCAAATTAATTGTAAAGATTGTGAAAAGATATACATAGGGAAAACAAAAAGGAATTTAAATACAAGATTGAGAGAACACCTTAGAAATGTTAAAAATGGAGAAACAGAAAAATCTGCAATAGTCACACATGCTTGGTCAGAAAAATCATGGAATTGAAACCAAGGCAAAATTACTTACACAGTTAGAAAAATCAAAGGAACTCACAATTTGGGAGAAAATTTACATTTGCAAGAATAAAAAGAAACTATGAATTTTGAAATACCCGGTGAAAATGAGAGGTGACTGGTTTGGAAGTTCATCGGTCAGCCAACAGAGAGCACAAAAATCAGTTTGCAGGAGGGACAACTGCAAGATGGCAGTTGTGATGCATCAACAATGTCACAAATTCAGTGACGAAACTCGAGTCTGCATAAAAAGAAGAAATATGAGGTGAATCAAAAAACAACTAAAATTTAACTAAAATAAACCTCATAGTATTATTTCCTACCTACATATATTTAATAAAGATGTTATTATTTTACTATTATTTTGAAAACACCATCGTGCAAAAAATAATGTACAACACTACTGCTCGGTTTTTAAACATTTTCCTCGATTCATTAAAAAAGCACTTCCCAACCTCACATCGTAATATACTATTTAAATTTATCTATTTAGGTCTAATTTTGTTCCTAAATAAGTGGATTCTATACTAGGTTTTAGTTCTTCTCCATTGTTGAAATTTATATTTTCCATTTCTTCTCGTATACACAGATATTTAGTTTTCTCTATACTTATATAAAGTCCCCATTTTTCATATTCTTCTTTTAGTTTTTTAACCATATATTCTATTCTATTTGGGGGAGGAAGAATATTACAAAAAAAAAAGAAAATTACAAATATATATTAAACCATAATTCAGAGCATTTCAACATATGGTGCTGAAGTTTGGCAAATTCCTACCCAAGGAAAAGAAAAGAATTTTAAGTACAGAAATGGGTGTTTTAAGAAGATCAGCTGGAAAATCTAGAATGGATAGAACATGAAATAAAGAAATAAGGGAAATTATGGGTGTACAAGAGAAGCCGGACATCATAGACATTATAGAAAAGAAAAGATTATGGTGGTATGGCCATGTCAAAAGATTGCCTAAAATTGTTATGGAATGGATCCCAATGGAAAGGAGGAAGAGAGGAAGACTGAAGAAAACTTGGATAGAAGGGTACAAGCAGCTATGAATATCAGAGAATTGGAGGAAGATCAATGGATGGACAGAGAGGAATGGCATTTGATTTCTGGAAGACAGTGACAGCTGCCATGATACCGGATGATGATGATGATGATGATGATGACGATCTATTTAGGACTTTCTACGGTCCATCTCAGGTATCTCTGAAGTAAGCAAATTAAAATGTTCTGCACAACTCTTGTTGTCTAATGAATGCAGACAGTGGAGGAGCTTGATGGATGAATGGATGGCAAGAAGAGGATCATTTGTGTTCCAACTGTGATATTTGAAAACATATTGAGCTCCAAGTTAGGAATTGTTTTTCAATCAGGAGAAATAACACACCTATAACACACAACAACAAAGAATTACTCGCAGGCTCAAAATGTATCAATAACTATGTTTTCGGACTTGCAGAAGACGAAAATGATATTAGTTTTTTCCAGTCACCTAACCGGAGTCAGATATTTCGACGACAACCTTTAGCAGAAGTGATCGTTTCCGTGAGAGTCACCGGCGCTATTGTCTCTCAAACTCGTCACCCTTCTTTTTCTTTTGCGCGGTTTTGTTACTCTTAGGGATTGTTAAACCCTCAGGAATACACAGGTATACAAAATTTCCTGATTGCCACTGTCAAATACCTGAAGTAATGGCTTGTAATACCTCGTTCTGAGCAGTTCGTCTTACATTATATCATTGTGATTGTGAAGTGTCGATATATGCATTATTGTGTATCATTATAAAGACATTGAACTAAAACAATCTACTATAATATATTTTAATACGTAAGTTTTAGTG
The DNA here is from genome assembly GCA_030220185.1 of Diploptera punctata. NCBI lineage: Eukaryota > Metazoa > Arthropoda > Insecta > Blattodea > Blaberidae > Diploptera > Diploptera punctata. Next base: position 310,374 of record JASPKZ010007692.1, on the reverse strand, counting down.
TTTTTATAATTTTGTAATGTCTCGCCACTGTAAGGATTCTCCTAATTTATTCTGTTACATATGTGGAGAGTATTGTACAAAATCTCAGTGCAGAACTAGTTATACAGGCGTACAATTTATATTTCAGGAACTATAGTAAATTAGGAGATACTGATAAATATTGGGCCCCCAATTTTTGCTGTACACACTGCCAAAGGATTTTAATAGGGTGGTTAAAAAGTTTGCATTCATGCATGCCATTCCAATGTTGTGGAGGGAACCTACGGACCACATCACTGACTTATTTCTGTGCGGTCAATATATCTGGTACAACTACACATTATTAGTGTACATTGTTCGAAAGAACACATCCTACCATTAATTACAGATGTCACTTTTTGTAAATTATGTTCTTTAGGTGTCCAACATTCTCCATAACCTTACGAAGAGTGTCACCTGTTATGGCCTCAATTTTGCATGAATGTTATTTTTCAAGTCTTCAAGAGTTGTTGGCTTGTTAGCATACACTATGGATTTTAGGAATCCGCACAGAAAAAATCACAAGCCGATAAATTGGGCGAACGGGGTGGCTAGTTGACATTGCCAAAGCAGCTCTTGCTCTTGCAATGTTGTCCGGGGTGTGAACCGTACGTGGCCTACCAGGTGGCTGATTGTTTGTTGCTCTGAACTGCTGGACCCATCCCATAATCGAATTCTGAGATAGTACTTGATCATTCCGACTAATGTTAAAATGTGGCCAGAACAAACGCTGTGTCCGTACGACACTGTCACCACATTTGAAAAAGTTTCTATTGCAAGCACACGGTGTTCGTTTGACCAACACTTCATACTGACTGGCAATGCTTTAAACTGCACTACGCATTGGTACCAATATCAACTCTCTAGGAAGCTGTATCCAATAATGACAGCCAATTTAAAATGAGTCATTGTTTCTGCCGCCATTTTACTCTTTATGGGTATATCTTTATTCTAGATTAATTTTTTAGTTAAATTATAGACTTTTAAGCGTTTCTCTATTCTTTTCCTGATTTCAGTCTGTATTTTACCATTTGCATTTATCACTGTTCCTAAATATGAACATTTTTCCACTTTTTGTGAAATGAAACTGATTTTGTGTTTTGCATTGGCAGGGTTATACGTGGCTGAAGGAGCGCTTGCAACCCGAGGAGACCCGAAGACAACAAGAGAAATTGCGTGACATTTCACAACTGGCAGACAAACTCGGGTGTACAGTATCTCAACTTGCGATAGCATGGTGCCTCAAGAATGAAAGCGTTCAGTGCCTGCTGCTAGGCGCCACGTCTGTCGAGCAGCTCTACGAGAGCATTCAGAGTTTACAGGTTGGACATCCAATTTATATTTAACGGGATTCTTTAAGGGATTATTTCTTAACTCCATCAGGTAAAATGAATAAATAAATAAAAAAATGCCCAAAAATAAATAGCAAGTTCTAAAATTCTGAAGTATTTGTATACAGTTAATTAGTACATACTCTGTGTTGGCTGCACTGGAGCAGCCTTTGTTGTTGTATAGAATATTTGTTAAAATCAATAAGGCTGCCATGTTTTCATGCTACATATGTAGTTAATTATCATAGAAAATATATTAAAATAATCATTAGAAAAAATGTAAAAATCATTGTAAATGGTGGGAATAATTTACAAAATAAAACCCTAAGAATGAAATTTGACAGGAGTTTATGAAGGAATTAAAAAAGTCGTGTCACAGGTTATAGAGAATAGTCATATTTAACATTGGTCAGAATATATTTTAATAACTCGCCTCACAATTTTTTTATTTTTCACGATATCATGGTTTCAAACAGGATCCTAATCATTTTCAGTCATGACTCCGACTGATGAAATTCTTCGACCATCAACATCTTCTGAGCTACCATCTATGGTCGAGTTTATAAACTTCAAAATTAAATTTTGTTTGTTGGGGATATAAAAGTTCATCGATCTATATTTATTCTTCTGAATGTACGTCTTCTCCTAAACTGTCAATTCCAAAGGTTTTTCCAATTGTTTTAAAAGTTTTGTTTCTTCTCCAATTTTGTGATATTCTAGTAGACTGTGTGCTGCAATTGCCATTTTTTCAACTCCACAATTTTTAATATTTCTAAAATGTTCTTTAGTACGAGTTTTCAAATTTCTTTTGATTTTTTCCAAACTTTTTTTGTATCCCACATCAGGAAGCATTATTTAAAATCTAGCATAAATTTCATTGTTGTATCATGTGTAAAGTGGAGATAATAACATTAAATTTATGAAATTTCGTATTCCACATCATAAAGCATTATTTAATATCTAGTATAAATTTCATTGTTGTATCTTGTGTAGAAGTGGAGATAGTACCATTACTTTTATGAAATTTCATATTCCACACCAAGAATTATTATTTAAAATCAAATATAAATTTCATTGTTGTATCTTCTGTAAAACTGGAGATAGCAAAGTTAATTTTATGAAATTTTGTATTCCACACCAGGAAGCATTATATAAAATCTAGTATAAATTTCATTGTTATATCATGTGTAAAAGTGGAGATAGTGTCATTAATTTTATGAAATTTCATATTCCACATTCTGAAGCATTATTTAACATCTAGTATAAATTTCATTGTTGTGTCTTGTGTAGAAGTAGAGATAGTGCCATTAATTTTATGAAATTTCATATTCCACATTCTGAAGCATTATTTAACATCTAGTATAAATTTCATTGTTGTATCTTGTGTAGAAGTAGAGATAGTGCCATTACTTTTATGAAATTTCATATTCCACATTCTGAAGCATTATTTAACATCTAGTATAAATTTCATTGTTGTGTATTGTGTAGAAGTAGAGATAGTGCCATTAATTTTATGAAATTTCATATTCCACATTCTGAAGCATTATGTAACATCTAGTATAAATTTCATTGTTGTGTATTGTGTAGAAGTAGAGATAGTGCCATTAATTTTATGAAATTTCATATTCCACATTCTGAAGCATTATGTAACATCTAGTATAAATTTCATTGTTGTATCTTGTGTAGAAGTAGAGATAGTACCATTACTTTTATGAAATTTCATATTCCACGCCAAGAATTATTATTTAAAATCAAATATAATTTTCATTGTTGTATCTTCTGTAAAATTGGAGATAGGAAAGTTAATTTTATGAAATTTTGTATTCCACACCAGGAAGCATTATTTAAAATCTAGTATAAATTTCATTGTTATATCATGTGTAAAAGTGGAGATAGTGTCATTAATTTTATAAAATTTCATATTCCACATTCTGAAGCATTATTTAACATCTAGTATAAATTTCATTGTTGTGTCTTGTGTAGAAGTAGAGATAGTACCATTACTTTTATGAAATTTCATATTCCACGCCAAGAATTATTATTTAAAATCAAATATAATTTTCATTGTTGTATCTTCTGTAAAATTGGAGATAGGAAAGTTAATTTTATGAAATTTTGTATTCCACACCAGGAAGCATTATTTAAAATCTAGTATAAATTTCATTGCTATATCATGTGTAAAAGTGGAGATAGTGTCATTAATTTTATAAAATTTCATATTCCACATTCTGAAGCATTATTTAACATCTAGTATAAATTTCATTGTTGTATCTTGTGTAGAAGTAGAGATAGTGCCATTAATTTTATGAAATTTCATATTCCACATTCTGAAGCATTATTTAACATCTAGTATAAATTTCATTGTTGTATCTTGTGTAGAAGTAGAGATAGTGCCATTAATTTTATGAAATTTCATATTCCACATTCTGAAGCATTATTTAACATCTAGTATAAATTTCATTGTTGTGTCTTGTGTAGAAGTAGAGATAGTGCCATTAATTTTATGAAATTTCATATTCCACATTCTGAAGCATTATTTAACATCTAGTATAAATTTCATTGTTGTATCTTGTGTAGAAGTAGAGATAGTGTCATTAATTTTATAAAATTTCATATTCCACATTCTGAAGCATTATTTAACATCTAGTATAAATTTCATTGTTGTATCTTGTGTAGAAGTAGAGATAGTGCCATTAATTTTATGAAATTTCATATTCCACATTCTGAAGCATTATTTAACATCTAGTATAAATTTCATTGTTGTATCTTGTGTAGAAGTAGAGATAGTGCCATTAATTTTATGAAATTTCATATTCCACATTCTGAAGCATTATTTAACATCTAGTATAAATTTCATTGTTGTATCTTGTGTAGAAGTAGAGATAGTGTCATTAATTTTATAAAATTTCATATTCCACATTCTGAAGCATTATTTAACATCTAGTATAAATTTCATTGTTGTATCTTGTGTAGAAGTAGAGATAGTGCCATTAATTTTATGAAATTTCATATTCCACATTCTGAAGCATTATTTAACATCTAGTATAAATTTCATTGTTGTGTCTTGTGTAGAAGTAGAGATAGTGCCATTAATTTTATGAAATTTCATATTCCACATTCTGAAGCATTATTTAACATGTAGTATAAATTTCATTGTTGTATCTTGTGTAGAAGTAGAGATAGTACCATCACTTTTATGAAATTTCATATTCCACACCAGGAATTATTATTTAAAATGTAATATAAATTTCATTGTTGTATCTTTTGTAAAATTGGAGATAGCAAAGTTAATTTTATGAAATTTTGTATTTCACACCAGGAAGCATTATTTAAAATCTAGTATAAATTTCATTGTTGTATCATGTGTAAAAGTGGAGATAGTGCCATTAATTTTATGAAATTTCATATTCGACATTCTGAAGCATTATTTAACATCTAGTATAAATTTCATTGTTGTATCTTGTTTAGAAGTAGAGATAGTACCATTACTTTTATGAAATTTCATATTCCACACCAGGAATTATTATTTAAAATGTAATATAAATTTCATTGTTGTATCTTTTGTAAAATTAGAGATAGCAAAGTTAATTTTATGAAATTTTGTATTTCACACCAGGAAGCATTATTTAAAATCTAGTATAAATTTCATTGTTGTATCATGTGTAAAAGTGGAGATAGTGCCATTAATTTTATGAAATTTCATGTTCCACATTCTGAAGCATTATTTAAAATCTAGTATAAATAATGCTAATTTCAAGATGTAATTTGCATTTTCATGATAGACGTATGTCCTTGAATGAAATTGTAAATGAATTCATTGTTTTTCAGTTGGTTCCGAAACTAAACACCAACACGATGAATGAGCTAGAACGTATCCTGGACAACAAACCTATTCGTCCTCCGATGGTATCGACTCTGGCACTCAGATGACAATCAATGTGCCCTCCAGGGGGCGGACCCATGGGGGGCAATGGAGCTGGCGGCGAAAGTTCTCCGAAAGAAGATTCGATTCAGGAAGAAAGCCGAGATCAGAAGTTACCATTCTGTACGATACAGTGACAGGAGGAGAAAGCCTGCAACCGTGCGGGAACAGATCAGCCAACCCCTGTGTGAGGGTAGAGAAGTATGCTTTGACTAGATTCTACCTCACTGCAGTAGTAGCTTTCTTAACTCTCACAAGGGAACTGTCTCCCATCGCAGAAATGGGATCACCTTTGTATTCATAGTTAAATGTGGGAAATAACATTATGAGGTTCTTAATTCATAAATGAATGAGTCATTTTATTATCATTTATTTAACTTTCACAGGGAAAGAACACTTTGAGGTTTAATTTAAGAATTAAAATTAATGTTTTTATTACCTCACCTCATATCCTTTTTCTTCTATACTGCAGTTTTGGAGTAGCCTCTGGTCGACCGGTGTTATGTCGTTTCTTGGGTGGTATTCTTCTTACTTCTATCGGTGGACCGATGAACCTCTGGATCAGGTCAAAATTTGCAGGAGTTTCGAAATTCATGAGTTTATTTTTCTTATTTTTTTGTATGTGGATTTTTTTTTGGGGAGAAAATCCACATCCAAAAAAATAAGAAAGATAAACTCATGAATTTCGAAACTCCTGCAAATTTTGACCTGATCCAGAGGTTCATCGGTCCACTGATAGAAGTAAGAAGAAAACCACCAAGAAACGACATAACACCGGTCGACCAGAGGTTACTGGTGATGGAGATAAGCTCCAAAACTGCAGTATAGAAGAAAAAGGATATGAGGTGAGATAATAAAAATATTAATTTAATTCTTTTATTATTATTATTTTTTTTTTACATCTTACCTCATATTTTATGTTACTTTAAACATGGGAACTGGTTTTCAAGAGAACCATCTCTCTCATTTTCAACAGACATTGTGGCTACCGGATTTTCGTTGGAATCTCCATCAATAACATTGCCATCTGGTGTTGAAACAGAAATTCATGGGAAATGACACTATGAGGTAAATTATCAATAGAATACAAATGTGAATTTATAATTCTTATATTTTTATTTAAATTTATCACTCACACTGAAGGACAAATTAATAATTAATAGAAATATTTTTTGCCTGATCTGGGATTTGAACACAAAACCTCTGGTTTAATGCATCAATGACCTACCTTTAAACTTTCCAGGCTCTCTATTCAAACAAATTTTTCTCTTATCCAATTCTCCGTCATAACGACACAGAGAACAATTATTACCAATGCCATCTGGTACCTTCAAGACATTTTAATGGGATTTTTACACAATTGTAGCCAATTAACCTAATAATTTCAATGTGAGTTGTAAAATTGAATAAAAACATCAAAATTGTAAGCTTTACTGACTAAACCATCTTCTAAAATTGGTATGATATTAGATCCCACAATCCGTTTTGAGACTCATAGGGTCGCATGTTTGGACGCATTAGACAGTAAAATGCCTTCTCTGCTGAGCAAGTTGTATGCTAATACGATTTTGCTTACTCAGAAATCTGTTCATGCGATAATAATTGGTTAAATTTGTAAGCTACCTGCGGAGGTAGCTTAAATGAGCAACTCAAATTAAAATCCCGAAGGGAACCGAACGGGAACCGATGGTAATCGATGTACTTTGCTGCTTTATCCAACATTTATCCAAGATGTCGGACCTTGAAGACTTCGATCATGTTTTCAGTATACACGGAGAAGAGGAATTTGATAGAGTCTACCAAAGAATTCAACTGGAAGAACAGGAGAATCGGCGTAATATTGCGTGTCGCAGACGTGTTTGTATACGGTATTATTTGCGGGATGCAAGCAGACAAAAATAACGGAAGTGGTTTTATCGCTGAGAATTCTGGGTAATTCGTTGCCAATATTACGAAAACGTCGACACTCGTGCATGACCGTTAAGTCGGCCGTTAATTCGTTCTCAGCAATTGCTCACGGTGAATCAGCTCACTAGTGATTGGAAGTAATTTGAGTAGAGAGTAATGTTCTAACATACGACCCATAGTGGCCAACCTGAGGAAGTTGACTCTGAAAAGAAAGTCATATGCGCGCCAATACTTGACTATTACAAAGATAAATACCAATTAGATAGCATAACTGTCACAGGATTGATGATCGGGGCAAGAGGTACTATACCACGATTCTTAGCTAAATTTCTTAGATTTTGACAGAGTGTATCTTGCTAAAAGTGCCATTGCTGTCATTAGAGGATCAATTTCAATTTTAAGAAACCATTTTTACAAAATATCTACTTTATAGTATGTATACTTCAATAACAATTTGAAAAATTTTTAATGTGTTTACAAAATGTATTTCATCAATTTAGAAAATTAATAGTCTGTATCACTTTGTCCTTGAGACAGTTCTCTAATCAGGAAAGTTGTATATAATAATAGTGTAAAAAACCTACTAAAAGGTCTTCTTGAATAAGAAAGATGTATATTGGAAGCAGATGGTAAAATTGTTCAACAAGAAATGACATTCAAATATTTAGGAATTGAATTAACAAGTTATGGGAATGTAGAAAAGGAAGTCAGACAACAGGTTAATAAAGGGACATTTACATTTCTGTACTTCGATGCTTTTCATCAAGTAGTTTATTTTCTTTTGAAATTCTATCATAAAATGAAGTACATGATACACCGTTAAAATGTGTTTTTACCATGAACAATACCTTTACAGTTTCAACTTTCATTCTGTTTTTTCATTTGACCACAGTGCATCGTGGTCATACAACTGGCGCTTTCTAATGTTCATATTTATAATTACATAGTAAAGAACAAAAAGAAAGTCGCCATTCATAAATACACTGACAAAGCATCATCCCAAAAGCAGGACATTTGAGCGTCCCCAAGAAAACTTTTGGGACAGCAGGACATTTTCCAAAAAAAAAAAAAAACAGGACTGTCCTGGGAAAAACAGGACGAATGGACACCCTATGTTAGACATATGTTTCAATTTGGGAAAAATCAGTCTGTAACTACTGAAGATGAGGCAAACATGTCTTAAAACATATGTCTAACAGAAACAACGATATGAGGTAAGAATTAAACAGACCAAACTCATTATTAAGTAAAACCTCATATTGTTACTTCCTATTGTATTTTCAATCCTATAGTGTTAATTCTTAAAAAGTCAATTTCATGGGTGTTTATTTCAATGTATGAAGAATGGATTGTGAAAGTTTGGAAGTGATGACTTTTGCCATATGAGACAGTTCCCTTGTGAGTGATGGTTCATAGAAATATTCTCTCTTTCACGATAACATATACCTGTGTGCAGAGATCTGTAGTTAGAAAGTGCATAAGAATCAGTAGCTTGCAGTGAGGTGATGTTACATGATGTGGGAGTAGGTTATTTATATTTAATACACTTTTCTTAGTATTCTGAGGCATGCAAGTCAGTGGCGGCTCTTGGAATAAGTGCGCAAGACATTGGTAAATAATATCAATCAAAAGTCCGTCACACAGGAACTGTGTAAAGTAAGTGAATTTCTCTCCAAGTTGAATTTATGTTCCAATTTTGCTAGTTTACAAAATATATATTTATGTTGATAATTAAATCATATGTATCTAGTTTCGTTGCAAGGAAACAATTTAAGGCTATTAAGAATAATTTTCAATTTTGAGTTACAGGTAAATATACAATTGTAATGGTCCATTTTTGCTGACTTTTTTGAGAATGCCTTTCTCACTTAGTGTCCCATGCCATAGCCGAGTGGTTAAGGCAAGATGCCTTGGCGCAGAGCTATGGAACTTGCCCTGGTTTGAGTCTCTGTGGGGGAAGGAATTTTCTCATGGAATTTTGGCCAGTGTGGGACCAGTGCCCACCCAGCATTGTGAGGCATTTGTGTAGCTGCAATAAGTAGCGGCTCCAGGTTGAGGAAACAAGCTATAACAGCTGGGGGACCTGACATGCTGACCACATGTCATCCCTACACTGACTGGATGACTTCTGTGATTAACAGATATGTATATGAGGTCAGCAGCCAATTGGTAGGCTAAGGGCTTTCTAGACCTGTTGCATCATGGAGTTTTTTTTTCCCCTCATTTTATTTTAATGACATATACTGAATTATGTTGCAAAAAAATGAAAATTTCCACAGTTAGAGGAATTTTTTAAATTTTGTTTCTGGTAAACTATTGCGCCTAATGGCTTAATTTTGCTGGTTAAAGAACTTGATCTTACTTTTCTTAATTGATTCATATATGCCAAGTTTGGTTACAAGATAAACAAAGAAATTTAGCTATTGAGATTAGAATAGATTTAGAATAGATTTATTTAGCCTGATGGAGTTAAGGCCATATGACCTTCTCTTCCACTCACCAGGACAAACATATGTTACATATAAATACAAAAAATTACAATAATAGTCAAACTAAACAATTAATTATCTGTCAAATTGAATAATAATGAACATAATGTCTAATAATACAATAAAATTAAATACAATTAAAATTAAATTAATGATAGAATGAATACAGAAAGGAATAACAGCTCAAATCTACTATACATAAAAAGAAAAGAAAGAAAAATAAAACAAAGAAAGTAATAAACTATAATGAATTAATCTATTGCTTGTTATACAGGGCATTAAGTAAATCTTAAAACTATTTTCATTAAATAATGAAAAAACAAATTATTAATTTTTAAAAAGTAATATTAGTGAGTTGTTTCTGTTAGTAATTTTATTTTCAATTAGTTTCTGAAAGATGGTAAAGTTTGGCAGTCTCTGACATAGGGTGAAAGGGAATTCCATGTTCTAGCAAGAGAAATTATAAAATATTTTGAATAACAGCTAGTATGATGAGGAGGGATATAAAGGACACTGTGCTCAAGGGATTGGGTATCTAATTGATTGTAACCATGAAAAGATTTTCAGAAATTCTTTTTGAACATGTTCAAGTAGAACACAAGAAGTTATGAGATAAGAAGACTCTGGATTCGCCTCATTTATACTTATGTTGTAATTAATAAAATAATTATATATTCCATGAATCATCAAAATCAGACTATAGAAATGGTGGTTTATCTGAAATAAATTTAAAAATTACTCCACAGGCTACAATATCTGTTTTCTCTCAGCAAAATTTGGTATATATATTTTTATTAACAAAATGAAGATATATTCTGTAGATCAGTAAAATTGGACCATTAGGAGTGGATGTTTATCTGGATTTAAAATTTGAAAATTGCTCTAGTAGCCTTAATTTCTGTTTTCTCAAAATGAAACTTCGTATTTATGAATTAATTAACAAAATTAAGATATATTCTGCAAACCAGCAAAATTGGATCATTAGGAGTGGAAATATAGCTAGACCTAAAAATTTAAAAAAATTCTCTAACAATCTCAATTTCTATTTTCTCAAAACGAAACTTGGTACATATAATTTTATTAACAAAATAAATATATATTCAGAAAAGCAGCAAAATTGGGCGATTAAAAAAGGAGATATACCTTTGATTCGGACTTTATATTTGAATATGAGTGTTAGTTTATAAGGTTATGTAAGTGCACATCTGTAAAATTTGACCACCAGCTGCCACTGATGCAAGTATACATGCCTCAACAGAAAAAAAAAAAACTTTATCCTCATTAAAATCACATGTTTTCAAGAACTTGTGCGAGAAGAGTGGACAGTTTAGCAGAAGCAAATTAGTGCTACGCAATATTATATTATATAATGTAGTGACAATAACATTGTCAGATTCTAGTCCGATGTATATATACACAGTTCAAGTTATTTGAGCTCATTGCATATTTTCGTCCTTGAAATTTTAATAATATTAATTGTTTTTATAATTAAATGTTTGTTAGCTCTCGGTGTGATCGTCAGATTTTTTCCCACTCGAGTGGTTGTGAAGCATCAACTCTTACAGTTTGCAGATCAGAAGAAAGTGAGCACAAGGAATGCATTATGCAGCATATTACCAGTATATCGTGCAGGGTTGCCAGGTTTTTTTCTCCCTGAAATCAGGATTTTTAGATAATAGAATTAGGTGTAGTCCACTGCAGTGGCCTTGTAGGCAATGATACCAGGTTCAGTCTCTGGTCAAGGCAATTTTCTTGTGTGATGGTTCTTTTTCAGGTTTTTCCTTACCTGTTAGACAAATATCAGGAATTTAAATTAATATTGGGAAGTAAACATTATGAGGTTATATCATTAATAGTGAGTGGAGAACATATTTTTATCGACTCACCTCATATGATTTCAAATTTCTTTGATACTGACGGTTTCAGACAATATCATGTCCCTCTTCAGTCATGGCTTCCACTGATGAAATTCTGTGATTGTTGATTTCTCTAATGACATCACCTCTTGTGCTGCCATCTTTCGTTGGGATTATAAAGTTTGCACAAGAGGTGATGTCATTAGAGAAATCAACAATCACAGAATTTCATTAGTGGAAGCCATGACTGAAGAGGGACATGATATTGTCTGAAACCGTCGGTATCAAAGAAATTTGAAATCATATGAGGTGAGTCGATAAAAATATGTTCTCCACTCACTATTAAAATATCAGGAAACTTTCATGCTCCAGTGTTCCCCAAATGTCATCTTACCGCCATAATCATAATTTTCATATTCTTCATGTTTATTATGAATGTGTGAATGAATGGTGTGTTTCATTTTAAATGTTCATATTGTCTTGGAGGAGGTCCTGGTTTAAGCTGATCACTCATTCAGGCAGGCCTTCCATGTCCTTGAGTGGTCAAAAAAAGTACAAAGGTTGGAACTTTAATAATGGCAATACTGCTATATAGAGATACAATCCGACAGAACCTAATGATGCTGCTGATTGCATATGTCAGTTACATACCTACCTTACCACAGAACATATGGACTATCCCTTCCCATATCACACACAAGAGAACTGGCAAGGGGAACAGAGCCTCGTGTTAGCTGTCAGACTAATGTAGTGTTGTCACAATGTTTTCAAAACAAGAACGGAGTTAGATAAAGATTGAATGTGCCATTCGTCATACAGCATGGCAGTGTTAACAAGGTCTTCAAGAGGCTTGTGGGGAATGTGCATTGTCTTACAGAACAGTGGAACAGTGGGTAAAAGTCATTAAATTGAAAAAAAAAAAAGCTAAATTTTGAAGCATTTGGCAAAAGCCTTGGATTTGACAGTTTGGGAAAAGATATAATTTTGGAACGAGTAAATTAATTTATTTATTTGGGTTATAATTTAACATTTCAAGATGAAGCTGATATATCAAACAAACTCACAAATTTTACAAAAACAACGGGGATAATTAACAGTATAATGAAACCATCTTTAGTACAGGAGAACACAAGATTACAGCTTTATAAGGTTCTCGCAAGACCAGTATTAAGATATGGTAGTGAAGCATGGACGATAAGTAGAAGAGATGAAAGCCGAATAACAGCAAATGAGATGCAATTTATGTGCCGTACAGCAGGCTATACAAAGTGAGACCATAAAAGAAATGATGAAATTATGGAAGAGTTGGATGTAGAACCCATTCTTCACCATATACAAAACTACCAGAACAACTGGAAAGCCCATCTTCAGCGAATACCACCTCATAGAATTCCAAAAGCCATACTTAGTTACTGCCCCCAAGGCAAAAGATCGCTGGGACGTCCAAAAAAGCACTGGATGGAAAATTCCTCTTTGAGACCTTAACAGGCCACATGGCCTAATACTTGCATGAATGATGATGATGATGGGAAAAGATATAGACTCAGAAGAACAAATTTAGATCCAAGAAATTTTTTAATTCCTGGTGAACAAGATTTAATCTCAAAGTTCATAAAATCAACACCAGATGGCAATTTTGATGATGAAGATGTAGGCCATGAAATTCAGTAGTCATAAAGATAGCTGAAGATGAGAGGGATGTCTCTTAAAACTGGAGTACCGTGCTTGAAGATCACAGAGTTACAAGATGAGATTTCAGAACTCACTATCTATTAGTTATTGTCTGTCCAACGGATCTGTGCCCCCATAAAATATGCGAACTAAAGCCTACTTCCTTTTCTGCCTCGGCAAATCATTTCCCTCCCTGCATTTCTATCTCTCTCTCTCTTTTCTATCTCTCTCTTGCACTTACGCTTCAGTGTTGTCAACTTGACTCCAACCTTGCATTATTCAATATTCAAGAGCCATGACACTGGGGGAGGTTTGGCAACAACCGTACTCGATGGATGTTGTTTGATGTAGGGGGAAGGGAGTGCGGTGAAATGGTGTGAGTATTGACATGTACTTTTCTAAGAACAATGCCAGTGCTACAGGGGTACAGATCCATTGGTCCAAGTATAAGAAGAATAATTAGATGGTCTTATGCATCAACCAGCTATGTGCCATTATATAAGTTTAGAGAAAAGTGCATTTAAAGTTCAAGTCAATCTTCGCTATTTATTGTGTTTTGCATCAACCAGCTATGTGCCATGATATAAGTTTTGAGAAAAATGAGTTTAAAGTTTAAGTCAATCTTCACTATTTATTGTAGCACCAAACTAACATTATTGCATATTGCTAGTTATTTTCCTTGTTTGACAGTTATGCATCAACAATCTAAGAGTGGGAACATTTGGCGCATAGCTGCATGATGCAAAATGTACATTACCATTTATGAAGATCTGGTTTCATATCCGTTTGTTGCAAAACATAGAATCTCTGATAGAACTGATGGCATTTATATTTTTCTTTAATAATAAGGCTATATTTAAAGATTTGGCGCTAAAAGTGTGGGTAAATTTACTTCAAGAGCCAGTGTAACAGATGACATCAAAATCTCAATTAAAAAAAATAATAGCACTTAGCTGGTTGATGCATAACATTGCCCAATTAATGTTTGTTTCAGAAGCCTGAAATAGTGTAATGGTTAGCATACAGAGTTAGGGGTTTCGGATTCAAATCCCAATTCAGGCATTAATTTTTCTTTTTAAAATAATTTTATATTTGTATTATTACATTAACGTTAATGTTTCTATGTGAATGGACTTTAGTTGTGTTATCTCTTTATCTGTAAATTCAAAATTTTATACACTCCAAGCGATTTTACCATCTGGGATGCCTGGCAACCCTGATGTCATGAGGGACTGTTTTAAGGTTCCTTACATCAGTCACTGAGCAGGCATGCTATTTCCATCTTATGTTCAATCCTCAGAAGAAAGCGGCCGGGATAAAGCATACAGTTGCATGACATATGACTATTCCTGTATTAGTGGGCATATTTGGTATTGTAATGGTTGGATTTGGTTCTGTTTCCTTCATATTACACCTGCATTCTTCTGATCTGCTTACTGTATCAATATTTTATGTTTTTTTATATTTTTTTCTGAGGCCTACTCACCAATTCTACCATTTTGCTCACATCCCCTGCTGACAAACAAACTGACATACTTACTGACAGCTGTTATGAAGTTATTGTTAAAGGTTTTATTAAGGAGAGAAAGCTGAGAAGATGAATTAAAAGTAACTTGTATTATTATTATTAATAATAATAATAATAATAATAATAATAATAATAACTATCTTCAAATATAAAAATTCAGCCTGCATATGTTTGTTCTCGCAAACCTCGAAAAGTAGTTGGTTGGTTTTGACACAATGTTGCATTTAAATACATGTGTGTTTTAATAATAAAATAAAATTTTGACACAACCTTACATTTGAATACGCATTGTTCGAGTTCAAATGACTTAAATTTCCAATTTGCGTATAACTGTAGCAGCCGTTTCTCAGGCTCCCTCTCTGCAATCGAACCCTGATTCCCCGTTACCCATTATAACCATGATAGGCGCAGGACCTACCATTGAGAGTTGAGAAGGTAGGTCCTGCGCTTACCATGGTTGTAACGGGTAACAGGGAATCAGGATTCGATTCCAGAGAGGGAGTCTGAGAAACGGCTGCTACATCCAAGGAAGGCAGCAGGCATGCTAATTACCCACTCCCAGCATGGGGAGGTAGTGACGACAAATAACGATACGGAACTTATTCGAGGTCCCGCAATCAGAATGAACACACTTGCCTATAACTATCAATAAAGCACAAGGGCAATTAATAGTGAGTAGAGAACATATTTTTAACGACTCACCTAATATAATTTCAAATTTCTTTGATACCGGCGATTTCAGACAATATGTGAAGAGGGACAAGATATTGTCTGAAACCGCTGGTATCAAAGAAATTTGAAATTATATGAGGTGAGTCGTTAAAAATATGTTCTCCACTCACTATTAATGATATAACCTCATAATGTTTATTTCCCAATATTAATTTAAATATAACACAAGGGCAATCTTTGCAAGTGTGCAGTTTGAATTTAAAAAATGATTGCTTCTCTCATGGGCAATTTTATGTATACTCCAGCGTCGGGAAACCTTCTGATCTTTATATTTGTGGAAAAGTAACTAAAAGAAATCTAGCAAACATAAGAGTTATCGAAAAAGTACATAATTTAATTCAATACCCTGCCTTGCATTGCTATGATTATATGAATTGAAATGAAATGAAGAAAATAGATTTTTGGATAAAATTTTGACACAGCATTGCAATTGAATATGTACGTGTTCAAGTTTAAACAACTTAAATTTCCAATACACCTTGCGTTTGCTATGACTGTCAATAAAGTGCAAGGGCAATCTTTGCAAGTGTGCGGTTTGAATTTAGAAAGCAGTTTTTTTTAAAATACAATAGCAAGTAACATTAAGAGGTTTATTTAATATTTAAAATATTTTGTCTTTTCATTCTAAACTCTTATAGTTTTTTTGTTAAACATATGTTTCAAATTCATAGTTAAATATGGGAAATAACATTATGAGGTTCTTAATATGTAAATTAATGAGTCTTTTTTACATCTTACCTCATATTTTATGTTTTTTTTTAAACACGGGAACTAGTTTTCAAGAGAAAACATCTCTCTCATTTTCAACCAACATTATGAGTACCGGATTTTCATTCTAGTAATAATGTCGGTTGAAAATGAGAGAGATGTTTTCTCTTGAATACTAGTTCCCGTGTTTAAAAAACATAAAATATGAGGTAAGATGTAAAAAATGACTCATTAATTTATGAATATGTTTCAAAGCTTCTTAGACCCATCGTCAGCGATTACAGTCTTATAGTTGTTTTTGTCGAACATATGTTTCAAGACTTCTTAGCCCCATCGTCAGCAATTACAATCTGTAATCTTATAGTTGTCTCTTACAGTCTGTAATCACTGACAATGGGGCTAAGAAGCCTTGAAACATATGTTCGACAAAAATTACTATAAGAGATATTATAAACAATTGCTTCTCTCATGGACAATTATATATCACGTACTCTAGAATCGGTAAACCGTCTAATCTTTATGTTTATGCAGAAAACAGACAAACAAAAAATGTCATCAATCCAGTAACTCTATAATAAAAGAAGATATTCTGTGAAAAAAATCAATTTTCTCAGTTTCATTTCAATCCACATAACCGCAGCAACACAAGGCAGGGTATTGAATTGAATTAAGCATTTTCTTGGTGATTCTATGTTCATTAGAATACTTTTATTTACTTTCCCATTCATTTGATATCAGATTGAGACACAGCAAAGCATGGTTGGGTTTAGCTAGTAATAATAATATATTTGTTTTAATTAATGGAATATTTAGCTTTAAAATACATATATAAAAGTAAAATTCAAGCAGCCGAGATAAAATTTTTAAGAAGAGTGAAAGGGTGTACTAGAATGGACCAAATAAGAAACGATGATATTCGTGAAGAACTGCAGATCTACTCCATAAACAATACACTGTAGGATAACAAGAAATTCTGTCAAAATTTAAATAAATATTTTAAATTATTTTTTTTTCAAAATGTACACATATAAAAGGATATTAAAAGATTGACACATGTGGATGTGAGGCCAGCAGCCGGATGGTAGACTAAGGGCCTTCTAGGCCTGTCACGCCATGGGATTTATTATTTATTTACATATTTAAAAGTTGGTCGCGGTGATCTAGTGGTTATATTCCTTGCCTCTAGTCCCAAGAGTCGCAGGTTCAAACCAGGCCGGGGTCAATGGATTTTTAGGATGGAAAAATCCAAGGGACAAATCCTCCAGAAGGAACTTTAAGCTGTAAGGACCGAGTATAAAGATTTTCTACCAACGGGACTAGAAGGCACTGATGTCAAAAGCATCACAAAACAACACCATCACTTAGTAGCAGATATCCTTCTGCTGATGATAGAAGCCAATTTTCGAAAGGTCTACAGTCCTTAAAAATTTTTTAAATTTTTTAACCTAGTTGAGGACTACGGCATCTGCCAGGTATCTATTTCAATTTTCAATGTTTTTATTTGAATTAACATTTTCCAATCCTGGTTAGAATCTAATTTAAGAAAGAAAAATTAATATTCGAACCAGGGCTTGAACATTGGATCTCTATTTGTTTACAACAGTGTGATATCAGTTATACCACTTGAGCACCGATAAGAACGTCAACATTTTTTTCCACTTATACAATTCTTGTTTGTCCAAAGGCTGATAGCTGTCACTACCATCACACCAACTGACATCTTCTATTCAAAAGTATTTTTATTGAGTCTTCGGACGATGGTGACGATGGTCACTGATACTACGGTGCTGTGTTTAAAAAAACATAGAAGTATGAGGTAAGAAGAATTCACAATTCATTTGATTCTTATCAATAAAACCTCATAATGTTAAAAATTCCTAAATTTATTATATTAAAATAAAAAAAAAGAGAATTGTATAAGTGGAAAGAAATGTTGATGTTCTTATCGGTGCTCGAATTGCATAATCGGTATTGCACTGATGTACAGAATCAGTGATGCAGGGTTCAAGGCCTGGTTCGAGTGTTAATTTCTCTTTCTTAAATTAGAATCTATTTCAATATTTTACTTTGTAAATTGAAAATAAACCGCATTAACACATCTATTTGCCCAGTGCAGAACCAAAAGCATATAAAGTGCTGTTGGTGGCTTTAGAACACACACATAAACACATATTTAAATAATCAATTGAGTTGGTGTTTACTTGATGAAAATCCATATCCATTAATTAAATAAAAATAAAACATAGTTTTATTTAATTAATATGTATTTAAATAATATTTTTTATTTTTAAAGAGAAAAATTTTTGCCTAGACCGAGACTCGAACCTGGGACCTTTGGCTTTCTGGACCAAATGCTCTACCAACCGAGCTCCGAGGTGAGATGCAATCTAGATGCAAATTCTCTCTTATATATGTTGTAATTCCCTCGCGCCAAATGCTTTGAAATTTACTTCTCTCTTTGCAAATGGCGGCTTCTTAGTCAAGAAGACATTTATTGGGAATTTAACACTACTTTATAAAGCCAGTAGGGCTTCTATTGATGTTTTATTATTAATTTAACACTTCTCACTGAAGGATAAATTATATTTAATAGGTAAAAATTTTTCATAAGTAATGCCACGAGTGAGTCGTGAATTTATCTAGAGAATTTGGAAATCAAGAGTGGCATTTGTTAGGATTATTTAACGAATAAAATTAAGCTGTTTACTCACAAATCATTATTTAACTATAGTTTTTTTTAAATATTTATATATTCAATGTAAATAGCGATGTTTAAAAACAAATGAGAAACAATTGGTATGCTTCATTTGTTCATCACTGCAACCAGATCATAATATTATTTATTGCAAAAGGATCGCAATGTTGTAAGAATGCATCCTAGTGGAGAAATTTATAACCAACGTTATAGATGTCCTATGATGTATATATGTCAATTATATTTTTCTGCGACGTCATTTCCTGGAAAATAATTCATTTAAGAAAGTGTAAACAGAGGTGTCTTTTTTTTTTCTTTGTGGTATAATCAATTGTTACAAATGTTTTTATATTATCTCTCGTATGCGCTTTCAGCTGACATTCATGCACTATATATACAATCTGGTAGCCGTATTTCTTGGAGGGTCAGTCACTGCAAAATGATGCTACGACCTATTCAGAATGTTAAAAAGGAGGTGCTTTCTTCATTATGATAAACTTTAGTTGGTAAATTCTAGGTGAAACACGACTGTGATTGGTTGTAAATAAAAAATCATTGAAATATGATTGGTCATTGACTTCCATTTGGGGCATGAGTTAAATAGTCTCTTTAAATATAATTTACCCTTCAGTGAGAAGTGTTAAATTAATAATAAAAACATCAACATATTTAAATACTTATTTTTAGGAATTCACACTATGAGGTATATTCAGTTTAAAGCTAAATGTATCCTTAATTAACACAAAAAATATAATAATGTGAGGTGCCTAGAATCAGAGATATGATTTTTTTATTATGAGTTACTTATACCTCTCTTCACAGCTGACTGCTCTTAAAAATGTTGAGAACTATTGATGTATACCGTTGGTTGTGAAGTTAGCAATACTGGAAAATGTGGAGGTAGCTTTAACCTGACTTGACGTACAAAGACACTTCCTTGTATATTTGATTCCTCTCAACATATCTTTACAGTTTGTTGATTTATCGAGTCAGACATGTACCATTGTTGTGCAAAAAATCAGTAATTATAGACCATAAGAAAAAAACAAGGAATGTTACAAAATACAATAAACTGCTG
Source organism: Diploptera punctata (assembly GCA_030220185.1). Lineage (NCBI taxonomy): Eukaryota > Metazoa > Arthropoda > Insecta > Blattodea > Blaberidae > Diploptera > Diploptera punctata. The sequence goes on along the minus strand of JASPKZ010007692.1, from coordinate 290,438 downwards.
ATTTTTCAGGCTAATGAATAGGAGAAGTTGTTCGAAAAACAAAAAGCACAAATAATCAAAATATAACACTACAAAATCTTCTATATCTATGTAAATAAAAATGTTAATGTTTGTTCAAAATCTTAAATCTCCGAAAGTTCTTCACCGATTATGTTGAAATTTTGACACAACATTGCATTTGGATACGCAAATGTTTTTATATACCTATTATGTAGACATCATGCTTGTGACAGGTAAAAATATGATCTTTTTTTATGGAAAACAGCGCCATCTGTTGTATGTAAAAGCAAGCACATGCTATACTAAATTGTGCTCTTTATTTGTATTGACTATTGCATGCATACATCGAGCAAATAATAAATATTACATTTAAGGAAACAGTCAGTGATGTTTATGTGAAAAACGTGGAATATTCCAATAAATCAAAGGTTCAAGTTTTGCCATGCTGGGTAAAAACAAGGGTTGTACAAACATTAAAATTAATTATAACGTTACAGGTTATCTGATCTTATCTCTGTTGCATCTTATCTCATAATTCTTGAGTTCTTCTAGGACATATTTCGAAACATATTTTATCTTCATCTTGTTCAGGGTGTTGATTGTTACGTTGTCAGCCCTGAATGTCGACTCCTACTCCATCTTTTGGTGGGTCAAAGAACTAGCATATCAAATCCATCTTCCGGGAATTTCAAAATTCATGATTCTATCCCTGTTCTTCTAGATGTAGATCTTCTTCTAAATGGTGAATTCTTTAGTATTTTCTAACTGTTTTAATAATTTGGTGTTTACCTGATTTTATGTTTTTTTGACCAAACGTGAGCAGCTACTGCTGATGTTTCTACTTCTCCTTTTTTTTTTTTACATTTCTAATGTTTCTAGAACTAAGGAACACATTAGCAATGTAAAGAAAAAGTAGAAAAATTTTGAGTATTAGTCATTCAGAATATCTCTGCAGGTGGACACATCACAAAGCACTGCTCGTTGTTACATGTGACGTAATATAAGATAGTGGACAAAGAATCACAGTTGCCTTTTAATAGCACATATTGTTCACTCTTGAACAGTGATTTCGTGTCGATACAACAATTTGTATTATAGAGCTATGTTTGTGTTGTATAAGTATGGAGATGCCTAAAAGTCTCCAAGAAAAGTGATTAATTCATGAGACAAAAAAGATACTTTACATATTGCAATGTTCACTGCTAACAAACTTTCTACTAGAGTTCACTGTCAGCGTCCCGCATCCCATGCCCCTATGCACTTCATAGTTAGCAGTGTGACATGGTCTATTCTTGCATAAACATGACTGCAGTGCTCTCCGTCAACTACTGCGCTTACTCCGTCAACAACTGCGCTTACTCCTTAAAAGGGTAATAGCTGCTCACGTTTGGTCAGAAAAATATAAAATTTATCTGAACACCAAATTATTAAAACAGTTACAAAATACTAAGGAACTCACTATTTGGAAGAAGATCTACATCCAGAAGAACAGGAATAGAATCTTGAATTTTGAAATTCTTGGGAAGAAATTTAATATGCAAGTTCTTTGGTCCACCAAAAGATGGAGTGGGAGTCGACATTCAGGGCCAATAACATAAAAATCAAGTCTGGACAAGCTGATGATGAAACAGAAGTGTTTTGAAACATGTCCTAAAAGAACTCAACTTCTATGAGGTAAGATGCAACAGACTCACCTCATTTATTAAAATTAATTTTTCTCAAGTCTTAGTTTTTGTAACATTCCATGTTCTTGCTGTATGGGCATAATTTGTATTGAGGTACGTCGACGACTCTGAAAATTTGGTGTAAGTGCCAGTGTGGAATAATTAGAGGGCAATGAAGCCTCTTTAAATACAATAAATTAGAGTTGTAGTTGTGTAAAATGTCTGGAAATTTCGCTCGAGCCTGTTGGACAAGTCATTGGCTGTGAATATATTGCAGGCAGATCGGGCGTGCATTTCCTTGTATCAGCTTGTTTGTTTTTACTATTAGTAGCACTATTATATATATTATCCAATCACTATGTGATAAACTGAAAGTCCGATGTGGCATCGTTCTCCATTTCATCTCATTTCGATGGAAAAAAAATGTAAGGGGTTTCCCTTCTAGAGCATGCAATCAAATCTTTGGTGAGGATGTACAACTCAGTGTTGTTATTAATAAAGCTATTGGTATATGCTGATGATGTAGTAATATTAGGTGATAGTGCAAAAATGCTTAAAAGTGAACACAGACATTCTATTAAGTAATATTAAGAAACTGGTGCTGGAAGTAAACATCAATAAAACTAAATACGTGGTGTCATGTAGAAATACATTATAATTAACAATGAAAATGGACAATTAATGACAAATGAGGGAAAAAATTGAAAAAAAAGTGGCTGAATTTAAATACCTATAAACAATAATTACATAGTGGATTGAGGTACAAAATAAATTAAATGTTGGCTCAACGCTGGAAATGCATGCTACTATGCATTACAGGGACTGTAAACATCAAAAGAACTAATTATATGGTGACACATAGGAATACATTATATAATGGATATGGAAAATTAATATCAAATGAGGGAAATTTTGAAAAAAAATAAAGGCTGAATTTAGGAACAATAATTACAAACAGGAATGAGGTACAAAAGAAATTAAACATAGGCTCAACTCTGGAAATGCATGCTATTATACATTACAAGGATTCTTGTCATACTACAAGTAGCTTCACTCAAATCTTTAGACAATGAACTCAATGGAATTATCGGCTGTTTGTATGCTGATGATGTAGTGTTTATTAGATAATAGTGAGGATATATTTAAAAGCCAGCACACATTCTATTAAATAACAATAAGAAATTGGGGCTGGAAGTAAATATTAATAAAACTAAATACATGGTTACATATAGAAGTATATTATATAATATATTCAGCAATGAGCCATTGTATTTTTAATAGTTGTGGTATACCTTTTCCGAGCTAAGTTCCAGTTGTAAACAAACCAGATGTATGAATGCATTTTCATTGGTTGAATAATGGTACCTATAAGTATGTAAGAAAATTTTCTCTCTAATGCCCTAATAAAGAAAATAAAAGTATATATTATCTAGTACATGTCTATATAAGTTATATGAGAGAACCTTAAAATATATAATAACAGTTTTAATATATTAAATAAATGAGCATTTCATTATATTTAAAGAGAAAAATTTTCACCCAGACCGAGACTCGAACCTTTGGCTTTCGAGCATTTCATTGTTTAATTCTTATGCATGCACAATGCAGAATATATTATAAATTCAATTGTTTCAAAATAATTGCTTCTCGTAATATAATTTTTAAAACATCAAAAAGGAAAACCTTTGAAAAGCGGAGAGAAACTACGTAAGCCATTGAGGATGTGATGAAAATAACAGCAGAATTTACAAGTGAGTCAGCATGGAACACAAATTCTGCTCATAATGAAATTGTAAATAAAGAATATCTATTGACTTATAGGAAAAAGCATATATGTCTGGTTAGGTAGAACCGTATATAAATTTTTTTCATAAATAAATAAAAAATAGAACTTCCTAATTATTGGTATTGTCTTATCTTGCATCGAGTCGTATTTCCCGTAAAACACAAAGTTGCCTAAGAACAATGTTTCTTTCGATTCTGTCATACGGTGGGTAAAATTAGTACCTTGGTTTCCCCAATAGATGGTGTTGGTGATGTAATACCTTGTACAAGTTTCTCTATTTATATATTTTGTTGGGAATTTTACATTATGAGGTTTTCAATTATAAAAATCAATAATAGTGAGTGGAGAACATATTTTTATCGACTCACCTCATATAATTTCAAATTTCTTTGCTGCACATAGTTTGCTAGAACATCATAAAATTGAAAAAGAGGCAAAACTTTTGAAACAATTGGATAAACCATTGGAATTGACAATTTGAAATATAAAAATCAATACTGATATTCATTCAGAATAAATATCGATCTATGAATTTCGATATTCCGGTGGATAAAAATTAAATTACAAAGTTTATAATCCCAACGAAAGATGGCAGCACAAGAGGTGATGTCATTAGAGAAATCAACAATCACAGAATTTCATCAGTGGAAGCCATGACTGAAGAGGGACATGATATTGCCTGAAACCGTCGGTATCAAAGAAATTTGAAATTATATGAGGTGAGTCGATAAAAATATGTTCTCCACTCACTATTAATGATATAACTTCATAATGTTTACTTCCCAATATTAATTGAAATATAAAAATCAATACTGAATTGTGTATATTCTTACCTCATATATCTATGTCATTTAACATATAACCGCAATATCAAGAGCCATTGCTTCCATCCTCATCTGTTGTCATGAGTATTGATTTTTATAAATTTATTTATATTACAACTGGAACTTAGCTTGGAATTGGTATAGGCTAAAATTTAAATTTAATTTTGTCGATTGGCAGTACTGATTGAAATGACTTTCATTGTTACAAGTACTTTTTACTTCTCTTTGTAGTTGTTAGGAGATGAATGGGGATAGGACGATGCCACATCCCGTGTGTAAGATAGTTGAACTTATCTCTTCAATAGTAAACTCATGTATATAAATAGATAGGATATAGTTACGTGCAATGCACTTTATATTAACATATAGAGATTAGATTTAGAGGTACAATTTTACAATAATGCAATGTGAACGAAGAAAAATTTCTGTGATTATAAAAGGGTATATCTTTGTTATAAATTGTTGAATTTATACAAAACTGGTTTCATTAGATAAAGGAACTGTAAATTTTTATTTCCATCCATCCATAGTAATTCTGCCTGAAGGCAGGTTCTTCAATGCAATCATAGCATTTTCATGCTATGCTTGCAGATTTACTAGGGAATTGTAGGTGTGGTAGCTTCCCATTGCTTTCCACACTGGTGAAGGATGATGATGATAATGATACGGATGATGATGATGATTTTGGGAACCGTTTGGGCCTTAAAGTTTTCCTGACATTTGTCTTACAGGTGAGGAAAAACTCTGATAAAAACCTCACCCAGAAAAATTGCCCTGGCCGGGGATCGAACCTGGGCCTACTGCATGACAAGGCAGCACGCTACTTCGAGACCACAGTGGTGGACTAATTTAATTTAATTAAATAAAAATAAAACTTAAAGTTTTATAAGATTTTCATATTTATTACAATATAAATTTGTAACAGCTGTTTCGGTACTTTGGTACCTTCTTCAGACATGTTATTATATAATAACAAAATTCATTCAATAGTAATATTGTAATAAATATGAAAATCATGTAAAACTTTAAGTTTTATTTTTATTTAATTAATTATATATAGATTTTCATCAAGTAAACGTTAAATGATTGGTTATGTAAATTTTTTGTATTTTAAAAGTGGTATGACTAAAAAGTGAAGATAAGCAAATCCAACAACCATTTACTATTTTGTTGAGTTGTTTCTTGACTCACCTCATACTTCTTAACTCCCTCGCAGATCTAGATTTCGTCACTGTATTTGTGATGTTTCTTGACTCACCTCATACTTCTTAACTCCCTCGCAGATCTAGATTTCGCCACTGTATTTGTGATGTTTCTTGACTTACCTCATACTTCTTAACTCCCTCGCAGATCTAGATTTCGTCACTGTATTTGTGATGTTTCTTGACTCACCTCATACTTCTTAACTCCCTCGCAGATCTAGATTTCGCCACTGTATTTGTGATGTTTCTTGACTCACCTCATACTTCTTAACTTCCTTGCAGATCTAGATTTCATCACTGTATTTGTGATGTTTCTTGACTCACCTCGTACTTCTTAACTCCCTTGCAGATCTAGATTTCGTCACTGTATTTGTGATGTTTCTTGACTCACCTCATACTTCTTAACTCCCTCGCAGATCTAGATTTTGTCACTGTATTTGTGATGTTTCTTGACTTACCTCATACTTCTTAACTCCCTCGCAGATCTAGATTTTGTCACTGTATTTGTGATGTTTCTTGACTCACCTCATACTTCTTAACTCCCTCGCAGATCTAGATTTCATTACTGTATTTGTGATGTTTCTTGACTCTCATACTTCTTAACTCCCTCGCAGATCTAGATTTCGCCACTGTATTTGTGATGTTTCTTGACTCACCTCATACTTCTTAACTCCCTCGCAGATCTAGATTTTGTCACTGTATTTGTGATGTTTCTTGACTCACCTCATACTTCTTAACTCCCTCGCAGATCTAGATTTCATTACTGTATTTGTGATGTTTCTTGACTCACCTCATACTTCTTAACTCCCTCGCAGATCTAGATTTCGCCACTGTATTTGTGATGTTTCTTGACTCACCTCATACTTCTTAACTCCCTCGCAGATCTAGATTTTGTCACTGTATTTGTGATGTTTCTTGACTCACCTCATACTTCTTAACTCCCTCGCAGATCTAGATTTCATTACTGTATTTGTGATGTTTCTTGACTCACCTCATACTTCTTAACTCCCTCGCAGATCTAGATTTTGTCACTGTATTTGTGATGTTTCTTGACTCACCTCATACTTCTTAACTCCCTCGCAGATCTAGATTTCATTACTGTATTTGTGATGTTTCTTGACTCACCTCATACTTCTTAACTCCCTCGCAGATCTAGATTTCGTCACTGTATTTGTGACATTTCTTGATTCACCTCATACTTCTTAACTCCCTCGCAGATCTAGATTTCGTCACTGTATTTGTGATGTTTCTTGACTCACCTCATACTTCTTAACTCCCTCGCAGATCTAGATTTCGCCACTGTATTTGTGATGTTTCTTGACTCACCTCATACTTCTTAACTCCCTCGCAGATCTAGATTTCATTACTGTATTTGTGATGTTTCTTGACTCACCTCATACTTCTTAACTCCCTCGCAGATCTAGATTTCGTCACTGTATTTGTGACATTTCTTGATTCACCTCATACTTCTTAACTCCCTCGCAGATCTAGATTTCGTCACTGTATTTGTGATGTTTCTTGACTCACCTCATACTTCTTAACTCCCTCGTAGATATAGATTTCGCCACTGTATTTGTGATGTTTCTTGACTCACCTCATACTTCTTAACTCCCTCGCAGATCTAGATTTCGCCACTGTATTTGTGATGTTTCTTGACTCACCTCATACTTCTTAACTCCCTCGCAGATCTAGATTTCGTCACTGTATTTGTGACATTTCTTGATTCACCTCATACTTCTTAACTCCCTCGCAGATCTAGATTTCGTCACTGTATTTGTGATGTTTCTTGACTCACCTCATACTTCTTAACTCCCTCGCAGATCTAGATTTCGTCACTGTATTTGTGATTTTTCTTGACTCACCTCATACTTCTTAACTCCTTCGCAGATCTAGATTTTGTCACTGTATTTGTGATGTTTCTTGACTCACCTCATACTTCTTAACTCCTTCGCAGATCTAGATTTTGTCACTGTATTTGTGATGTTTCTTGACTCACCTCATACTTCTTAACTTCCTTGCAGATCTAGATTTCATCACTGTATTTGTGACATGTGAGGTGAGTCAAGAAACAACTCAACAAAATTAAAATAAACCTCATAGTGTTATTTCCTACCTACATATCTTAATCATTTACTAACTTATAATTATTTTAAAAGCAACTGAAATCAACACATTTAATTACTTAATTTGTTTATCTCCACTTTTTAACAAGTTTCAAAGATATGAAGCTGATGAAGTTTTTCTCATGAAAAGATTTTTGAAAAATATTTACAAATCCTCATGTAAAGGCATTGAAAATGACTATTTATGTACAAATTCACTCTTACACTGGCTGGATGAATGTCCATTTCTGTGATTAACACATGTAGATGTGAGGCAAGCAATGTGGTAGGCCAAGGGCATTCAAGGCCTCTCATGCCATAGAGTTTTTTTTTCTGCTTCAGAGATTAGACATTTCTACCTGTTCTGCCCCAAAAATACTGTATGCTTTAATCTTTTTATCTTGCCAGTGATCTTCCTTGATTCCTCTGTCCTTTATATCTATCTATTTATAAAGGCATAGCCCATTGTTGAGCCATAGCCTCTCCTTTGTAAGGAATTATTAGATCAAGTTAATTTTTAGTTACCTTATTTGCTGATAGATGTCATGGATGGCATGCAGTTGACACACTGACCCAATGAGACATCTTACAGGCAAATGTATTTAATATTTGTAAGAAATAACACTATGAAGTTTCTTTTAATTATTATGAGTTAGTTATTTTGACTCCATGTCCCACGCCGTAGCCGAGTGGTTAAGGCAAGTAGCCTTTACGCAGAGCTACGGGACTTGTGCTGGTTCAAGTCTCCATGGGGGAAGACATTTTTCTCGTGGAATTTCGGCCAGTATGGGACCGGTGCCCATCCAGCATTGTGAGGCATTGGGTAGCTAATAAGTAGCAACTTCAGGTTGAGAATACCAGCTATAATGATTGGGGAATCCGACATGCTGACCACATGTCACCCCTACACTGGCTAGATGATCGTCTACCTCTGTGATTAACACATGTGGACGTGAGGCCAGCAGCCGGCTGGTCAGCCAAGGGCCTTCTAGGCCTGTCGCACTTGGAGTTTTTTTTTTATTTTTGACTCCCTAATTTTTTTTTATATATTCTGCAGACTATAGTTTTGTTGCATCTTTGCAACATTGTCGATGCTTTCTAACATTCAGTTAGAATGCATTGAAATATCGCATAGATGTGAAGAAACTATAGTCTGCAGTCAGATTTCATCGACAATGTTGCATAGATGCGACGAAACTATAGTCTGCAGAATATATAAAAAAAAATATGGAGTCAAAATAACCAACTCATAATAAGTAAGATATTACTGGGATGTTGAGATTGGTAAAATTTTGCTTAGATGTCTTTTTATCTTTTTATTCAGGCTTAAGGATCTTTTATGAGCCTGAAATTCTTAAGACTCGGGACCCAAGGCTTAATGTCCCTCCTTTGGCTTTCTATAAAGTGTAAAGTTTTAGAGTTTTTTTATCAAATGAAACCAGTTTTGATTGAATCAAACAATTGACAGTGAAGATATACTCTTTTAAAATCATAGAATGTTTCTTCGAACACGCCATAATGATAATATTAATAATAATAAAAGTAGACTTGTTGATTTACATATCAGTATATGAGCAGGCACTCTCCTAGTTATAAAAATGCTTTGCCGCAGGCAATAGCTGTGTTGACCAATCAGTCGGCACTTGTTTATTCCGACTTTTCCATCACGTCCGACACTTTTCTTCATGTCTATAAAAAATTTATTAAATTTGTTTTCTCTGTATTAACTTGTTATAATATTTTTTGCCAGTTGAAACCATTAATAATAAACAAGGTTTCATCAAATATTATTTTGTTTAACTTTGTTTCAGAATGGATTCTATCCTGAAGTTGATTTCTCTCATGTGCAAGAAAAATGACACATAAATGTATTATTTGTATTCAGCTGTAGCTGAATATTATTTATTTTATCCAAAATTTACAAACCCTATTGAGTTAGAGTTTTTAATGTTGTGACAAGTTGAAAAACATCTAATTGAAAGAAAAGCTTGTTTAAAAAAAACAAATAGAAAAACCAAAAAAAGCTCATAGTTTGGAAAAGGAAAAAACATACAACGGATGAAAATTGAGATTGATGGAAAAATTATAGAACAAGTGTCAGATTTCTCTTACTTAGGAAGTGTATTTGCAGAGTATAAGAGTGACATTGATTCAAAATTACAAAAATATAATAAAATGAATGGGGTAATACGAAGACATTTAGGTAAACAGATGAGGACAGAGAGAAAACTAAGATTACATAACATCACATCAAAAGCTGCTCTAAAATACGGAAGTAAAATTTGGATTTTAAATAAAAGAAACTCTCATAAACTTCAAGTAAGCCAAATGCGCTTCTTACGATCATTGTTAGGAGTTAATATACTGGATCACCAAAGGAACACTATTATCAGAGGAAAACTTGGAGTAACAAGTTTAAATGAAGATATACAAAGATACCAACAAGAATGGAAAAATCATTTGAGGAGAATGGCAAGAAATAGACTTCCAAAATTGGCATTCCAATATACCCCAACTGGACATAGGGACCAAGGAAGACCAAAACATCGGTGGAAAGATCAGGACCATCTTCGCTAGGTTTACCATACAGGCCACATGGCCTAAAACGAATTTGTTCATGATGATGATGATGATGATGATATATATATATATATAATACTTTTTAAAATTATTTTTCACTGAGAATAATTAATATTATAATTACAAAGAAATAAACGTTATCTCAGTCAAAGCATAAATATATTAAGTCGACATTTCAATCTCCTTATGTGAGATCATTTTCAAGACATGGTTGTTTATAAATTTATTATACATAGTTACCATCACCAAGACAATTTTAATTTTTTTTTAATATATACACAAATTTAAATGAATAAATTAAAAATTCAATTTATAATTAAAAAAATTTAGCAAGGAATCATATGTTCCACTCCATTCATTTAAATATTTTTTTTATTATGACTCATAATGTCGGTTGAAAATGAGAGAGATCCTTCTCTCAAAAACTAGTTCTCGTGTTTAAAGAAACATAAAATATGAGGTAAGATGTTAAAAAATTACTCATTAATTTACGAATTAAGAACCTCATAATGTTATTTCCCATATTTAACTATGAATAAATCTTTTTTGTTTATTTTGTTCTTTTTTTATATAGGCCATTTCTGCTATTAATCTTTTTTGGTAATTATTTTCTTTGTGTAAAATTTTTATGTCATTCCATTTTATTTTATGATTTTGATTAATTATATGTTCACTGATTACTGAAAGTTCTGCACTTGGTGTACTGATGTTCTTTTTATGTTCGTCGATTCTTTTTCTTATAAATCTTTTTGTTTGGCCTACATAAGACTTTTCACAATCACCACATTGGATTTTGTATACAACATCTGTCAATTTACAAGTATCGATTTTGTCTTTGCCAGTTTTTATTAAATTATAATAAATTTATAAACAACCATGTCTTGAAAATGATCTCACATAAGGAGATTGAAACGTTGACATAGTAAATTTATTAATTACATAAAAATAAAACTTAGTTTTATTTGATTTTCATATTTATTAAGGTATAATTCAGTGACAGCTGTTTGGTACACTGTACCTTCTTCAGACATGTTAACAAATTATGAATTGTGTTATTATAGTACATATCTACTGATCTAAGCAACAATACAACAATAATTTATTTAAATATTTTAATTTAACAAAGGCGATTGAACAAAAAAGGACTGTAGTCGGGTTTGAGTTTTAATGGGTCCAAGGATATGGGTTCCTGGACAATTGTGCTCCGGACTAGATGGGTTCAGGTTTCGGTAAAACAATGGACTTAAATCTCGGGAATCCGTGAGGAAAGGATGTTCACTTGGGGAAAAACAGTAGGCCCAGTAATGTCTTGAAATTGACGATGCACTTTTATTGTCACTTGAATTACATTCGTCGTATTAGACGACGAGTTTGACGAGAAGGCTGTTGGTGGGTCAGAATTAGTAATGGTTGTAACACTCAACCAAGCGATGTAACTTAACTGTACTCTAACTAACTGACTGCTGTACTGACAGCACTGACTGCTGAACTGCCTAACTGCTGAACTCTAACTAACTGACTGCTGGACTGGCAGAACTAACTAACTGTTGAACTAACAGAACTTAATTTTTGCTATGTAATGCGATGTGCCCTGCACCGGCACATTCGCTCGTTGCTACTCCTCGCAACGGACACACTGCACTGCTTTTCGCTTAGTAAAATATATTTATTAATTCTGAGTGGGCCGGCATTAGTCCCTTCCACTAAAAGTCTTAACGTCTCACAAACAGTTTATATGTTATACTAATTTTGATTGGTAAATTTTACCTTAAGGGCGTTATCGTGGGTGTTAAACTTAGAAGTTTGTGGCCTCGTTCCCTCCCTTTAAATCAGTTGCCTCATCATATATATTTTCAGGGCTGACCAAATGGAGTGGTCCTAAAGGACGCGGCTATCTACTGTCGGCATCTACCTTACACCGCCAAAGAAGTCACCCGCTGTTAACGACATGTACTAGTTGAAATTAGTTTGGGGATAACTCTTTCCACAGTTACCTAGGGAAATCCAATTGCTAGTTTGTGACTTCCCAGCCTTTTGTAAGAAGTTTTTGGGCTTAGCATTGTTATAGCAAGTTGATAATAGAGCAGTCTTGTAAATCCTCTTGACAAAAGAAACTGCAGACTTTTTCCCCATTGTATAAGGGCTTATGGATCCATTGTATGATGTTTACTAATTTCGTTCCCCTACAATAGCAAGGGTCCAGGTATATGACTGGCGCTAATTGCTTGGTACTACTGTTTTATTTATTGCTTATCAAATTATTTTGTGGTAGGTTATATCATTTTAATTTTGTTACTATTGGATTCCAATTTTCATTACAATTCGTTTGAATATACATATGCCCTAATTCTGATGATAATTACGGGTTCATAAATTATTCACTTTGATGAAGGTACTTATTTTACTGAAATACGAGGCTGAGCGAATGACTTGTCACACGATTCATTCAAATCAAGTTGAGAGTTTAACAGTTTATTACTACTTTTCAATTTATTTATTTATTTTTACAGCCTCCAAAAAGTCCAACTTCTTACCCTTATCACAAACATGTAAAATTTCAAAATTTGGATCGAAACAATGGTTAAATTGGAATAGGTTGGTTAGCATAAATAGCATAAATATTTGATGACAGAACATGATTTTTCTTCTTCAGGGATTTATCAAATTAAATGTGAAGAATGTGAGAAATTCTACATAGGAAAAACTAAGAGAAATTTGAAAACTAGAGTGAAAGAACATCTCAGGAATGTCAAGAAAGAGGAAGTAGAAAAATCTGCAGTGGCTGCCCATGCATGGTCTGAAAAACATCTTATCAAGAAAGAAGCTAAATTATTAAAACAAATAGAAAAACCAAAAGAACTTACTGTTTGGGAAAAGATCTACATTCAAAAGAGCAAAAAGAAGAAATTGATGAACTTTGAAATTCCTGGTGAGAATGACCTGGTTTCGAGGTTTTTCAGTCTGCCAATGGAAGGAGCGAAGGACAGCTCTTCAAGACGACAGAACAACGGTCGTGACGATACTAAGGATGGAGTAGAAACTATGTTCTGAAACTAGTTTATAGTCAAATAAGAAGAACAATATGAGGTGAGTGATGAAAAATTCTACCTTAATGAATATACCTCATAGTGAGAATTCCTAAAATAAGTAAGTATGCATGGGTTGATTGGAAAAATCTCTGGATTGGGATGTATGGAGAACTTATGTGCACATAATGATGATCATCTAGGTTTGATAGTGCCAATAAGTTAGTGTTACTTCCTAACAAATATCTAATTGAGTTGTAAAATTTGCTATATTTGAGATGTGTCAGTTTTCTTGCATGTGAGTGATATCAGACCATCCTTTCTCATCCTATTGCCTTCCGAGAAGGAGAGGACATGTTCTGTACATCAAGGATTTCAGTGAGACTTTTGCCTGCTGCTTCAAACTCATACATGGTTTTGCAAATGTAAACAATTGGGGGTCATCATAGAGGTTTGTACTCTTGTGTTTTAATTTTTCATGACTTATAAACCATTTTTTATTTTATTAATTTATTTATTTAGCCTGGTGGAGTTGCACGTAGAAATACATTATATAATGGAAATGTACAACTTATGACAAATGAGGGAAATTTTGAGGAAGTGGCTGAATTCAAATATCTAGGAACAATAATCACAAATAGGAATGAGATGCACAAAGAAATTAAACACAGGCTCAATTCTGGAAATGCGTGCTATTATGCATTACAGGGACTCTTGAGGTCCCAACTCCTTTCAAAAAACGTTAAACTGAAAATATATAAAACTATTATTCTACCAGTTATATTATATGGATGCGAAACATGGACTCTTACTTTAAGGGAGGAAAGGAGATTACAAGTATTTGAGAATAAATTACTTAGGAAAATTTTTGGACCAAAGAGAGATGAACAAACAGGTGAATGGAGAAGACTACATAACAATGAACTACATGGTCTTTATAGGAATCCAGATATAATAAGAACAGTTAAGTCTCGTAGACTGCGATGGGCAGGACATGTTGCACATATGGGGAATGAAAGACTTGCATGGAAGCTTCTTGTAGGAAAGCCAGAGGGAATACGCCCAGTTAGTAGACCAAGAATGAGGTGGGAGAATAACATTAACTATGATTTGAGGGAAGTAGATTATACAGGAAATGATTGGAAAGCATTAGCTTAGGATAGGGATGTATGGAGAGCTTATGTCCGCGCGGCCATGAACCTATGGGTTTGATACTGCCAGTGAGTAAGTAAGTAAGTAAGTAAGCCTGGTGGTGTTAAGGCCATGTGGCCTTCTCTTCCACTCACCAGGACAAACATATATTACATCAGAATATAACAATCACAATAACTCTAATATTAAATACTAAATGAAGATTTTTTAATGCTATATAGAAGATTCCGAGCTATAGAACTGTGGTCCATAACTGGTGTTTCTCCCTTGACTACGGAGGGCATCATCAGCGACAAGTTCTTCTATGTCAGGGACGTCCAAACTTCGGTCCTCCATCACTTTCTATCCAGACCCTGTAAGGCCTGTAGCATTCTAGTAAATTTAAATATGCTAAGGGAGGACCTATAATATTAGTCTAACAGTAATGGATCAAGAACTTGTGAAATATGTTATAACAGTATAATGATATAATAAGAAAAGTAAGCAAATATACTTCCGCAAGCATAGCTCTCAGGGTCATTGAGGTACTCAAACACCAACACCAATATAAGGTCATGCACCCCCCAGGTGGGTTAAAGTGATCCCATTACAGGCCATAGGAGACCCTTAGTTAGCAGGAGGTTAAGGCTTCCACTTTTTGTAGACTATCGGCACTTGATGTCAGCTGGGTTGTCAGCCCTGCATGATGGCCGCCTTTACCCCCAGAACAAGCATCCAGTGGTACTTACTCGTATTTCAATTAGAGGCTGAGTTGATCCCACGACCGTGGTGCCACCAGATGTTTGGGTCAGTTTAAAAATAAATCTGATATTTCTAATATTAATTCAGTCTGGACAAGCTGATGAAACAGATTTGTTTTGAAACTTGTCCTAAAAGAACTCGACTTTTATGAAGTAAGATATAACAGATTCACCTTATTTATTAAGAAGAACCTCATAATGTTACTTCCTATTGTAATTTTATAATAAAAATTCTAAATTTATACTAAAATAAAAATCAATAATCTTTTCAACTTTATTAATTAAATAAAAATAAAACTTAGTTTTATTTGATTTTTATATTTATTAAGATATATTCAGTGACAGCTGTTTCGGTACACTGTACCTTCTTCAGACATGTTAACAAATTATGAATTGTGTTATTATAGTACATATCAACTGATCTAAGCAACAATACAACAGTAATTTATTTAAATTTTTTAATTTAACAAAGGCGATTGATTCAAATCAAGTTGAGAATTTAACAGTTTATTACGTGTACTACTTTTCAATTTATTTATTTCTACAGCCTCCAAAATGTCCAACTTCTTACCCTTATCACAAACATGTAAAATTTCAAGATTTGGATTGAAACAATGATTAAATTGGAATAGGTGGTTAGCATATTTTGAATATAACAGCATATAACAGAAATTTAGAATATTCAAAATATGCTGACCACCTATTCCAAATTAATCATTGTTTCGATCCAAATTTTCAAATTTTACATGTTTGTGATAAAGGGTAAGAAGTTTGGACCTTTTGGAGGCTGTGGAAATAAATAAATTGAAAAGTAGTAATAAACTGTTAAATTCTCAACTTGATTTGAATGAATCCCCTTTGTTAAATTTAAAAATTTAAATAAATTATTGTTGTATTGCTGCTTAGATAAGTTGATATGCACTATAATAACACAATTCATAATTTGTTAACATGTCTGAAGAAGTACAGTGTACCGAAACAGCTGTCACTGAATATATCTTAATAAATATGGATTTTCAAGTAAACACCAACTCAATTGATTATTGTCAACTTTAGTTTCTTTTCTTCTAGAAACTTGAAAAAAATATAGATGTAGACTTCCTGTAAATGGTGTTGTCAGTTAATTTCAAGTAATGGAAGCCTGAGTTAGCTCAATGGTTAAGAGCATCAGCACAGAAAGCTGAAGGTTCGGGATTCGATTCCCAGTTCAGGCATAAATTTTTCTCTTTACCATTTGATTATAATAATTTAGTTGTGTACTTTAATAATGTGGCCTCTCGCCCTTGCTCTTTATCATATACATGGATAGAATACTCCAAGATTGGCGACAGATGAAACACGGTTCTATCCAAATTAATAGAAACCATAAAATAGACTCCTTGCTTTTTGCAGATGATTTGGTATTAATAGCTCCAACAGAAACAGATTTACAGTATTGTATACACAATTTTAATATAATTGCAAAAAGGTACAATATGGAAATCAATACAAAGAAAACTAAAGTCATGGCCTTTTGTGGGAAAATACCCTATACCTAGCAAAATTGTTTTGGATGATGAAATTCTAGAACGAGTAAACAAATTTAATTATTTGGGTTATAATTTAACATTTCAAGATGAAGCTGATATATCAAAGAAAATCACAAATTTTACAAATACAACGGGGATAATTAACAGTATAATGAAACCGTCTTTAGTACAGAAGAACACAAGATTACGGCTTTTATAAGGTTCTTGCAAGACCAGTATTAAGATATGGTAGTGAAGCATGGACAATACGAAGAAGAGATGAAAGCCGAATAACAGCAAATGAGATGCGATTTATGCGCCGTACAGCAGGCTACACAAAGTGGGACCATAAAAGAAATGAGGAAATCATGGAAGAGTTGGATGTAGAACCCATTCTTCACCATATACGAATCTACCAGAACAACTGTAAAGCCCATCTTCAACGAATGCCGTCACATAGAATTCCAAAAGCCATACTTCGCTACTGCCCTCAAGGTAAAAGATCGCTGGGACGTCCAAAAAAGCATTGGATGGAAAATTCCTCTTTGAGACCGTAACAGGCCACATGGCCTAATACTTGCATGGATGATGATGATGACTTTAATATACTTATTTCAATCATAGTAACAGCTTTAGCTTCTTAATATTAATTTAATAAATAATAATACTTACATATTGGCTTTACAGCCCTTTTAGTTTAGCCGTAGCCTCTCCTTTGTTAGGAGTTTCTATACCAAGTTAATTTAATTAAGTTTATTTTCCTTATTCAGATGTCATGAATGGCATATGGTCAACATAGTGACCCAATGAGACATCTAGTAGGCAACTAAGTTATTACCTGGATGATGATAGTCTGTAAATTTTGCTTAGAGGCCTCTTTTTTTCAGGTTTAAGGTTCTTTTATGAGCCTGAAAATCTTGACTTGGGTTCATATTATAAGTTTCTCCTGGACGGCTTGTTCCTTGGATTTTCCATCCTAAAAATCCATCAACCCCGGGTGGAGTTTGAACCTGTGACTCTTGGGATAAGAGGCAAGGAACATAAAATAATAGTAATATTAATAACAATGGTAATAATAATTTGGTGATGAAACGGATAGCTGATTGGCCGGATATTCGGCCTAACCTTGCCGATTGGCACAACATAATGGGAGACCTCGCATAGGTGGCACACGAACGATCGAGCGGACTCGGTGAATTCAGGTCTTTTCATTCACGAGCTAAGTCAACCATCGATATCAAAGCAGTTTGAAAATGTATGAGATGAGTCGATTAAAATATGTTCTCTACTCACTATTAAGTTAACAAATGTTTAATTGACTTGTTAAATTTATTACAAATACAATCATTTGAGCTTATTAAAAAACGTGCTATTGTAGTTTAAGGTTATTATAAAAATATTTTTTTATAAGTACTTCTAAAAATATTTAGCGACGATAAATGATATCGGTAAAGAAAATATTGCCTTTATGGGAATAGTTTGATATAAACAGTGACGATCCAAAGTTTTCTGTTTGGTTTCAATGTTAAAATTTCTCGCTGCGGTGAAGGAAAAAAAAGCATGTATGTATGTATGTAGGTTTTAATTACTTCTTGGAATGGATTGATCTCTTTATCAATTGGATGTTATGGTTAGGTAAATAGGTGTAGGTCCTACCTATGTCCAATCCGTCAAAAACATTTTGGCAGATAGCTACATACATAATGATTCAAGATTATTTTCTTAATATTATTGGTGTAAATTTTATATGCTTTTATATAAAACATATTTTTTGTTAAAATCCGGTATCTGACCAGATACCAGTTTATTATCCAGTATCCAGTCAGATAGTAAATTTAGACCGGATAGGCTGGATACTGGATAGTTACCAGATATCCATAAAGTAAAAGTAAAGTTATCCCACAACAGGCCCGGAGGCCCTTGGGGTAGTAGGAGGTTAAGGCTCCCACTTTTTCTAGACATTCGGCACTTTATGTCAGCCGGGTTGTCAGCCCTGCGTGACGGCCGCTTTTACCCCCAGAACAAGCGTCTGGTACTCATTTCCGTTAGAGGCTGAGTCGACCCCAGGGCCATAGTGCCGCCAGAGGGTTTGGGTCAGTTTAAAAATCCTGATCCCAACGGGACTTGAACCCTCGACCCTCCGGCTTGTAGCTCAGTGCCTTAACCACTACGCTACGGCGTGCCCCTACCAGATATCCATTTCATCACTAATATTAATGGAGTAATAACAATAATAATAGATTCAAAAAGGAATAATTAGAAGAATACAAAGTATTTCAATTTTAAAATTTGTACCTCATAAGTCGAGCCCATCTTCAACGAATGGCGTCTCATAGAATTCCAAAAGCCATGCTTCCTTACTGCCCCCAAAGCAAAAGATCGCTGGGACGTCCAAAAAAGTGCTGGATGGAAAATTCCTCTTTGAGACCGTAACAGGCAACGCGGCCTAATACTTGCATGGATGATGATGATGATAAAACAGTCATCCTCAACTATAATAATTTCTGTTATAAACGCCGTCACACAATTAAATTTCAAAGACATGCTTCATCATCAGGAATTCTTATGGTACTGAAATTATTTGTATATTTCATACAGAGGGCTTTGGTTGTTGGGTGTGTTTCATTTAGCATATTTTTATTTTCTGCTTCCTTGATAATTTAATCTCTTCCAGGATATTGATTTTTTGTCTATTGTTCTCTTTGTGGATTATTGACTTTGTTTGATCTATTTTGTTAAATTGAAACAATGTCAATAATCCACAAAGTGAACAATAGACTAAAAAATCAATATTCTGGGAGAGATTGAAATTGTCAAGGAAGCAGAAAATAAAAATATGCTAAATGAAAACACACCCAGCAACCAAAGCCCTCTGTATGAAATATACAAATAATTTCAGTACCATAAGAACTCCTAAGGATGAAATATGTCTTTAAAAGGCCTTGAATTTTAATAGTGTGACGACGTTTATAACAGAAGTTAATTATAGTTGAGAATGACTGTTTTATAAGGTACAAATTTTAAAACTGAAATAATTTTAACCTCAACAGTGTTCAAAACATGATTGTTAAAATTATAGAATACAAAGTAGTCCCAAATGGTACATTTAATTAAAAACCTGTTGTGGAATCAGGATACATATTGAATTGTAAAAATACAATGTATAAAACATATCTTAAACCTATATACATTCATGGAGTTGAAACATGGACAGTATCATAGAAAGATTTGTAACAGAAATTAAATTTTAAGAAGAATGCTTGTAAAAACCAGAAGAGATAGAATGCAAAATATTAAAGTAAGAGGAATTTGAACAATTATTATTTTGAAAAGAAAAATTAATGCCTGAATCGGGACTTGAACCCAAAACCTCTAGCTCTGTATGATAGTGTGCGAACCATTGCACTATTTCAGGCTCTTGATTCAAATGCTAATTTTTTTCTTCTTTTTTTTTTTAATTAGCATTTGTATCAGAAGCCTGAAATAGTGTAATAGTTGACACTAGCATACAGAGCTAGAGGTTTTGAGTTCAAATCCCGATTTGGGCATTAATTTATTTTTCAGAATAATAATTTTCATCATTGCGAATGTTAAAATTTTTAAGTTAATACTTCAAGAAATTTTGAAGTTGGATGAAATGGAGGATAATAAAATAAGATGCTACATCTACATTAAAAGAATGAATACTTGAAGGATACCAAGAAAAGCACTGAAATTTATTTTAGGAGAGAAGAGACCAAGATATGTAAATGGGAAGAACAAATTAAAAATAATATTGAGAAAAGGAAAGTTGAATGCATAGAGATGATTAAACAGGAGAAATGGAATGACCAAGATAGATGGAGATTTTGTCCATAACTTGACCCACTGAACGGTAACACAAGACTAGATGAAGTAGTAGTTCACTGAATTAAACTAGTTCAAGAGCAGTACTTTTCTACTATTCAGTGAATTGAACTAGTTCAAAAGTAGTACTTTTCTTTGTTTTCATTATAAATTTAACATTTCTCAATGAAGGACAAATTATATTTGAAGAGAAAAATATAGCTTTATACGCTAATGCTCTGCCACTGATCTATCCAAGGCCTCCAATTTGAACACAAATTTTTCTTAATATTTAATTTTAGGAAGTGATATTTTGAGGTTATTTTTATTATATTATTTTCAGTCTGATCATCTTACCTCAATATTAATGTTGATTTATTCTTGGACATGTTTCAAAACAATTCTGTTTTATCGTCAGCTTGTCCAGACTGGTTTGATTTATGTTGCATTATGTTCACACCCTGGATGTCGATGTCAGCTCCATCCTATGGTTGGCCAATATTAAATCAATATTAAATTAGCACCGAAAAATAACCACAGTTTAAATAAACTAATAAAAACCAATAAAAATGAAAAAAACTGTTATAAATAAAAAATCAGGAATATATGAAATTGAATGCATGGGTTGTGAAAAGATATATATAGGAAAAAACAAAAAGAAACCTAAAAATTAGAACCAAAGAACGCACAAGAAATATTAAAAATGGGGAAATAGAAAAATCTGCAGTTGCTGCTCATGTTTGGCCTGGAAAACATAATATAAATTCTGACACTAAATTATTAAAACAGTTAGAAAATACAAAAGAGCTGACTATTTGGGAAAAAAATCTATATTCAGAAGAATCAAAACAGAGTTATGAATTTTGAAATACCGACGGAGCGTGACCTTGTTTGGAGGTTCTTTGGCCAACCACAAGATGGAGCTGACATCAACATCCAGGGTGTGCAACATAAATCAAACCAGTCTGAACAAGCTGATGATAAAACAGAATTGTTTTCAAACATGTCCAAGAACAAATCAACATTAATATTGAGGTAAGATGATCAGACTGAAAATAATATAACAAATTTTTCTCTTATACATTTTAATTCCCGAGAGCACCAAAGGCTTGCAAACTGTTGCTCAGCACACAAATGGCGGCTTCTTATTTAAGAAGTCTTTTAATGGGAATTTTAACATTACTTTATAAAGCTAGTAGAGCTTCCTACAATGTTTTTATTATAAATTTAACATTTCTCACTGAAGGATATATTATATTTCAAGAGAAAAATATATGCCTAGATCGGGGTTCGAACCCAAGACCTTTAGCTTTATATGCTAATTATGCACAATATGCTAATTATGTATGGGATAAATTTGGATAGCTCAATGGGAGAGTATTAGCATATAAAGCTAAAGGTTCGAACTCCAGTGTAGGCATATATTTTTCTTGACGAATGAGTCATTTTATCTCTCTTACCTCATAGTTTATGTTTTCTTAAACACAGGAACTACAGTTTTGAAGCGGAAACATCCCTCCCATTTTCAACTGATACTGGATTTTTATTGGAGTCTCTATCTATAATGTTGCCATCTGGTGTTGATTTCATGAACTTTGAGATCAGGTCCCGTTCATCAGGAATTTCGAAATTCATGGATTTATATTTATTCTTCTGAATATATATCTTCTCCCAAACTGTCAATTCTAAAGGTTTTTCCAAATGTTTTAGAAGTTCGGACTCTTTTTCAATTTTATGACTCTCCAACAAACTATGTGCTGCAATAGCTGATTTTTTTAATTTCACCATTTTTAATATTTCAAAAAGTGTTCCTTTGTGCGAATGTCCAAATTCCTTTTTTGTTTTTTTGTTTTTCCTATGTATACTTTATTGCAGTCTCTGCAACTAATTTGATAAATTCCAATTTTTTTACTATCTGGGGTGTTCAATTCCTTATTGGTTATTAATAGATTACCAGGGCTAAATTTATTTATCGGTGCCAATGTAATATTGAATTTCTGGAACATTTTTTTAAATTTATGTATTTCGGGTTGATAAGTAATTTCCTTAAAATGTTTTCCTTTCTTTGAATCCGATTGCAGGGTGGTGTATTCTTTTAATCTTTTTTGTTGTCTGAATTTCTTTAATTTATTTATAGTTATTTCCTTTCCATAACCATTTAAATTAGCTATGTTCAAAATCCATGAATTTCAAAATTCCTGATGAATGGGACCTGATCTTGAAGTTCATCAAATCAACACCAGATGACAATGTTATAGATGGAGATTCCAACAAAAATCCGCTAGTCATAATGTCAGTTGAAAATGGGAGGGATGTTTTCTCTTGAAAACTGCAGTTTCCATGTTTAAGAAAACATAAACTATGAGGTAAGATATAAAAAATTACTCCATCATGAATAAGAACTTCATAATGTTATTTCCCATATTTAAATATTAATATATTTTTCTCTTCAAATGTAACACTTTTATACTAGTTCTCTGTATTGAACTAATTTTAAAGCTTTAATTTTCTACTAGTTAACTGAATTGAATTGATTCAAAACACTAGTTCATTGAATTGTAGCAGTTATAAAGCAGTTCTTTTTTGATAAAATCAAATATTTACTATCTCTCCTCATATAATTCTTTTAAGTAGATCGCGATTTCGAGACCATAACGGTCTCATCTTCAGTACAATCTAGTTGACTGATGTTATGTCGATTGGAAGAAACACTTGTTCTTCCCTCTGTTGGTGGATCTCGAAATAGCGATCTACTTAGAAGCATTATATGAGGAGAGGTAAGAAACATTTGATTTTATCATAAATTAAACTTCATAGTGATTAATTCCTGTAAAAGTTAAACAGTTCTTTTATATTCAAAAGCAGCACTTTTCCACTAGTTAACTGAATTGAATTGATTCAAAACACTAGTTCATTGAATTGTAGTAGTTCTAAAGCAGTTCTTTTCTATTCAAAAGCAGCACTTTTCTACTAGTTTACTGAATTGAACTAGTTCAAAAGCAGTATTTTTCTTCACAACTACTAGATTAGTATTGATCTGTTGATTTGTTCTGCTCTTCTGTATAGTTTGGACAAGGAGTTCACCATTTCACTGTCAGTTCTTTTGTCTTTTACTGAAATCAACAGGAAAATATTCTATTAAAATTTTACATTTACATATTTAAAAGTTTCCTAATGTTATTTTACATATAGCAAATGCAATTACATCCTATATCAATTGTTTAAAGGATAAAGACGGCATACAACTCAGTGTTATTAATTAGCTGGTGGTATCTGCTGATGATATAGTATTATTTGGCAATAGTTAGGAAATCCTAAAACCCAACATGCATACTAAAAAACTTGGACCGGAAATAAACATCAATAAAGCTAAATATGTCATCACATGTAGCTGGTGGTATCTGCTGATGATATAGTATTATTTGGCAATAGTTAGGAAATCCTAAAACCCAACATGCATACTAAAAAACTTGGACCGGAAATAAACATCAATAAAGCTAAATATGTCATCACATGTAGAAATCCATTATTAAATGATAATGGACAGTTAACAACAAATGAGAGAAATTTCGAAAAGTAGTTGAATTCAAATTGTACTAGAGCATGCCATTAAATCTTTTAGAGAATGAGGAAGGCTTACAACTCAATGGTATTAATAAGCTGTTAGTTTATGCTGATGATGTAGTATTGGCCGATAGCGAGGAGATACTAAAGGACAACACGCACATACTATTGAGTAACACTAAGAAATTAGGACTGGAAGTAAATATCAATAAAACTAAATATATGGTCACACGTAGAAATTCATTATGTAATGGAAATGGACAGCTAATGACAAATGAGGGAAATTTTGAGGAAGTGGCTGAATTCAAATACCTAGGAACAATAATCACAAATAGGAATGAGATGCACAAAGAAATTAAACATAGGCTCAATTCTGGAAATGTGTGCTATTATGCATTGCAGAGACTCTTGATGTCCCAACTCCTTTCAAAAAACGTTAAACTGAAAATATATAAAACTATTATTCTACCAGTTATACTATATGGGAGCGAAACATGGACTCTTACTTTAAGGGAGGAAAGGAGATTACAAATATTTTAGAATAAAGTACTTAGCAAAATTTATGGACCAAAGAGAGATGAACAAACAGGTGAATGGAGAAGACTACATAACAATGAACTACATGGTCTTTACAGGAAGTCAGATATAATAAGAACAGTTAAGTCTCGTAGACTGCAATGGGCGGGACATGTTACATGTATGGGTTGAAAGACTTGCATGGAAGCTTCTTGTAGGAAAGCCAAAGGGAAAACGCCCAGTTCGTAGACCAAGAATGTGGTGGGAGAATAACATTAACTATGATTTGAGGGAAGTAGATTATACAGGGAATGATTGGAAAGCATTAGCTCAGGATAGGGATGTATGGAGAGCTTATGTCCGTGCGGCCATGAACCTATGGGTTCGATAGTGCCAGTGAGTAAGTAAGTAAGTTGAATTCAAATATTAAGAATAATAATTAGAAATAGCAATGAGGTACAGAAAAGAATAAACATAGGATCAACTCTGGAAATGCAAGCTATTATGCATTAAGGATATCTTGTCGTATTAATTTCTCTTAAAAAAATATCAAACTAAAAATATATAAAACAGAGATCCTTCTAGTTATATTTTATGCAAAACATGGTCTGTTTAAGGGAAGTGAAATGGTTACAAGTATTTAAGTATAAAGTTATTATGAAAATTGTTGGGACCAAAAAGAGACAGATAAGTGAATGGAGAAAACTATTGTACAGAGAGCTAAATGACCTTACTCCAAAATCAGACACATTCATCAACAAGGAATGATTCATCATGACCTTAAGCCTATCATTGTATTCTTTGATCAAATGATCATGTAAAAATTGGAGACTTGGGCCTGGCCACCACAAAAAAGAACAGTTGAGCTTTGTAGACTGCAATGGACATGACATGGCACGAACATAGAATTAAAGACGAGCAAGGAAAATTCTTGAAAAAGGCTAACTAACTCACTGGAACTATCAAACCCGTATGTTCATGGCCGCACAGACATAAGCTCTCCAAACATCCTTATCCTGAGCTAATGTTTTCCAATCATTCCTTGTATAATCTACTTCCCTCAAATCATAGTTAATGTTATCTCCCAACTCATTCTTGGTCTACTAACTGGGCGTTACCTTCTGGTTTTCCTACAAGAAGCTTCCATACACCTCTTTCATTCCCCATTTGTGCCATATGTCCTGCCCATTGCAGTCTACGAGACTTAACTGTTCTTATTATATCTGGCTTCATATAAAGACCATGTAGTTCACTGTTATGTTGTCTTCTCCATTCACCTGTCTGTTCATCTCTCTTTGGTCCAAAAATTTTCATAAGAACTTTATTCTCAAATACTCATAATCTCCTTTCCTCCCTTAAAGTAAGAGTCCATGTTTTGGACCCATATAATATAACTGGTAGAATAATAGTTTTATATATTTTCATTTTAATGTTTTTTGAAAGCAGTTGGGAAGTCAAGAGTCTTTGTAATGCATAATAGCACGCATTTCCAGAATTGAGCCTATGTTTAATTTCTTTGTTCATCTCATTCCTATTTGTGATTATTGTTCCTAGGTATTTGAATTCAGCCACTTCCTCAAAATTTCCCTAATTTGTCTTAGCTGTCCATTTCCATTATATAATATAATTCCATGTGTGACCATATATTTAGTTTTATTGATATTTACTTCCAGTCCCAATTTCTTAGTGTTACTGAATAGTGTGTGCGTGTTGGCCTTTAGTATCTCCTCGCTATCGCCCAATAGTACTACATCATCAGCATAAACTAACGATAAAACAGAATTGTTTTGAAACATGTTCAAGAACAAATCAACATTAATATTGAGGTAAGATGTCCAGACTAAAAATAATATAATTAAAATAACCTCAAAATATAACTTCCTAAAATTAAATATTATAAACTAACAGCTTATTAATACCATTGAGTTGTAGGTCTTGAATAAGGCTAGTGCAAAATTTCCCAATAGATAGGACAAGAATGAGATAGGAGAATAATAATACCCATGATTTTAGGGAGGTGAATTATACATGGAATGATTGGAAAACATTTGAACAGGATAGGATGTATGAAATGCATGACAATGAAACTCCAGGTTCAATAGTGCCAGTGATTTAGAGGTGGGCAATTTTTTGTTTCAACTTACCACAATATGGAGTTCTGTCTCTTGTGGGAACATAGAAACTTCCCCTAGCAGGGAATATGTCTGCCTCTAACCCCATCTCAGTGCAGTTGGATGCATTACATGGAGAGTTCAATGCCGAATCTCCTTCAGTGTCAGTTCTGTTCCAGTGGTGGCCCCAGAATGAGCATCTATCTGCTGTTTTCACTGATTCTATGAAGAACATGTAGGAACGTCCATGACTGCAGATTGACTTTTCAATTCCTTGAACAAGAATATCATATTTTTATGTTATATTTAAATAGTCCACCATCTTCGAAGTAGCGTGCTTCGTCATGCAGTGGGTCCGAGTTTCATTTCTGGTTGGGACAAGCTTCCTGGGTGAGGTTTTTTCAGGATTTTTTCCTCACCTGTAAGACAAATGTCGGGTAACTTTAAGGCCTGAAAGGTCCCCAAACATCATCTGGCCATCATCATTATCATCCTTCACCAGTTGGAAAGGAACGGGAAGCTACCACAGCTATAATTCCCTAGTAAAGCTGCAAAGCATAGCATGAAAATGTTATGATTGCAGTGAAAGATCAACACTATAGATAGATATTTTGAATTGACATTTTCTAGAATTGAACATAGTTTTATTTTAGAAAGAAAAATTAATGCTGGAACCAGGACTCGAACCCCAGATCTCTGAATGGAAAGTGTTAATTTAAAACATAACAACAAAGTATGAAGATTTATCACTTAAAAATAATATATACATTCTCATAAGTAATGTCACAAGTGATTTCCAAATTATCGATAAATTCATGGCTCACGAAGTCAGGAGTGAATTTATCTAGAGCATTTGGAAATCAAGAGTGGCATTTATTAGGACTATTTAACGAATAAAATTAAGCTGTTTACTCACAAATCATTATTTTAAATATAGTTATTTTAAAATATTTATTTTATATTTCATGTAAATGGCGATGTTTGAAAACAAATGAGAAGCGACTAGTATGCTCCATTTGTTTCTTTTGTTCATCATTGCAACCAGATCATATTATTTATTGCCAAAGGAACGCAATATTGTAAGAATGCACTCTAGTGGAGAAAAAATGAAATACATCAAACTGTATATTAATTCATTTCTGATGCTATGAAGTAAATATGACAATTATATTTTTCTGGAATGTTATTATCTGGGAAAAAATACATTTAAGAAAGTGCAAACAGTGGTTTCTTTTTTTGGTGGTATAATCAATTGCTACAAATGTTTTTATATTAACTCCCGCATGCGCTATGTGTTGACATTCATACACTATATATTAGCCGTATTTCTTAGAGAGCTAGACACTGCAAAATAATGCTATGGCCTATTCAGAATGTAAAAGGAGGTGCTTTTTATTGTGATAAACTTTAGTTGGTAAATTCTAGGCGAAACACGACTGTGATTGGTTGTAAATAAAAAATCATTCAAACGTGATTGATCATTGACTCCCATTTGGGGCATGAGTTAAATAGTCAATAAAAATACTCTGAATAGAAATCACCAGATGGCATTGTTGGTAGCGATGGATATCGGCCTTGGGGTGAAAGAGAATTGTATAAGTGGAAGTAATTTTTGATGTTCGTATCAGTGCTCGAATGGTGAAACTGATATCATACTGATGATTAGAGTCAGAGATTCAGGGTCAGTTTTTCAGAACTTGATAGACAGCACAAATAACTGTTGTGTGTTTAGTTGTTTTTTTTTCTCTTTTTTCAGCAGTCTCAGAGTAATACAATCAATCGATCAAAATTCCGATCATTCCTGCATGGAACATAGGGCTCTCAAAATACTTCTCCATTTGACTCTATTCTTGGCCAACTATTTGATCTCATTCCAAGTCTTCCCCATCTTTTAGCTTCTGTAAGAACAGTTCGTTTCCATGTTATCCTGGGTCTGCCAATTTTTCTATTGCCCTGTGGTTTCCAATCCAATGCCATCCTGGCAAGGTCATCTGGAGATCAGCGAAGTGTATGTCCCAGCCATACCCACTCATGCCGAATTTCAAGTTCAACTGGTTTTTAACCACAGGTTTTCATTAGATATCTTGACCAGCCAGAATATTTTTAAT
Organism: Diploptera punctata; assembly: GCA_030220185.1. NCBI lineage: Eukaryota > Metazoa > Arthropoda > Insecta > Blattodea > Blaberidae > Diploptera > Diploptera punctata. The sequence continues at coordinate 261,730 of JASPKZ010007692.1, read as the reverse complement.
CATCATTGTCATCTTCATGGTAGGCCGTCGGCCTACTCTCAGAATTCATCTTCCCATCATCTTTTAGGATGTCCCACATCTCTATAGCCTTGAGGTTGGTACAACAGTGCTTGTTTTGTTAGCCTAGAGGAGTCAATTCTTAAAATATGTTCATGCCATTTTTGTTTATAGTTTTGTATTTTTTCATTTAGATAAAACATTTTGAGTTCTTGCCGTCCCGCGCCATAGCCGAGCGGTTAAGGTAGGAAGCCTTGGCGCAGAGCTACGGGACTTGCGCTGGTTCGAGTCTCCATGGGAGAAGAACTTTTCTCTTGGTATTTCGGCCAGTATGGGACCGGTGCCCACCCAGCATCGTGAGGCAATTGGGTAGCTACAATAAGTAGCGGCTCCAGGTTGAGGAACCAGCTATAATGGCTGGGGGACTCGACATGCTAACCACATGTCACCCCTACACTAGCTGTTGATCATCTACCTCTGTGATTGACACATGTGGATGTGAAGGGCCAGCAGCCGGCTGGTAAAAGGGCAACCGCTGAAAAGTGGAAAGACCCTCAATCGAAATCGGAGTTCTTGCCTAATTGTTTCACTAGGAATGTGGTCTCTTAGAGTATATCCTGCAAGATAACTTCATCTCTGGTGTTCCTAGTAATCTTGTCTGATCTATTCATTGCCCAATTCTCTGATCCATATGTCACAATGGGAACTGCCATTATGTTATAAAACTTTAGCATTGTTTCTTTTGTTGTTTTGTTTGTAGTGTTCTTTTAATAATCCCACACATACTTTGAAATTTATAATTTTTTTCATGTAGACCTATATCATTTTCCCAATTGTAAGATATGTGACATCCAAAATATTTAAAACTCTGTACTTGTTGATAATTTCATCATTCAAAAATATTTTCAATCGAACTGCATATTTTCCCTGTAGGCCATTGTTTTTTGTTTTCTTCGTTGAAATCTAGTTGGTTGGTTGGTATCTAATGTCGTGCACTTGATAATGAAATCATTCGCTCTCTTGCACTCCAATATTTAACAGAAAGGCTGGTCTCTTCTACAAAAGCTGGACAACAGAGGAGATGGTTTCTTTCCATATCTTCATTTAAATTGCAAAAAGGGCATTTAGGTGAATCTGTTATGCCAAATCTGTGTAGGTGTTTATTCAGGCAGTCATGTCCCATTAGCAGTCTGAATGTTGCTACTGCAGATTTTGTTTGTAATGTAGTAATGTCATAAGCTTGTAGATTTTCCCATTCCTTTCCAGATGTTTTGGTGGTGTATTCTTCTCGTTGAGATTATATTTCTCCAGGTTTTCTTGAGCCTAGTGTGGCTTTTTGCAATTGATTTTCTGATTCTGCACATATGACCTGATCGTCTGCAAACATAATAGTGTCTATAATAGTAGTTTTTAATATATTTCACAAACATCTATTAATGAAAACTTGTAGCTGAATGATAGTGCTTTTAGCTATTTTCGAGGTTTCACAGCCATACTAGTGTTTACATTTACTTACTGTTCAAAGAGAAAAATATATGCTTAGACTGGGGTTTTTGGACCCAGGACCTTTAAATTTATAGTAAAGCATTAGAGTATTAAGCTAAAGGTCCTGGGTTGAAACCCCAGTCTAAGGGTCGTATCTATTAACGCATTAGACCGTAAAAGTCGTTCTCAACATGTACTCTGCTGAGAAAGTTGCATCCAAAGACGTTTTTGCGTACTCAAAAATCTGTTCATGCAATAATAATTATCGAAATTCCTAAGCTACTTGGCGAGTTGACTTTGCAGAGAACGAATCGTGAGCAACCCGATGGGAATCGATGGTAACCGATGTACTTTGAAACCTTGCTGCCTACCTTGTTACTTTATCCAAGATGTCGGATCTTGAAGACTTCGATCATGTTTTCGGTATACGCGGAGAAGAGGAATTTGATAGAGTCTACCAAAGAATTCAACTGGAAGAACAGGAGAATCGGCATAATATCGCGCGATGCAAACGTCGTCGTATACGGTTTTATTTGCGGGACGCAAGCGTAAATGCGTTCCTCTAGCAGACGAAAATAAAGGAAGTTGTTTTATCGCTGAGAATTCTGGGCAATTTCTTGCCAATACTACGAAAAAACTACTTTCATGCATGACCAGTCAGCGACTCACTAATTCGAACTTTGCGCGTGCTCATGGAAAACTCAGCTCACCAGAGACTAATGTATTTGCATGCGTATATTTTTCTCTTCAAATATAATTTGTTCTTCCGTGAAAAGTGTTACTTACTGTTTTTAATAGAATTGTAGATTGGGAATAGAACAGATCTGGACTTTCTGGAACAGCCTGGCTGTTTGGCTCCTCCATTTGGATAGAAATCCACATGACCTGCATAGAAAATAGTTTTTTACATTCTGAATTTCCTGACAAGTCAATGAACAAGTAAATATTTGTATGGTTTTTGGTAATGGAAATGGCTCTATTGTAATTTGCATATGTACATATTTGCGCTTCAGTAACCAGACCCTTTGGAATTTGCCAGAAAAATATTGTTTTATTGGTATTTTGTGTTACTTATGAAAAAATCTGTATATAACTTACAAGGGAACTGTCAACCATTCAATGCTGAAACCTAACTTGAAATTTCTCCCAGAGAAGATTTGTGATTACCAAGTCGATAGCGAGGAGATACTAAAGGATAACACGCAGACACTATTGAGTAACACTAAGAAATTAGGACTGGAAGTAAATATCAGTAAAACTAAATATATGGTCACACATAAAAATACATTATATAATGGAAATGGACAGCTAATGACAAATGAGGGAAATTTTGAGGAAGTGGCCGAATTCAGATACGTAGGAACAATAATCACAAATAGGAATGAGATGCACAAAGAAATTAAACATAGGCTCAATTCTGGAAATGCGTGCTATTATGCATTGCAGAGGCACTTGATGTCCCAACTCCTTTCAAAAAACGTTAAACTGAAAATATATAAAACTATTATTCTACCAGTTATATGGGTGCGAAACATGGACTCTTACTTTAAGGGAGGAAAGGAGATTACAAGTATTTGAGAATAAAGTACTTAGGAAAATTTTTGGACCAAAGAGAGATGAACAGACAGGTGAATGGAGAAGACTACATAACAATGAATTACATCGTCTTTATAGGAAGCCAGATATAATAAGAACAGTTAAGTCTCGTAGACTGCGATGGGCAGGACATGTTGCACGTATGGGAAATGAAAGACTTACATGTAAGCTTCTTGTAGGAAAGCCAGAGGGAAAACGTCCAGTTGGTAGACCAAGAATGAAGTGGGAGAATAACATTAACTATGATTTGAGGGAAGTAGATTATACAGAGAATGATTGGAAAGCATTAGCTCATGATAGGAATGTATGGAGAGCTTATGTCCGTGCGGCCATGAACCTACGGGTTCGATAGTGCCAGTGAGTAAGTAAGTAAGTAAGTCATGTCCCAAAAAAAAAAGAACTGCCACTTTTAACTGCAAGGCTGAGAAATTGAAGCCAGAATCCAGTAATGGCAACCCACTGTGTGATGCAGATGCGCATCCCTGCTTGAATAAAGCTGACTGGAGTGAGGCGAGGACACATCGCAGACAGCAGGTTGTGAGATGTTATCCAATCCACCAAGTCACAAGTTTAAATGATAATTTGGCACTGGATTTTAGTGCCTTAGACATAAAAGCGGCAGATAATTTTTTGCACACTACCTTGGTACATCTTAATGCTTTTCTGGAAGAAATTTCAAGGTAGGTTTCAACGCAATTGTTGACAATTCTCTTGTTAGTAGTTGTAATGGGATTTATTGACATTTCGAACGAAAGGACATACATTTTCATTTACATTGCACAAAGGCCTGTTTGGCCTTACGTGAATATTTTGTTTCATAAATCAAGAAAAAATAAATAATAGTTTAAAAAACTAGGTAAGTATTCCCACTACAAGCCTCAGGAGGCCCTTGGGGTAGTGGGAGGTTAAGGCTCCCACTTTTTCTGGACAATCGGCATTTGATGTCAGCCGGGTTGTCAGCCCTGCGTGACGTCCGCCTTTACCTCCAGAACAAGCGTCTGGTACTCATTTCCGTTAGAGGCTGAGTCGACCCTAGGGCCATAGTGCCGCCAGAAGGTTTGGGTCAGTTTAAATATCCTGACTCCACCGGGAATTGAACCCTCGACCTTCCGGCTTGTAGCGCAGTGCCTTAACCACTACGCTACGGCGTGCCCCTACTTTAAAACAACACGCTTTATTGAAAAACCGAACTAAAAAAATAAAAATAATTTTAATTTCCAACATGCTTGGGATAAAATTAAAGTGGTCAACAAAAAAATCATCTCCAACACGTTTAGAATAAAACTAGAGTTATCAACCAAAAAAATAATTTTACCATCAAAAGCGTGGGGTGCTTTTTATGGTTTTTACGTTTTCTTCTTAGAGACTTTACTTTTACCAATATCTGTTTATTACCAAATATATTAATTGATTAGAGCACCCCACACTTTAGATTTTTTTGTAGATAACTCTAATTTTATTCTAGATGTGTTGGAGATGATTTTTTTGTTGACCACTTTAATTTTATCCCAAGCGTGTTAGAAATTAAAATTATTTTTCATTTTTTAGTTCGGCTTTTCAATAAAGCGTGTTGTTTTAGTTTTTTAAACTAATATTTATTTTTTAATTTTTAGTTCGGTTTTCTAATAAAGCATGTTGTTTTAGTTTTTTAAACTATTATTTATTTTTTAATTTTTAGTTTAATTGATTGTCATAAACCGGAATCCCATGAAAATGTAATTGCTTAATACTCTTATAAAAAATCCTCTGGGCCGGATTTGAACCAGCGACCTATGGATTACTGAAATTATATACCACTACAGTCCACCGCTCTACCAACTGAGCTCTTACAACGATTGACTAAAAAGTCGATAAGTCCGCAACCTATTATACCGATTTTTATTTTCTTGATTTTCTGATGATTCTGGCCAGGATTTCAAAAAAAAGTTATGAAATTATTGTATTATCAAGAGTCCTTTATAAGTATACAAAGTTTCAAGTCGATTGAATGTTTTTAAGTGGGTGAAAATCGTGTTAAAAGATTCCGTTACATATATACAGATCCGTTACATAGATAGATACAGGTGAAGCTAATATAAAGCGTGTAAAAACATACGAATATATAAACAAATACATACATGGCTACGCACTTACACTCTTACATAAAAAAGAGGCATAAAACAATGCATATATGTAAGTCTACATCTACAGTACATACATAATAATACACATCTACTATCATGCATAAAAAGACTATGTGTACAGATATAAAAATATTAAAAAGTCTCATTTTGTACAATAGAAAAGAAACTAGCTACAGAACAGGTTAAAAAAAAAAGACACACACACAGAGAGACACCCTGTGCATACCAGCCCCATCCCTGCAGACAGCAAATGCATTAGCAGGCTACTCAACTAAGACTACTTATTATGCTAGGGCATTCTATAAATAATGACAACACTGTTGAAAATCAGCGATCCTAGTGGTGATCATTGTAATCTTCTAGTATGTTGTTGAGTAGTCTCTGTTATATAAATCTGTAATATTGAAAATCTCGAAATGACAATATTTTGTGAATACATTTACTGTTTCTCACATGTAGTAAGTAATACCGATCTAAAAAGGTGTTCAGTGAATTCGTTTAGAAGGTGGAATTGGGAAATACTGAAACATCCACCAAATTCACCAGACAGGAGCCCTTGTGACTATAAATTATTCTCAAACATCAAAGAACCTCTGTGAGGTATTCGATTTCAATCAAGAGTTGATATCCACAAAGCTGTATATCGAACAGATGAGAGAGATATGCAGAAATGGTGCTGCGTACAGAGTGCGCCATATTTCAAGGATTTGCCAACGTATAGTTGACTTGACAAGAGACTATAAATGGAGTTCATATTGTCAAAAGTAACCTAACTATTTTTTTATGATGTTATAGCATTGTTCTCATTACTTATTCAATGCCCTAGTATTATACAGTGAATCCATTTTAAGAGGAAACCTCGCATCATTCTGCTGCCGCTGTGAGCAGTACGATCACAGCGTGGGAGACAAGTTGTACACAACATCCCAGCGGTTAGTTGCTTCAGTGTGTTGTAGTGGGACGCATGTTACATAAGAAAGTAATCGAAAATGAAGTATATTGTTGAACAGCGAATTTATTTGGTGGAATGTTACTTATTGAGAAGTATCCATAGAAGGCGCGTTCAGAGATTTTCTGAAAAATATCCTGACTGTACGATTCCTACAAAATCGTGTCTTTCGAATTTGATGAAAAAGTGGCATACAACAAGCTCAGTTTGCGACATACCGAAGAAGCGTAATTGGACGTATATTTTTTTAAAACCGTGTAAACTCAGCTGTTTATGTGACAACAACGTTGCGTCCATTTCTTAATGAATTGGCACAGGAAGAAAAGAATTATGGATATTTTCAACAGGATGGTGTCAGCGCATAATTCTATATAAACTTTATGTAAAGTAATATTTTATTTTAGTGATATTTTGAGGTTATTTTAATTGAATTATTTTTAGTCTGATCATCTTACCTCAATATTAACGTTGAGTTGTTCTTGAATTGAGTTTTTATTATTGATTTCGTACATCTCAATGATGGATAAATCATATTTGAAGAGAAAAATTATACGCTCAGACCGGGACTTGAACCCGGGACCCTTGGTTCTCTAGACCAAGTGCTCTACCAACTGAGCTACCTGAGCAAGTGCCGATCTAAACGCAAATCTTTCTCTATATACATTGTAATTCCCATCCACCAAATGCTGTGAAGCCATGCTTCTATCTTGCAAATGGCGGCTCCTTTATTAAGAAGACATATTTGGGAATTATACATTACAGCCAGTACGGCTTTTTCCAAGTTTTTATTATTGATTTCGTACATCTCAATGATGGATAAATCATATTTGAAGAGAAAAATTATACGCTCAGACCGGGACTTGAACCCGGGACCCTTGGTTCTCTAGACCAAGTGCTCTACCAACTGAGCTACCTGAGCAAGTACCGATCTAAACGCAAATCTTTCTCTATATACATTGTAATTCCCATCCACCAAATGCTGTGAAGCCATGCTTCTATCTTGCAAATGGCGGCTCCTTTATTAAGAAGACATATTTGGGAATTATACATTACAGCCAGTACGGCTTTTTCCAAGTTTTTATTATTGATTTCGTACATCTCAATGATGGATAAATCATATTTGAAGAGAAAAATTATACGCTCAGACCGGGACTTGAACCCGGGACCCTTGGTTCTCTAGACCAAGTGCTCTACCAACTGAGCTACCTGAGCAAGTACCGATCTAAACGCAAATCTTTCTCTATATACATTGTAATTCCCATCCACCAAATGCTGTGAAGCCATGCTTCTATCTTGCAAATGGCGGCTCCTTTATTAAGAAGACATATTTGGGAATTATACATTACAGCCAGTACGGCTTTTTCCAAGTTTTTATTATTGATTTCGTACATCTCAATGATGGATAAATCATATTTGAAGAGAAAAATTATACGCTCAGACCGGGACTTGAACCCGGGACCCTTGGTTCTCTAGACCAAGTGCTCTACCAACTGAGCTACCTGAGCAAGTACCGATCTAAACGCAAATCTTTCTCTATATACATTGTAATTCCCATCCACCAAATGCTGTGAAGCCATGCTTCTATCTTGCAAATGGCGGCTCCTTTATTAAGAAGACATATTTGGGAATTATACATTACAGCCAGTACGGCTTTTTCCAAGTTTTTATTATTGATTTCGTACATCTCAATGATGGATAAATCATATTTGAAGAGAAAAATTGTACGCTCAGACCGGGACTTGAACCCGGGACCCTTGGTTCTCTAGACCAAGTGCTCTACCAACTGAGCTACCTGAGCAAGTACCGATCTAAACGCAAATCTTTCTCTATATACATTGTAATTCCCATCCACCAAATGCTGTGAAGCCATGCTTCTATCTTGCAAATGGCGGCTCCTTTATTAAGAAGACATATTTGGGAATTATACATTACAGCCAGTACGGCTTTTTCCAAGTTTTTATTATTGATTTCGTACATCTCAATGATGGATAAATCATATTTGAAGAGAAAATTATACGCTCAGACCGGGACTTGAACCGGGACCCTTGGTTCTCTAGACCAAGTGCTCTACCAACTGAGCTACCTGAGCAAGTACCGATCTAAACGCAAATCTTTCTCTATATACATTGTAATTCCCATCCACCAAATGCTGTGAAGCCATGCTTCTATCTTGCAAATGGCGGCTCCTTTATTAAGAAGACATATTTGGGAATTATACATTACAGCCAGTACGGCTTTTTCCAAGTTTTTATTATTGATTTCGTACATCTCAATGATGGATAAATCATATTTGAAGAGAAAAATTATACGCTCAGACCGGGACTTGAACCCGGGACCCTTGGTTCTCTAGACCAAGTGCTCTACCAACTGAGCTACCTGAGCAAGTACCGATCTAAACGCAAATCTTTCTCTATATACATTGTAATTCCCATCCACCAAATGCTGTGAAGCCATGCTTCTATCTTGCAAATGGCGGCTCCTTTATTAAGAAGACATATTTGGGAATTATACATTACAGCCAGTACGGCTTTTTCCAAGTTTTTATTATTGATTTCGTACATCTCAATGATGGATAAATCATATTTGAAGAGAAAAATTATACGCTCAGACCGGGACTTGAACCCGGGACCCTTGGTTCTCTAGACCAAGTGCTCTACCAACTGAGCTACCTGAGCAAGTACCGATCTAAACGCAAATCTTTCTCTATATACATTGTAATTCCCATCCACCAAATGCTGTGAAGCCATGCTTCTATCTTGCAAATGGCGGCTCCTTTATTAAGAAGACATATTTGGGAATTATACATTACAGCCAGTACGGCTTTTTCCAAGTTTTTATTATTGATTTCGTACATCTCAATGATGGATAAATCATATTTGAAGAGAAAAATTATACGCTCAGACCGGGACTTGAACCCGGGACCCTTGGTTCTCTAGACCAAGTGCTCTACCAACTGAGCTACCTGAGCAAGTACCGATCTAAACGCAAATCTTTCTCTATATACATTGTAATTCCCATCCACCAAATGCTGTGAAGCCATGCTTCTATCTTGCAAATGGCGGCTCCTTATTAAGAAGACATATTTGGGAATTATACATTACAGCCAGTACGGCTTTTTCCAAGTTTTTATTATTGATTTCGTACATCTCAATGATGGATAAATCATATTTTGAAGAGAAAAATTATACGCTCAGACCGGGACTTGAACCCGGGACCCTTGGTTCTCTAGACCAAGTGCTCTCCAAACTGAGCTACCTGAGCAAGTACCGATCTAAACGCAAAATCTTTCTCTATATACATTGTAATTCCCATCCACCAAATGCTGTGAAGCCATGCTTCTATCTTGCAAATGGCGGCTCCTTTATTAAGAAGACATATTTGGGAATTATACATTACAGCCAGTACGGCTTTTTCCAAGTTTTTATTATTGATTTCGTACATCTCAATGATGGATAAATCATATTTGAAGAGAAAAATTATACGCTCAGACCGGGACTTGAACCCGGGACCCTTGGTTCTCTAGACCAAGTGCTCTACCAACTGAGCTACTGAGCAAGTACCGATCTAACGCAAATCTTTCTCTATATAAATTGTAATTCCCATCCACCAAATGCTGTGAAGCCATGCTTCTATCTTGCAAATGGCGGCTCCTTTATTAAGAAGACATATTTGGGAATTATACATTACAGCCAGTACGGCTTTTTCCAAGTTTTTATTATTGATTTCGTACATCTCAATGATGGATAAATCATATTTGAAGAGAAAAATTATACGCTCAGACCGGGACTTGAACCCGGGACCCTTGGTTCTCTAGACCAAGTGCTCTAACCAACTGAGCTACCTGAGCAAGTACCGATCTAAACGCAAATCTTTCTCTATATACATTGTAATTCCCATCCACCAAATGCTGTGAAGCCCATGCTTCTATCTTGCAAATGGCGGCTCCTTTATTAAGAAGACATATTTGGGAATTATACATTACAGCCAGTACGGCTTTTTCCAAGTTTTTATTATTGATTTCGTACATCTCAATGATGGATAAATCATATTTGAAGAGAAAAATTGTACGCTCAGACCGGGACTTGAACCGGGGACCCTTGGTTCTCTAGACCAAGTGCTCTACCAACTGAGCTACCTGAGCAAGTACCGATCTAAACGGCAAATCTTTCTCTATATACATTGTAATTCCCATCCACCAAATGCTGTGAAGCCATGCTTCTATCTTGCAAATGGCGGCTCCTTTATTAAGAAGACATATTTGGGAATTATACATTACAGCCAGTACGGCTTTTTCCAAGTTTTTATTATTGATTTCGTACATCTCAATGATGGATAAATCATATTTGGAAGAGAAAAATTATACGCTCAGACCGGGACTTGAACCCGCGGACCCGGTGGTTCTCTAGACAAGTGCTCTACCAACTGAGCTACCTGAGCAAGTACCGATCTAAACGCAAATCTTTCTGCTATATACAAGATAGAAGCATGGCTTCACAGCATTTGGTGGATGGGAATTACAATGTATATAGAGAAAGATTTGCTTTAGATCGGTACTTGCTCAGGTAGCTCAGTTGGTAGAGCACTTGGTCTAGAGAACCAAGGGTCCCCGGGTTCAAGTCCCGGTCTGAGCGTATAATTTTTCTCTTCAAATATGATTTATCCATCATTGAGATGTACGAAATCAATAATAAAAACTTGGAAAAAGCCGTACTGGCTGTAATGTATAATTCCCAAATATGTCTTCTTAATAAAGGAGCCGCCATTTGCAAGATAGAAGCATGGCTTCACAGCATTTGGTGGATGGGAATTACAATGTATATAGAGAAAGATTTGCGTTTAGATCGGTACTTGCTCAGGTAGCTCAGTTGGTAGAGCACTTGGTCTAGAGAACCAAGGGTCCCGGGTTCAAGTCCCGGTCTGAGCGTATAATTTTTCTCTTCAAATATGATTTATCCATCATTGAGATGTACGAAATCAATAATAAAAACTTGGAAAAAGCCGTACTGGCTGTAATGTATAATTCCCAAATATGTCTTCTTAATAAAGGAGCCGCCATTTGCAAGATAGAAGCATGGCTTCACAGCATTTGGTGGATGGGAATTACAATGTATATAGAGAAAGATTTGCGTTTAGATCGGTACTTGCTCAGGTAGCTCAGTTGGTAGAGCACTTGGTCTAGAGAACCAAGGGTCCCGGGTTCAAGTCCCGGTCTGAGCGTATAATTTTTCTCTTCAAATATGATTTATCCATCATTGAGATGTACGAAATCAATAATAAAAACTTGGAAAAAGCCGTACTGGCTGTAATGTATAATTCCCAAATATGTCTTCTTAATAAAGGAGCCGCCATTTGCAAGATAGAAGCATGGCTTCACAGCATTTGGTGGATGGGAATTACAATGTATATAGAGAAAGATTTGCGTTTAGATCGGTACTTGCTCAGGTAGCTCAGTTGGTAGAGCACTTGGTCTAGAGAACCAAGGTCCCGGGTTCAAGTCCCGGTCTGAGCGTATAATTTTTCTCTTCAAATATGATTTATCCATCATTGAGATGTACGAAATCAATAATAAAAACTTGGAAAAAGCCGTACTGGCTGTAATGTATAATTCCCAAATATGTCTTCTTAATAAAGGAGCCGCCATTTGCAAGATAGAAGCATGGCTTCACAGCATTTGGTGGATGGGAATTACAATGTATATAGAGAAAGATTTGCGTTTAGATCGGTACTTGCTCAGGTAGCTCAGTTGGTAGAGCACTTGGTCTAGAGAACCAAGGGTCCCGGGTTCAAGTCCCGGTCTGAGCGTATAATTTTTCTCTTCAAATATGATTTATCCATCATTGAGATGTACGAAATCAATAATAAAAACTTGGAAAAGCCGTACTGGCTGTAATGTATAATTCCCAAATATGTCTTCTTAATAAAGGAGCCGCCATTTGCAAGATAGAAGCATGGCTTCACAGCATTTGGTGGATGGGAATTACAATGTATATAGAGAAAGATTTGCGTTTAGATCGGTACTTGCTCAGGTAGCTCAGTTGGTAGAGCACTTGGTCTAGAGAACCAAGGGTCCCGGGTTCAAGTCCCGGTCTGAGCGTATAATTTTTCTCTTCAAATATGATTTATCCATCATTGAGATGTACGAAATCAATAATAAAAACTTGGAAAAAGCCGTACTGGCTGTAATGTATAATTCCCAAATATGTCTTCTTAATAAAGGAGCCGCCATTTGCAAGATAGAAGCATGGCTTCACAGCATTTGGTGGATGGGAATTACAATGTATATAGAGAAAGATTTGCGTTTAGATCGGTACTTGCTCAGGTAGCTCAGTTGGTAGAGCACTTGGTCTAGAGAACCAAGGGTCCCGGGTTCAAGTCCCGGTCTGAGCGTATAATTTTTCTCTTCAAATATGATTTATCCATCATTGAGATGTACGAAATCAATAATAAAAACTTGGAAAAAGCCGTACTGGCTGTAATGTATAATTCCCAAATATGTCTTCTTAATAAAGGAGCCGCCATTTGCAAGATAGAAGCATGGCTTCACAGCATTTGGTGGATGGGAATTACAATGTATATAGAGAAAGATTTGCGTTTAGATCGGTACTTGCTCAGGTAGCTCAGTTGGTAGAGCACTTGGTCTAGAGAACCAAGGGTCCCGGGTTCAAGTCCCGGTCTGAGCGTATAATTTTTCTCTTCAAATATGATTTATCCATCATTGAGATGTACGAAATCAATAATAAAAACTTGGAAAAAGCCGTACTGGCTGTAATGTATAATTCCCAAATATGTCTTCTTAATAAAGGAGCCGCCATTTGCAAGATAGAAGCATGGCTTCACAGCATTTGGTGGATGGGAATTACAATGTATATAGAGAAAGATTTGCGTTTAGATCGGTACTTGCTCAGGTAGCTCAGTTGGTAGAGCACTTGGTCTAGAGAACCAAGGGTCCCGGGTTCAAGTCCCGGTCTGAGCGTATAATTTTTCTCTTCAAATATGATTTATCCATCATTGAGATGTACGAAATCAATAATAAAAACTTGGAAAAAGCCGTACTGGCTGTAATGTATAATTCCCAAATATGTCTTCTTAATAAAGGAGCCGCCATTTGCAAGATAGAAGCATGGCTTCACAGCATTTGGTGGATGGGAATTACAATGTATATAGAGAAAGATTTGCGTTTAGATCGGTACTTGCTCAGGTAGCTCAGTTGGTAGAGCACTTGGTCTAGAGAACCAAGGGTCCCGGGTTCAAGTCCCGGTCTGAGCGTATAATTTTTCTCTTCAAATATGATTTATCCATCATTGAGATGTACGAAATCAATAATAAAAACTTGGAAAAAGCCGTACTGGCTGTAATGTATAATTCCCAAATATGTCTTCTTAATAAAGGAGCCGCCATTTGCAAGATAGAAGCATGGCTTCACAGCATTTGGTGGATGGGAATTACAATGTATATAGAGAAAGATTTGCGTTTAGATCGGTACTTGCTCAGGTAGCTCAGTTGGTAGAGCACTTGGTCTAGAGAACCAAGGGTCCCGGGTTCAAGTCCCGGTCTGAGCGTATAATTTTTCTCTTCAAATATGATTTATCCATCATTGAGATGTACGAAATCAATAATAAAAACTTGGAAAAAGCCGTACTGGCTGTAATGTATAATTCCCAAATATGTCTTCTTAATAAAGGAGCCGCCATTTGCAAGATAGAAGCATGGCTTCACAGCATTTGGTGGATGGGAATTACAATGTATATAGAGAAAGATTTGCGTTTAGATCGGTACTTGCTCAGGTAGCTCAGTTGGTAGAGCACTTGGTCTAGAGAACCAAGGGTCCCGGGTTCAAGTCCCGGTCTGAGCGTATAATTTTTCTCTTCAAATATGATTTATCCATCATTGAGATGTACGAAATCAATAATAAAAACTTGGAAAAAGCCGTACTGGCTGTAATGTATAATTCCCAAATATGTCTTCTTAATAAAGGAGCCGCCATTTGCAAGATAGAAGCATGGCTTCACAGCATTTGGTGGATGGGAATTACAATGTATATAGAGAAAGATTTGCGTTTAGATCGGTACTTGCTCAGGTAGCTCAGTTGGTAGAGCACTTGGTCTAGAGAACCAAGGGTCCCGGGTTCAAGTCCCGGTCTGAGCGTATAATTTTTCTCTTCAAATATGATTTATCCATCATTGAGATGTACGAAATCAATAATAAAAACTTGGAAAAAGCCGTACTGGCTGTAATGTATAATTCCCAAATATGTCTTCTTAATAAAGGAGCCGCCATTTGCAAGATAGAAGCATGGCTTCACAGCATTTGGTGGATGGGAATTACAATGTATATAGAGAAAGATTTGCGTTTAGATCGGTACTTGCTCAGGTAGCTCAGTTGGTAGAGCACTTGGTCTAGAGAACCAAGGGTCCCGGGTTCAAGTCCCGGTCTGAGCGTATAATTTTTCTCTTCAAATATGATTTATCCATCATTGAGATGTACGAAATCAATAATAAAAACTTGGAAAAAGCCGTACTGGCTGTAATGTATAATTCCCAAATATGTCTTCTTAATAAAGGAGCCGCCATTTGCAAGATAGAAGCATGGCTTCACAGCATTTGGTGGATGGGAATTACAATGTATATAGAGAAAGATTTGCGTTTAGATCGGTACTTGCTCAGGTAGCTCAGTTGGTAGAGCACTTGGTCTAGAGAACCAAGGGTCCCGGGTTCAAGTCCCGGTCTGAGCGTATAATTTTTCTCTTCAAATATGATTTATCCATCATTGAGATGTACGAAATCAATAATAAAAACTTGGAAAAAGCCGTACTGGCTGTAATGTATAATTCCCAAATATGTCTTCTTAATAAAGGAGCCGCCATTTGCAAGATAGAAGCATGGCTTCACAGCATTTGGTGGATGGGAATTACAATGTATATAGAGAAAGATTTGCGTTTAGATCGGTACTTGCTCAGGTAGCTCAGTTGGTAGAGCACTTGGTCTAGAGAACCAAGGGTCCCGGGTTCAAGTCCCGGTCTGAGCGTATAATTTTTCTCTTCAAATATGATTTATCCATCATTGAGATGTACGAAATCAATAATAAAAACTTGGAAAAAGCCGTACTGGCTGTAATGTATAATTCCCAAATATGTCTTCTTAATAAAGGAGCCGCCATTTGCAAGATAGAAGCATGGCTTCACAGCATTTGGTGGATGGGAATTACAATGTATATAGAGAAAGATTTGCGTTTAGATCGGTACTTGCTCAGGTAGCTCAGTTGGTAGAGCACTTGGTCTAGAGAACCAAGGG
This sequence comes from Diploptera punctata, assembly GCA_030220185.1. NCBI lineage: Eukaryota > Metazoa > Arthropoda > Insecta > Blattodea > Blaberidae > Diploptera > Diploptera punctata. The sequence continues at coordinate 246,290 of JASPKZ010007692.1, read as the reverse complement.
TCCCGGGTTCAAGTCCCGGTCTGAGCGTATAATTTTTCTCTTCAAATATGATTTATCCATCATTGAGATGTACGAAATCAATAATAAAAACTTGGAAAAAGCCGTACTGGCTGTAATGTATAATTCCCAAATATGTCTTCTTAATAAAGGAGCCGCCATTTGCAAGATAGAAGCATGGCTTCACAGCATTTGGTGGATGGGAATTACAATGTATATAGAGAAAGATTTGCGTTTAGATCGGTACTTGCTCAGGTAGCTCAGTTGGTAGAGCACTTGGTCTAGAGAACCAAGGGTCCCGGGTTCAAGTCCCGGTCTGAGCGTATAATTTTTCTCTTCAAATATGTTGAATTGAGTTGTTCTTGAACATGTTTCAATTATATCAGTCTGGGCAAGACGCTGATGATGATTATGATATAATCGAAACATGTTCAAGAACAAATCAACATTAATATTTAGGTAAGATGATCAGACTAAAAATAATTTAATGTATGTAAAGTTTTCGATGACAGGATAATTAGTACAGGTTTATGGCTCCCTAGAACAGCGGACCTAACTTACTGTGATTATTATCTTTGGGGATACCTAAAGGGAAAAGTTTACTGAAATAATCCTCATACCTTAGAAGAACTTAAGGTCGAAATAACACGTGCAATGCAGTCTATTACCGAAAGTGGAATTACAGTAAGTGGCAGACAATTTATTTAAACGATGTGAGGCATGTCTTACTGTGGACAGGGTAGATAGATTTATGACAAATAAATGGTGAGTAATAAGCCTCTAATGTAGGCCTATTTTTATAATAATCTAAATTAGTTGAGTTATTTGTATTTTGTAGCTTCTAACTGTCTTCATTTACCGGTAGTAACGGAACACGCTCCCTGCCGGGGTAAGCACAATAACGGGCAAAGTGAGAGCCGTTGCAACGCTGTAAAAAGGTTTCCACTTAAAATGGATTCCCTGTACAATTGAAGATAGGAAACAAATAGCTTATTGAAGTTCTTTTTAGTAATATATATTACTATATATAGCAATTTGAGTGCACCGCTGTGGTCTCGAGGTAACTTGTCATGCAGCAGATCCGGGTTCGATCGCTAGTCGTGACAACTTTCCTGGGTAATAACTTTTTCGGGCTTTTCCTCGCCTGTAAGACAAATGACAGGAAACTTTAAGGCCCAAACGGCCCCAAACATCATCTGGACATCATCATCACTAACATATTCATTAAATTAAGGCCTCTCCTGGCGCATCATTACCATCATCATCACCTATCATATATCATCAGGGCAGCGTAACTCCGCCTTCCAGGTGCCTCAATCTCAGACGTGGATTACAATAACATCATGCCAGGAAAGAACACCAGAATGTCGAAATGCAACATGGCAATTCAATATTGAGAACCATGGTGAAATTAAATGTTTCTTACCTCTCCTCATATAAATCTTTTAAGTAGATCGCGATTTCGAGACCATAACGGTCTCATCTTCTGTACATTTTTGGTGACTGATGTTATGTCGATCGGAAGAAACTCTTCTTCTTCCCTCTGTTGGTGGACCGATGAACCTCTGGATCAGGTCAAAATTTGCGGAAATTTCTAAGTTCATAAGTTATGAACTTCGAAATTCCCTCAAATTTTGACCTGATCCAGAGGTTCATCGGTCCACCAACAGAGGGAAGAAGAAGGGTTTCTTCCGATCGACATAACATCAGTCACCAAAAAAGTACTGAAGTTGAGACCGTTCTACTTAGAAGATTTATATGAGGAGAGGTAAGAAACATTTAATTTCACCATAAATTAAACCTCATAGTGATTAATTCCTATAAAAGTTAAATAAAAATAAATTGAGAACAATACTTGCCTATTGGTTCTGGGAGACCAAGTCCCAGTTTTTCAAGTGATCTTCCATTTGTGTGGATAATATCAATGAATTGAGCGTCTGAAGGATCCAGGCGGATTTCTCGGACGTTCTCTTGGAAGCAAGGCTGTGCAGGATCCAATCCTGTGATTCTTGCAACACCTCCCAAATGAGAAACCTACATATGAGCAGATGTGAGCCCCCAGGCTGTGTCCTATCAGGTGTATATTATCTTTCGATAAACCTATTTCCATCAACTTCCTGATGAACCTATTAAAAAATACACAATTAAATTAACGTAAATTATGAGGAGAGGTACAAAGTAACTCATAATTTAAAAAATGTATATCTGATACTAATTACTTTCTGTTAAAATTAAACAAAATTACAGAAGAAAATGGATTGAAGATATCTATAGAGAAAGCAAAAATCATGACATTTCAAGGTGTAGATCAGAGGACCTCAAACTTATTTTTCTCTTACATTATATGCCAATTGAAAATAGATATTTAGAAGCTAACATCAAAAACCAAGGATATTAATGACAAGAGAGTTCAATCGTCCACAAAAGACAAGAAATGGGAAACAAACATCACGCCAGAACTTCCACGGAAGACAGCAGTTGCACAATTCAGATTATCTACAGGTGACGATTGCCTTGCTATACACTTGCACAAGATCAATATATTGCCTACACTCTGCACCAAGATGCATTATATACAGCCACCCAGAGGAGGAAATGGATGAAGAACATCTCAATAACTGTACAACTGTCAAACAGTAAACTTCCAAAACTTCAAAGTACTGGAGGGCAAGACTGCTAATGACTTCAGTGTTAGATGCAGCACATTAGACACCAACCAACCAACCAACCAGTTACAAAAGCAGAGGTTTAGTAACCAGATGCTAAAGTTAGAACACAACCAAAAGCAGTGCAACGAGTTACTAAACCAAATTTTGTAACGTATTGTCTACAATATTTTATCTACGTTCATAGTATTTTTAGTATATGTTGTATATCTAGTACATTTAATGAAATGTATTTATTGTGGAAACGATATGTTTAGAGAAAAAGTAATGTGGGCTTTGGAGAAAAAACAAAAGACACGATAAATCAACAATAATTATTGTTATATTCTGCAGTTTTGGGTGCTAGTTTCATATGTGAATTTAAAGTAAAAATGAGCGGAGAATGTGATTTTCACAATTCATCAGGAAATATATTAAAAGCAGTCCGAGATGCAACTGTTAATATACTTCCAGAAAAGTCAAGAAAAGTTTATTTATATGAAATCATGATTAAAGAGTATTTTATGTTTTGTTGAACCTATATTTTTATGATTTAAAAAAGGCCGATAGTAAACAAATAGAGGCTGCTGAAATGAAGATGTTGAGAGCAATAGCAGGATACCAAAGGACCGAAAAAAAGAAAAACGAAGATATAAGAACATAACTTAATATATTTAATCTCTGTGAAAGAATAAAATACTATCAAAATGATTACCTTCAGCACGTATAACGAATGAATGAACAGCGCATATCAAGAAGAATGTATAATTATAAACCAAAAGGGAGAAGATTGTTGGGAAGATCATTGAAGAGATGGAAGGATCAATTCGGCCTATAATGAGATCGGCACAGGCCATTGGGCTTAATCCTTGTTGTTGTTGTTGATGATGATTTTAGGAAGTAATATTTTGAGGTTCTTTTAATCAAGTTTTTTTTTTTGAGTCTGGAGTTTTCTTACCTCAATTTAATGTTGATTTGTTCTCGAACATGTTTCGATATAATCTACTATATCATCTTCAGCTTTTGTATTTTTATGTTCTGATAGTGTGTTTTGTGTTTTGTTAGAATACAAAGTATATGTTTTATTAATAGTGAGTGGAGAACATATTTTAATCGACTCACCTCATACATTTTCAAACTTCTTTGATACCGACGGTTTCAGACAATATCATGTCCTTCTTCAGTCATGGCGTCCACTGATGAAATTCCGTGATTGTTGATTTCTTTAGTGACATCACCTCTTGTGCTGCCATCTTTCATTGGGATTATAAACTTTGTAATTAAATTTTTATCCACCGGAATATCGAAATTCATAGATCGATATTTATTCTTCTCAATGAATATAATTTCCCAAATTGTCAATTCCAACGGTTTATCCAATTGTTTCAAAAGTTTCGCTTCTTTTTCAATTTTATGATGTTCTAGTAAACTTTGTGCATCAATTGCTGATTTTTCAATTTGACAATTTTTAATATTTCTAAAATGTTCTTTAGTGCGTGTTTCTAAATTCCTTTTTGTTTTTCCTATGTATTAATTTAAATATAGGTTTTATTATCTAGTAACTACGAACTAAAGCGTCACTGATTGTTATAATAGTAGATAAATATATTTTATAATAATTATGTTTATCGATTGGCAATATTTTATACTTATAGTAAAAAAAATGTTATATTTTTATGCTCACTGTTTTCTAAATAATTCGCAAAATTGGGATAAAAATCGTGCAGAACATACCTAATTCATTATCATCATCATCATCATCATCTGATTTCATGGATTAGGTCTGTTGACCCGTTCCGACTTCAGCCCATCTCTTTCTAGGTTTGCCCACATCTCGGGTGCCTTTAGATTTGCATTTTATTTGTTTTGGATATCTATCTTCATTCATTCTGTCTATGTGTTGCTTCCATTTTTGTCTATATGTATCTATTTTATCAGTTATTGCAAATATTTCAAGTTCCTGTCTTATTTATCAATCCGGCTTTTCTTCTGCTGAAGTTTATGAGTAAGTTATTTTTTACTAGTAGAGGTTACCAGCCTCTAGCCAAACCCCTCTGCCTGGACGGCAGGGAACTGAAATTTCGGAGTGTTCGTATCCTGGAGACGTTGCTTTCACTACGGCTTTGGGGACTTCTCTTCTCCCCACGTAACCCTGTGGACGGGGCCTTACCCAAGGGCGAGTGGGACCTGGAGCTCACAAAAGGGCAGGGGCGCCTACTCCCTGGAGTGGACCTCTATCAAGGGTTCCACTCTGTTACCCGTACCTAATTCATTATAATCTAAAAATAAAAACTTACGTGCACATTTCTTCGCCGGCAACTCTTGTGTTTGCAACAGCTTTCCAGTACATCCAGGAGTTGCCTCCTTCGCTCCAATCCACAGCGAACACATTAGCATCCACCTGTGGAAAATAATATCACGATTATTCTGTTCACAAGAAAATGTTCTATTTATTTATTTATTTGTTTGCTTTCTAGCTACCTTATCCTGAACTAGTATTCTCTAATAATTCCCATATAATCCCTCAAATCATGGTTAATGTTATTCTGTTATTCTTCCATTTAATACTTTCTGGAAATTTTCAAGCCCCTCTTTCATTCCCCAATCTCATATGTCCTGCCCATCACAGTATGAAAGACTTAACTGTTCTTGTTTTATTATTCATGGTTTCCCATGATGATCATATAGCTCACTGTTATTAATTTTCTTGATTCTCCTGTCTGTTCATCTCTGTTTGGTCCAAAAAATTACTTGAGAACTTTATTCTTAAATACTTGTAACCTTTTCTCCTCACTTGAAGTATGAGTTCATATTTTTTATCCATGTAGTATAACAAGAAGAATAACAGTTTTCTATATTTTTAGTTTAACACTTTTTGATAGAAGTTTATATAATACATTATAGTATCCATTTCCAGAGTTGAGCCTGTAATAATATAATAAATAATATCCTCAACTCGTGTCCAACTCAGGGTCGGATCGAGGGATGAGATTAACTCCTATATATAGAGGTCTGTGAATGACATGCGTGCCTGACGCACCACGCCTGACGCACCATCACAGAAGCAGATGAATAAAATGAAACGAAATGGATGAAATGAATATGGAGAAATGCTGGAATGAAATTGTGGCAGGGGAAAACGGGAGAAACCCCGACGAGAACCTGCCCAAGCTCCGTTTTGTCCACCACGAAACTCATATGGAGTGACCGAGACTCGATCTCGGGACCCCAGCAGTGAGTAATAATAATAATAATAATAATAACAGTAATAATAATAATATTATTATTAATAATAATAACAGTAATAATAATAATAATATTATTATTATTATTGTTATTATCGGCCGTGGTGGACTAGTGGTTATGCTCCTTGCCTCTGGTCCCGAGGTTCGCGGGTTCAAACCCGGCCGGGGTCGATGGATTTTTTAGAATGGAAAAATCCAAGGAGCAAGTCCTCCGGGAGGGACTTTAAGCCGTGGGTCCCGAGTCTGAAGATTTTCAGGTTCGTAAAAGATCCTTAAGCCTGAATAAAAAGGCCTCTAAACAAAATTTACCGATCTCAACATCCTAGTAATAACATAGTTGCCTACTAGATGTCTCATTGAGTCGGTATGTAGACAGCATGTCATTCATGACATCTGCGGGCAAATAAGGTAACTAAATTAACTTGGTCTAGTAACTCCTAACAAAGGAGAGGCTATTTCTGAACCGTGGGTTACGCCATTGTAGATAGATTACTTACCCTAGGAAGTAAAGCAGCCACCATGTCCTTGACCCACTGCATTCGTCCATTGGACATGAACCCGTGCACTATAAAAATAGTTCTGCGTCGAGGGTCGAAGTCTGTTCCATTCACATCACTTGTCAGTTCAACAGGGTTTGGTTGGTTCCTCGTGGAGAGAAGGAACTTAGTATTCACTGTTGTATCTTTTTGGAACAGAAATCTGAGCAGTTTGGAGATTGCGTCAGGTAGCCCATAGCAGTCAACCTATCATAAACAACATAACATATTCAAAAAGACTTCAAACATTTATTTCTTCCAAACTCCAAAAAAATAGAAACACAATCCCAACGTTCCTAGCAAGAGAAGAAAAGTTTGAAGTTCCGATTATGGCCAAATTGGCGCTGTTGCTTGAACTTGCGATCATAGTTGCATTGGCGCTGTTAGATTGGAAGAGGAGGAGCAGAAGATCAACTTCATCGCCGGTGACCTCCTAGATCACTGGTGTGATTTTTATCTGTGGGGTTACGTAAAAGACCGTGTTTTTATCCCCCCTATGCCTGACACTCTTCAAAATCTGCGACATCGAATTCTTGAAGCTGCGAATTCGATAACTAGAGACCAGCTGATTCGTGTGTGGCAAAAAAATGAGCCACCGATTTGATATTTGTCGTGTAACACATGGTGTTCATATTGAATGCATAAAATAGTGAAATTTGAACTTTTCTCTTCCCAGGTACGTTATATTTGTGTTTATATATTTTTTTTTGTAATTTGGAAGATATAAATGTTTGAAGTCTGTTCCTTCTTTTTGAATAGCCCTGTATACTAATAAAATTCATATCAAGTTCCCTTGAGGTGAATAATCATAAGATAAAAAAAATATGTACCTGTCGGTAGGTGCCGTCGTCCTCAACTTTATTAAAATAATGTATTTGAATATTATTTGGAGGTCTTTCGGAAGTTAACTTTCATCATCTTCAAAAACTAAAATTATGGTTTTCAGGGCAAAGTGCCAGTCAGAGCAAAAATAGTAATCAACTAATCAATAATGAAATAACAGAACAGATAGCACACTTTAACTATCTTGGTTCAGATATAACTTGTAGCTATGATTGGGATATACATAATATATTAAACCTATATCAAATGATGTGTGATACCATAAGAAGAACCTTTCGAAATACTCGAAGGGAAACTCAGCTCAGATTTTATAAAATTATGGCTGTTTCTGTTCTTGTGTATGGATCTGAACCTTGGCTAGTTACAAAAAAATATATATCTCACATATTCAAGCCACTGAAATGAAATGTTTAAGATCCGTAAAAGGATGTACACGCATGGATAGATTACACAATGAACCAATAAGAAATGAACTAGAGATATTTTCAATACTCGATAAACTAGAAGAGCACAAATACCAATGGAAATAACATTTAGACAGAATGGACAATACAAGATTATCCAAAACGATCAACACCTACAAACCACATGGAAAAAGATCTTTGGGACGGCCAAGGAAACGATGGACCTGAGACCGGAACAGGTCGCATTGACCTAATCCTGGAAAGGAAGAAGAAGAATGCATTTCTGTGTGTGAACATATATTTAGTTTTATTCATGTTTGCTTCAAGTCTCAATTTCTTAGTGTTACTCAATAGAGTGTGCGTGTTGACCCTTAGTACCTCCTCGCTATCGCCTAGTAATATTACATCATCAGCATAAACTAATAGTTTATTAATACCATTCAGTTGTAGGCGTAAGCCTGATACACAAGGTAGAAAATTAAAACAAACTTTTAAAATAAATTATTTTATATTATTCTATACAGAGATCCTACCTTGTCATCTTTTCCAATACCAAATCTGTTTTGCAATTCATCGTCAGTATCCTCCTCCTCTTCATCATGTTCTTGGAATATGATGTCATCAAGGCTGTCTGTTTCATTCATGACAGCTTCTATAACTTGTCTCCACATGGGTAGATTTTCTTCCTTCATGAGAAAGTCTTCTGTCAACCCCCCCAACTTTGGATTTTCTGACAACACTGCTGATGCAGCCTTCCCTACCTCAAAACCATTTAAATTAACAGCTTTATTATCACCAACATTTGTGATTAATATCACCAGTACACCTAGGAGAGCAAACATCTTCCAGCCTGTAAAAAAAAACTTTATATACAAAGGCATCTGGAGAAAACCACATAGTGGCCGAACTATGGAAAAAAGCTGACAAAAATTCAATTACATCCGTTCAATGTATTTTTAATAAAATCTGGAAAGAAGAAAAGATTCCCACAGAATGAAAACATCTCTCATCCACCCTTATCCACAAGGCTTGAAGATAGACCCCCAACAACTATAGAGGAATATCACTGCTGGATATAACATACAAGATTCTTTCTAAAGTCCTTTTAAACAATTCGACCCACAATTACGTGGAATACCAGGGGAGGTTTTAGGAAGGGTAGATCGTGCTTTGAACAAATACCAAAACTCAAAAACATTATGACATACCAAAAATCAAGAAAAGATACATACGTAAGCTCCTTCATTGATTAAAACAAAACATATGATTCGATCGATAGAGAATCCATATTCAGTCCTGGAAGAAATGGGTTTGGATAAGAAGAAAACTAATATAAAAGCGACCCTTACAAATATATCATCATCGTAGTACATTCACGAATTTAGGCCACTTGTTGATCTGTTTCGGCCTCAAGAAAAACGCCATCCAAAAGTCTTTTGAGTGGACGTCCTGGTCTTCTTCTTCCTGTAGGTTCATATCTTAGCATTTGTTTGGGTATTCTGCGATCTTTCATTCGATAAACGTGTTGCATCCGTCTTGACTTATAATCAGAAATTTTGTTTTCTAAAGGTCTTCTTCACTTCCTGGTTTAGGCAAGAGTTGCCTGTTCCGTCTTCACTAATAGATCTAAGACCATCTCTTCCGAGGACGTCCGACATCTCTTCTTCCTCTTGGAAAATAATGGAAGATTTTATTTTTCTACGCTGAGGTCGTCTTTGGTTAAGTCCGTCCGAGTTTCCATTATGAAGAATACGAGTAATATGTTTTCCTCTGATCGCGGTACCAACGCTATGCAGAGTAGACCATTGGTCGGGCTGCCACCTCGAAGCTTTAGGTCCAACTCCTGGATGTACTAACCCCATCTAGAGGGTTGCCACTTCCGCCAGATCCGCCGTGATGAAGGACTCCTTCTGCGCCGAATCTGCCGTTGAGGTCTTCACCGTAACCCTGGCTAGGGGCTCTTACAGAGTACTATCAGTCGGAGCCAATTGAATCCTGCTTTTTTTTTAACGAGATTGTTACTCCTCCCCCTCCTTCTTTCTCATCCGGGCTTGGGACCGGCCATAGCGGAGTTGTTTTCTAAAGGTTCCATGTGTAATTATTCTAAAATGTCTTCTTAATTTTTTTGTGATCTAGTAGTGTGTATCCTGCAGTCCTCCGAAGGTATCTCATTTCAGCAGATCTAAGTCTTTGTATATCGCTCTGTTTCAACGTCTATACTTCGCTACCATACAAAAAAGTTGAAAGAGCCAGTGTTTTATACACTTTTGGTCTTGAATGTTTTTAGACTAATTATGGCATAACACTAAAATCCTTTTCAAAAATAAAATTCATGAGTGAACTATCGAAACCCTTCGAAATAAAAACGGGAGTGCGAAGGCGAATGGACTCTCATCGTTGTTGTTTAATTGTGCGCTTGCGAAAGCAGTCAGAGAATGGAAGAAACATATAAAGAGTGGAATAAGATTGGGTTGCAAAAAGAAGAATCTTAAAGTAAATTGTACGCTTTTGCAGATGATGTGACAGTGTTTGCTGAAACAATGGAAGAAGCAAGGGAACAGATCCTTGAACTAGAGAAACAAGCAGCAAGTCCTTGAACTAGAGAAACAAGCAGTTAATGTGGATAGCATGTCGGGTCCTCCAGCCGTTATAGCTGGTCTTCTCAACTTGGAGCCGCTACTTATTGTAACTACCCAAATTCCACACGATGCTGGATGAGCACCGGATCCATACTGGCCGAAATCCCATGAGCAAATTTATTTCCCCATGGAGACTCGAACCAGCGCAAGTCCCGTAGCTCTGCACCAAGGCATCTTGCCTTAACTACTCGGCTACAGCGCGGGACGTGTCTGTGTGTTTATATATATATATATATATATATATATGTGTGTGTGTGTGTGGTGTGTGTGTGTGTGTGTGTGTGTGTGTCCACCGCTGTGATCTCGAGGCAGCGTGTTGCCTTGTCACGCAGCGGGCCCGGGTTCGATCCTCGGTCGGGGCAGTTGTTCTGGGTGAGGTTTTTATCGGGGTTTTTCCTCACCTGTAAGATAGATGTCAGGAAAACTTTAAGGCCCAAACAGTCCCCGAAATCATATGGCCATCATCATCATCCTTATCATTATCATCATCATCCTTCACCGGTGTGGAAAGCAACGGGAAGCTGCCACACCTACAGTTCCCTAGTAAAGCTGCAAGCATAGGATGAAAATGCTCTGATTGCAGTGAAAGACTTGCCCTAGGACAGAATTACTATGGATGGATATATATACAATGCATCTAGAGCGTTATGTCCTACATACATGACTCTAGCGTCACAAATTTTCTTTCATCGAAACCAATTTGATATATAGCAATTAATTAAAAAAGTAAGGTCGAGATCGTTAACAAGCAAAATCGGACCATTAGGATGTAGGAATTTACCTGAAATGTTAAAAATTTTAAAAATAGCTCTAGCGGGCGCAATTTTCGATGATAAGAAAGGAAACTAAACATCCCATGTTCCTATGAACATGTCCCTGTGTTTGAGACTTTGCCATGGATTCCCTTAAGCACTGGAAGTTCCCGTCCGCAGAACCGAATGGTGAAATATTTTTGGAACCCATGTCCGCGTTTCTTGGCGGATGTATGTTTACGCCACCAAGGTACTTTTTTGTGTGGCTTATTTCCTTTGACAGTGAACGGTGTCATTATATTTCGATTCATTTCCTAAAAACTGTCTCATTCTAAAAATCGTATCTGTTTCTAAATTACACTAATGGTCTCCTATCATATCGTCAATATAACAAATAAATCTGCTTATACGCACCATACTAATAATAATATAACTTATCGTTCTGGTAAAGTTGAATGCCTTCAAAGTTGTCATTTAGATACCAAACAGCCAAATTAGTTCAACCTTGATCTGAGAACTTACGATCATAATAATAATAATAATAATAATAATAATAATAATAATAATAATAATAATAATAATAATAATAATAATAATAATAATAATAATAATAATATAATAACAATAATAACAATAACAATAATAATAGTGATAATAACAATAATAATATTAACAATAAAAATAATAGTAATAATAATATTAATAACAATAATAATAGTGATCATAACAATAATAATAACAATAAAAATAATAGTAATAATAATAATAATAGTAATAATAGTAATAATAACAATAATAATAACAATGATAATAATAATAACAATAATAGTAATAATAATAATAGTAATAATAGTAATAATAATAATAGTAATAATAAACAATAATAATAAACAATGATAATAGTAATAATAACAATAATAGTAATAATAATAATAGTAATAATAATAATAATAGTAATAATAATAATAGTAATAATAATAATAACAATAATAATAACAATGACTATTTAACTCATGCCCCAAATGGGAGTCAATGACCAATCACGTTTCAATGATTTCTGTTTTACAACCAATCAGAGTCGTGTTTCACGAAATATTTATCAGTGTTACAATTACCATATTAAAGAAAGCTCCTCCTTTTGAATATTCTGAAATAGTATGATCTAGTTGCAGTGATAAACAAAAGAAGCAGATGAAGCGTACCTATCGTTTCTCATTTGTTTTCAAACATCGCCGTTTACATTAGATATATAAATATTTTAAAATAACTACAGTTAAATAATGATTTGTGAGTAAACAGCTTAATTTTATTCGTTAAATAGTCCTAACAAATGCCACTCTTGATTTCCAAATTCTCTAGATAAATTCACTCCTCACTTCGTGAGTCGTGAATTTATCGATAATTTGGAAATCATTCGTGGCATTACTTATGATAATAATAATAATAATAATAGCAATAATAGTAATAGTAATAATAATAATAATAGTAATAATAACAATGATAATAATAATAGTAATAATAATAATAATAAAGTAATAATAATAGTTATAATAATAATCCATCCATAGTAATTCTGCCCGGAGGCAGGTCCTTCATTGCAATCATATGCTTGCAACTTTACTAGGGAATTGTAGGTGTGGTAGCTTCCCGTTACTTTCCACGCCGGTGAAGGATGATGATGATGATGGTGATGATGATGATGATGATAATAATAATGATGAAGATGATGACCATATGATTTCGGGGACCGTTTGGGCCTTAAAGTTTTCCTGACATTTGTCTTATAGGTGAGGAAAACCCCGATGAAAACCTCATCCAGAAAAACTGCCTCGACTAGGGATCGAACCCGGGCCCACTGCGTGAGAAGGCAGCACGCTACCTCGAGATCACAGCGGCGGACATGGGTTTGATAATTGTAATAAATCGTTTTAATAATGTAAGATCAAAGAACAGACAAAAAAACATAACACAGAAATAAGACAACAACTAAAAGTAGAGGAATTAAACACAACAATAGAGAAATACAGAAAAAAACTGGAAAGAACACTTGGCAAGGATGACTGAGAATAGAATACCAAAATCAGCATACAGCTATTCACCACGAGGAAGAAGAAGTTTGGGAAGACCAAAGAAAAGATGGAAAGAGCAGCAATTTGGAGCTGGAACAGGCTAGTAAATAAGCCTAAACCGTGAAAAAGAAGAATAAGAAGAAGAAGAATGTAAGAATACGAATTTCGAGGTAGTATGAATTTAAAAACAATACCCTCTTGATTCGAAGCACTGAATCCTGTGATTTAGATAACAACGTAGCACTTACACCTGTGATTGACACTTCATTACTGACTTTGTTTGCCTTGTTCAGGAAATATATGCTGCGGTTATGGAAAATTCTAGTGGCAGATGACTGTAAAATTGAATCATAGCACATAATTGTGTGTTCCCAGCCGCAAAAAAAAACACGTCCACCTTCAAAAGGGTATACAAGGACGTAAAAATATCACGCAAAATTCCCCACCTGTTCTCAAACGGTATCACATGTGGAGACCATTACCTTACCTTCTCTTATTTGTAATAGGATATTCTAACTAATCTTGTTTTTCCACAATGTTATCTTGAAATACCATTTCAACTGCCAGAGGTTCCTGTCTTAATTACTGTTTCACACTCCATACTTCATTTCCTTACTCTAACTAACTCACAGGCTCTATCGAAACCGTAGGTTCATGTCTGCGCGGACATAAGCTCTCCACACATCCCTATCCTGAGCTAATGTTTTTCAATCATCCCCTGTATAATTTATTTCCCTCAAATCATAGTTAGTTATTCTCTCACTTCATTCTTGGTCTACCAACTGGGCGTTTTCCCTCTGGTTTTCCTACCAGAAACTTCCATGCACCTCTTTCATCCCCCATACGTGCCACATGTTTACTGTTTTTATTATATCTGGCTTCCTATACATATCATGTAGCTCACTATTATGTAGTTTTCTCCATTCACCTGTCTGTTCATCTCTTTTTGGCCCAAACATTTTCCTAACAACTTTATTATCAAATACTTGTAATCTCCTTTCCTCCCTTAACGTAAGAGTCCATGTTTCGCATCCATATAATATAACTGGGAGAATAACTGTTTTATATATTTTTGAAAGGAATTGGGAAGACAAGAGTCCCTGTAATGCATAATAGCTTGCATTTTCAGAATTGAGCCTATGTTTAATTTCTTTTTGTATCTCATTCCTATTTGTAATTATTGTACATAGATAGCATATCTGAAATCAACCGCTTCTTCAAAATTTCCTTCATTTTTCATTAGTTGTCCATTTCCATTACTTATATAATGCATTTCTATGTGTGAACATATATTTAGTTTTATTGATGTTTACTTCCAGCTCCAATTTCTTAGTGTTATTCAATAGATTGTGTGTGTTGGCCCTTAGTATCTCCCCACCATCGCTCAATAATACTACATCATCAGCATAAACTAACAGCCTATTAATGCCATTGAGTTGTAGGCCTTCTTCATTCTCCAAAGATTTTATGGCATACACTGTATACATTTCCATACACTATATAACACTGACCAGAAATAAACTAAACATAGGCACAATTATTGACATGCATGCTATAGGGTCTTTCATATAGTTTCTCAAATAGTTATATACTTGTGAACCAAACAGGTGATATCTGGTCATGCGCAGTGGCTTCGTTCTGGGACTTGAAAATTATCTGTGCGCCATCAATTATTTCAAAGGCTGTACATTGTTCATCATTGCCAGTATCCCCACATAACTCAGCTCTAACTCACTGGCACTATCGAACCCGTAGGTTCATGGCCGCGCGGACATAAGATCTCCATATATCCCTATCCTGAGCCAATGTTTTCCAATCATCCCCTGTATAATCTACTTCCCTCAAATCATAGTTAATGTTATTCTCCCATCTCATTCTTGGTCTACCAACTGGGCGTTTTCCTTCTGGCTTTCCTACAAGAAGCTTCCGTGCACGTCTTTCAGTCGCCATTCGTGCCACATGTCCTGCCCATCGCAGTCTACGAGACTTAACTGTTCTTATTATATCTGGCTTCCTATAAAGACCATGTAATTCACTGTTATGCAGTCTTCTCCATTCACCTGTCTGTTCATCTCTCTTTGGTCCAAAAATTTTCCTAAGAACTTTATTCTGAAATACTCGTAATCTCCTTTCCTCCCTTAAAGTAAGAGTCCATGTTTCGTATCCATATAATATAAATGCTAGAATAATAGTTTTATATATTTTCAGCTTAACGTTTTTTGAAAGGAGTTGGGACATCAAGAGTCTCTGCAATACATAATAGCATGCATTTCCAGAATTGAGCCTATGTTTAATTTCATTGTGCATCTCATTCCTGTTTGTGATTATTGTTCCTAGGTATTTGAATTCAGCCACATCCTCAAAATTTCCCTCATTTGTCATTAGCTGTCCATTCCCATTAGGCTATATAATGTATTTTTATGTGTGACCATATATTTAGTTTTATTGATATTTACTTCCAGTCCCAATTTCTTAGTGTTACTCAGTAGTGTGTGCGTGTTGTCCTTTAGTATCTCCTCGCTATCGGCCAGTAGTACTACATCATCAGCATAAACTAACAGCTTATTAATACCATTGAGTTGTAAGCCCTCCTCACTCTCTAAAGATTTAATGACATGCTCTAGTACAAAATTAAATAGTAGAGGAGATAATGCATCTCCTTGCTTCAACCCATTCTGGATTTCAAAAGTGTCCGAAAACTGTTTGCCTACACACACCCTATTCCTTGTGCCATTCAGACACATTCGTATAAGTCTAACTAACTTTTTAGGAATTCCGAACTCCAGCAGGATACTATATAACTTCTCCCTCTTAATTGAATCATATGCCTTTTTGAAGTCTACATATAGTTGATGTACAGTATCATTATATTCCCATTTCTTTTCTAAAATCTGTCTTATACTAAAAAATCTGATCTGTTGTAGACCTGTTTTCTTCTAAATCCACATTGATGATCTCCTAGAATATCATCAATATAAGGAGTGATATAAGTCTGCTTACTAATATATTTGTTAGAATTTTGTACGAAGTTGAAAGTAATGAGATGTTTTAAAATATGAAGAACACTTACGTTAATTGCAGCTTGTATTAAAAAAAAAAGTGTGAGGCAATGATTTTGTGTTCAATCTGTAGCACGAAAAAACAGAGACTAACATTAAATTCGAGAAGTCAATTGTTATTTCTTTATCGTCATATCCGTACACGCTAAGTATCTAATTATCCACTAATCACCAATAAAATTCCATTTATATCACGAGTTAGTTGAAAAAATAGTATTAAACACTTTATTTGCAAGATTATATACAGCTGAAAAAGTTAAATTATGCTTTTAAATACGCACGGGAACTGCTTAACTGGGCGAATTCATGATAAAGTCGAATTTATGGCTCGATTTTACTGGTTTACGGAGTGTAGGCTATTGTCGCGCGCTTCCGGGTGTTAGTTTACACCTCGTTTTGGCGGAATACTAGGTCTATAGGGTATTCGTTAAGTAATGGCACATCAGTTAATTAATATAGCCAACAGAGATGAACAAACAGGTGAATGGAGAAGATACATAACACTGAACTACATGATCTTTATAGGAAGCCAGATATAATAAGAACAGTTAAGTCTTGTATACTACGATGGGTAGGACATGTGGCAGGAATGGGGAATGAAAGACGTGCATGGAAGCTTCTTGTACGAAAACCAGAGGGAAAACGCCTAGTTTGGTGGACAATCGGAACTTGATGTCAGCCGGGTTGTCAGCCCTGCGTGACGGCCGCCTTTTCCCCCAGAACAAGTGTCTGGTACTCATTTCCGTTAGAGGCAGGGTCATAGTGCCTCCAGAAGGTTTGGGTCAGTTTAAAAATCCTGACCCCACCGGCACTTGAACCCTCGACCTTCCGACCTGTAGCGCAGTGATACATATATTTGTTCTGCGATATAATTAAATATTTAATGTGGTATTAACTAATTTTATTATTATATACGTTTCTATTAGAGTCTCAATAGATTTATCAATCAATTGAATCGTAAATAGTTTCAGAGCCAACTGTTTCATTTTAACGGAGTTGATTGTAAAAAGTAACTTGTAATAAAAATATTCTGATTATCTCACATTATTATAGTTTTTGTGTTAATTACAGTATTTAGATTTTAAAATATATAATATGCATTTCCTCTTCAGGCTGAATTCAAATAATGTTACGAGTATTTAACATTTTCCAATACTGTTATTTTAGCACAGTTCCAATAATGGATCATATTATAATACAGTGTGATTATTAAGTCTCAGTACATTTTAAAGAAATCGCTTACATATCGTATTTCTGTTACAGCTATTCGAAAGATACAAATATGTTCAACATTGAAGAGCGGATAGGGATTGTTGCTGCGCGTTTAAGAGGCCAGTCATACGAGGAAGTTAGAGACAGATTCCAAAGGAAACCATCACGGGAGACGTGTATCTTAATATGTTGCAACTTTTCTTACAGCCACAGTTACAGCAAGATGGTACCATTGATACAGTGGTGTTACAACAAGATGGAGCACCACCACACTTTGCTCTGGCTATACGCGGGTATCTCAATGACAGGTTTCCCAAAAGGTGGATTGGAAGGGCATTTCTCGTATCTGGGCACCTCGTTCGCCAGACGTCGCACCCCTGGTCTTTTTGCTTGGGGGTTCATTAAGCAACAGGTGTACAGAACCAAGTTTCCTAATCTGCAAGTGCTAAAAGAACGCATACGCCAAGCGAGTCAAATGATTACAGAGGATATGTTGGTGCATGTTTTCCGGGTGACGGTGCGTCGTTGGAAAAAATGTTTTGAGACTGATTGAGGTTATGTTGAACACTAACTTGATAGTAGAAACTACCTTATAATTTTTGTTTTATTTGCGCTACGTTATCCACAAAATGTACTGGGACTTTATAATCGCACTGTATTATAATCATATTGTGAAAAGAATAATTAATGTCTGAACTAGGAATCGAACCATGGACCTCTAGTTCTACGTACTAATGTGCAGCCCACTACACCATTCTAGACTTGGCACAAACATTAGTACGTTAGTACGTAGATCTAGAGGTCCATGGTTCGATTCCTAGTTCAGACATTAATTTTTCTTTTCACAATATCATTATACTATTATGAATTCAAATACCTAGGAACAAATTACAAACAGGAATGAGATGAACAAAGAAATGAATGAAACATAGATTTAATACTGGAAATGCATGTTATTATGGATTGCGAGACTCTTGTCGTCCCAACTCCTTTCAAAAAACATTAAACTGAAAATCTATAAACACGTTATTCTTCCAGTATATTATATGGATGTGAAACATGGACTCTTACTTTCACTATTTTAAACTGTTTCTCTAGAACAAATCTTTGACAATTAATATTACATAGGATTTCCTGTTACAAGGAAAGAAATGGTCAGTGGTATGTAGCAAGGTGTCAGCTAGACAACGCCGAGGTGCAGGGAAAAACAAGCTATTATTAATTGCTTGTTTAACAGTTCCGTATTTTATGTCATTGAATATTGCATTTATTTAGTTGAATATACTAAGCTGTTATTATCTTTAGTTAAATATATCAAAGTGTTATTATCTTTAGTTGAATATACTAAACTGTTATTATTATTATTATTATTATTATTATTATTATTATTATTATTATTATTAATAGTTGAATATACCGAACTGTTATTATCTTTAGTTCAATATTCTAAACTATTATTATTGTTAGTTGACTATACTAAACTGTTATTATTGTTAGTTGAATATGCTAAACTGTTAAAATTGTTAGTTGAATATACTAAACCGTTATTTTTATTAGTTGAATATAATAATAATAATAATAATAATAATAATAATTCCGGGGCACGCCGTAGCGTAGGGTTAAGGCACTGCGCTACAAGCCGAAAGGTCGAGGGTTCAAGTCCCGTTGTGTGTCAGGATTTTTAAACTGACCCAAATCTTCTGGCGGCACTATGGTAAAGGCGGCCGGCACGCAGGGCTGACAACCCGGCTGACATAAAGTGCTGATTGTCTAGAAAAAGTGGGAGCCTTAACCTCCTACTACCCCAAGGGCCTCCTGAGGCCTGTTGTGGGATCACTTTTTACTTTAATAATAATGATAATAATAATAATAATAATAATAATAATAATAATAATAATAATAATAATAATAATAATAATAATAATAATAATAATAATAATAAAAATAACGGTTTAGTATATTCAACTAACAATTTTAACAGTTTAGTATATTCAACTAACAATTAGTTGAATATAGCGAACTGTTATTATCTTTAGTTCAATATTCTAAACTATTATTATTGTTAGTTGATTATACTAAACTGTTAATGCCATTAGTTGAATATATAAACTGCTTTATTATTAAATTATAATTTTAGAAGCTTGGAAATTCATACTGTAAATGCGGCTTTGGGAATCCGGTGTGGTGAAGGATAAACCTCAAGGTCAAGTTGTGGCGGGAATCCTCCTATTATGTTTATGCAAGAACAATGTTATTTAAAAACCTTAAAGATTGAGAATTTTGCCCCAGAAAAAAAATGAAACACTTGAAAATAAATTTTTGAAAAAATCGAAAAAATAAATGAAATGCTCGAGAAAAGTTTGAACATTTTTCTTGAAAAACTGGAGATTTTCCATAAAAGTAGCAAAAATATATCCATGCACACATAGTAATTCTTCCCGAGGCAGGTCTTTCACAGCAATCATAACATTTTCATGCCATGCTTTGCAGCTTTACTAGGGAATTATAGGTGTGTTAACTTTCCATTGATTTCCATACCGGTGAGGGATTATGATGGTAATGATAAGGGTGATGGCAGGATGATTTTCGCGGACCGTTGGGCCCAAAGCTTCCTGACATTGTGTCTTACAGGTGAAAAAAAAAAACCGAAAAAAACCTCACCGAGAAGTCTGTCCCAACCGGGAATTGAACCCGGGCCCGCTGCGTGACAAGGCAGCACGCTACTTCGAGACCACAGCGGTGGACATACATATGTATATATATATATATATATATATATATATAAATTCCTAAAAATTCCTAAAATACCCTAAAATTCTTTAAAAATTAGATATTTTTGCATTACATCCTTTTCTTCTTCATATGAGATATTGCATCCTAGATATGTAAAATTATTCACCTGCTCCAAAATGTTATTGTCCAGTACAATTTTACTTCTGACAGGATCTACACCTTGAAATGCCATAATTTTTGTCTTTTCTGTAGATATCTTTAATCCATATTCTTCTGTAATTTTGTTAAGTTCATACAGACCTTTCTGTAGATTATCTTCGGTATATATATATATATATATATATATATATATATATATATATATATGAACTTAACAAAATTACAGAAGAATATGGATTAAAGATATCTACAGAAAAGACAAAAATTATGGCATTTCAAGGTGTAGATCCTGTCAGAAGTAAAATTGTACTGGACAATAACATTTTGGAGCAGGTGAATAATTTTACATATCTAGGATGCAATATCTCATATGAAGAAGAAAAGGATGTAAATGCAAAAATATCTAAATTTTTAAGAATTTTAGGGTTAATAAATTCTAACTTCAAGCCACAGTTACTCCAAAGCATTCTAGACTGAAAGTGTATAAAACACTGGCTCTTCCAACTCTTTTGTATGGTAGCGAAGTATGGACGTTGAAACAGAAGGATATACAGAGACTTAGATCTGCTGAAATGAGATATCTTCGGAGGACTGCAGGCTACACACTACTAGATCACAAAAAAAAAAAATGAAGACATCTTAGAAGAATTACACATGGAATCTTTAGAAAACAAAATTTCTGATTATAAGTCAAGATGGATGCAACATGTTCATCGAATGGAAGATCACAGAATACCCAAACTAATGTTAAGATATCAACCTGCAGGAAGAAGAAGACCAGGACGTCCACTCAAAAGACTTCTGGATGGTGTTTCTCATGAGGCCGAAACAGGTCAACAAATGGCCTAAATTCGTGAATGTACTATGATGATATGATGATATATATAGAGTTGTATTCTTTATATTAAAAAAGCGAAAACTACAACAACAACAAAAATAAAATGTTCGAAAAAATATTTGGTTGGGCGACGGGTGGATGCCAAGCTTAAAATACGTACGAGTATGTCAATCCATTTTTTGTCTTCTGGGTCTATTACTACTATTAGTTATTACAGTCTATTACTACTATTAGTTATTACAGCTAATCAGGTTTCCCCATATTTGTTTAGCCGTCTTCTTCTTTTTGTTTTTAGACCCATGACCCGTTGCATCCAGAATTAAGAGTTCCTACTTTTTTTTTGGCCTTTCAGGAGTCCTTCTCCCATCCTCTAGTAACTTATCTCTTGATATGCTTATAATTTTATCTGATGTCATATTATTTAGTTATTCTGTTTATGTGACCAAACTGTTTCATTCAGATTGATTTTAAATTATTATTTAACAGAGGCTCAACATTAAGCGTTGTTCTCATAGTTTCATGATGGCCCTGGGGTTGACTCAGCCTCTAACTGAAATGAGTACCAGACGCCTGTTCTGGGGGTAAAGGCGGCCGTCATGCAGGGCTGACAACCCGGCTGACATAAAGTGCCGATTGTCTAGAAAAAGTGGGAGCCTTAACCTACTACTACCCCAAGGGCCTCCTGAGGCCTGTTGTGGGATCACTTTACTTTACTTTACTCGTAGTTTCATTTTTAATTTTTTTTTCAACTTCCTTAGAGTTTCACAAAGCGCGGAGAGATGGCAGTAGTTAACGGAGTGGAGCGTTGCGAGAGAAGTTCAGAGAATTCTCCAGCAGAGGAGCTAGAGTCGTGATACTACATCCGATATCAAGGTAGGAAATTATTCAAATTTACCATTAGAACAGCAGTTTTCAAACTGTGTTGTACATTTTCCTAAATGGGTCAATTTTTTTCAGGAGTGATTCAAAAACTACGAATAAATCTCCTACAAATGTTACAGTATGAGTCATGATTATCACTGATTGTGAAATTGGGGACTATGGAAAATGACATTAATTAATTATTGTACCACCGGGATACTTTGTTGAGCAGAATGCATGGGAAATATTAAGTAATACTGGAATATGAAAAGCAACAAGGGAAGTAACTAGTAATATACCGGCACTAACTAACTAACTAACTAACTAACTAACTAACTAACTAACTAACTCATTCACTGACACTATCGAACCCGTAGATTCATGACGGCGCGGACATAATCTCTCCATATATCCCTATCCTGAGCCAATGTTTTCCAATCATCCCCTGTATAATGCACTTCCCTCAAATCATAGTTAATGTTATTCTCCCACATCATTCTTGGGTCTACCAACTGGGCGTTTTCCCTCTTGTTTTCCTACAAGAAGCTTCCATGCACGTCTTTCATTCCCCATACGTGCCACATGTCCTGCCCATTCGCAGTCTACGAAGCTTTACTGTTCTTATTATATCTGGCTTCCTATAAAGACCATGTAGTTCACTGTTATGTAGTCTTCTCCATTCACCTGTCTGTTTATGCCTCTTTGGTCCAAAAATTTTCCTAAGAACTTTATTCTCAAAATATTCGTAATTTCCTTTCCTCCCTTAAAGTAAGAGTCCATGTTTCGCATCCATATAATATAACTGGTAGAATAATAATTTTATATATTTTCAGTTTAACGTTTTTTGAAAGGAGTTGGGACATAAAGAGTCTCTGTAATGCATAATAACACGCATTTCCAGAATTGAGCCTATGTTTAATATCCTTGTGCATCTCATTCCTGTTTGTGATTATTGTTCCTAGGTATTTAAATTCAGCCATTTCCTCAAAATTTCCCTCGTTTGTCCATTTCCATTATATAATGTATTTTTATGTGTGACCATATATTTAGTTTTATTGATATTTACTTCCAGTCCCAATTTCTTAGTGTTACTCAGTAGCATGTACCGATGCTAGTTGCCGAATTCCGTATATAATTTTGGTTACTCCTATACTAATAATTATGTTTAATTTTTATATTTCGTGTGAATTTATATCTTGGTTTGAAGAGTTCAATTGTTTGATAACAAGGGAATCTTGATAAAAACAACTGCAATTGTTTATTGTTGCTAAATTAGTGGCATAGGGCTACATTTTAAATAACAGGTTTAGACTGCATATTAATTACAAATATGGTTCATTGCGATGTAGAAAAAGCGGCGAATGCTGCGGTTCACTGTCTATTACCAGCAAAGTCGAAAAATATATATTCAAAGTATACACAATGTTTTAAGGACTGGCGTAAATACAAAAAAAAAAAAAAAACTGTTGTAGGCCTACATAAAGTAGAGAAACATATTGAAATAAATAAGAAAACTATTAATGAAAATCAACGAAATGTTGTGGATGTCGTATTGTGTAACAACTGTTCAACTATAATTTTGAATTATCAAAGAGAGAAATACATGTGTTACAATAAAATTGTATTGTCTTACTCAATATTTTTTTAAGTAGGTAACATTTTAAAATTATTAATTATGTCAATTAATTTTCCTCCCTAGGGAAGTAAGTTGAGCTATTACATACCGTTGTAAATGGACCAATGCATCTCTGGTAAATTCAACGTAGGCCTACTTCCATAAAAGCAGAATAATTATTAGGCCATTATTGGTATGGAAGTAAATAAACTGTATTTATGAAAAGTTTGTTATGTGTGACCAGTCATAATGCGACGAATATATAATTTATTTACTCTTCAGCTCTAGAGCTCTTGATGAGCCTTGGCCTCCTTTACCAGCTTCTTCCATTCCTCTCTTTGTTGTGCCAATCTTCTCCATCCTCTTATCTGTAGTTTTTTCAAGTCCTGCTCTACATCCTGCAGCCACTCCTTTCTCGGTCTCCCTGTTCTTTTAACCCATATAATATTATCATGTCCACCGCTGTGGTCTCGAGGTAGCGAGCTGCCTTGTCACGCAGTGGGCCCGGGTTCGATCCCCGGTCGGGGCAGTTTTTCTGGGTGAGGTTTTTATCGGGGTTTTTCCTCACCTGTAAGACAAATGTCAGGAAAACTTTAAGGCCCAAACGGTCCCCGAAATCATATGGCCATCACCATCATCATCATTATTATCATCCGTCACCGGTGTGGAAAGCAACGGGAAGCTACCACACCTACAATTTTAGTAAAGCTGCAAGCATAGCATAGCATGAAAATGCTATGAAAATACTATGATTGCAGTGAAAGACCTGCCTTCGGGCAGAATTACTATGGATGGATGGAATATTATCATGTAGTAGACTCTTGGATAAGCCAGACGAAAAAAGTATCTTGGTCGAAAGAGTGACGATCTTTCACCGTAAAAATACAACCGTCAAGAAATGAGGTCATGGGTTCAACTGGGGTAAAACCAGAGGGAAAACGTCCAGTTGGTAGACCAAGAATGAGGTGGGAGAATAACATTAACTGTGATTTGAGGGAAGTAGATTATACAGGGAATAATTGGAAAGCATTAGCCCATGATGTCCCGCGCCGTAGCCGAGCGGTTAAGGTAGGAAGCCTTGGCGCAGAGCTACGGGACTTGCACTGGTTCGAGTCTCCATGGGGGAAGACATTTTCTCATGGTATTTCGGCCAGTATGGGACCGGTGCCCACCCAGCATCGCGAGGCAATTGGGTAGCTACAATAAGTAGCGGCTCCAGGTTGAGGAACCAGCTATAACGGCTGGGGGACTCGACATGCTAACCACATGTCACCCCTACACTGGCTGTTGATCATCTACCTCTGTGATTGACACAGCCGGCTGGTAAAAGGGCAACCGCTGAAACGTGGAAAGACTCTCAATCAATCGGATTAGCTCAGGATAGGGATGTATGGAGAGCTTATGTCCGCGCGGCCATGAACCTACGGGTTCGATAGTGCCAGTGAGTAAGTAAGTAGACTTTTGAGTATCTTGTTGTTCTCCATTCTCTCTACATGACCTAACAATCTTAGTCGTAAAGACTTTAGGTCTACATATCTCACAATATCTTCTCCTCGTATGACTTATTCAGTCTCTGTATTATGTGTTACTCTCTATACCTCATTCTCACAGATTGGTCCATATATCTTTCTTATAATTTTTCTATCAAACACTCCCAGGGAATCTCTACTTACTTACTTACTTACTTACTCACTGGCACTATCGAACCCGTAGGTTCATGGCCGCGCGGACATAAGCTCTCCATACATCCCTATCCTGAGCTAATGCTTTCCAATCATTCCCTGTATAATTTACTTCCTCAAATCATAGTTAATGTTGTTCTCCCACCTCATTCTTGGTCTACCAACTGGCCGTTTTCCTTCTGGCTTTCCTACAAGAAGTTCCATGCACGTCTTTCATTCCCCATACGCGCAACCATGTCCTGCCCATCGCAGTCTACGAGACTTAACTGTTCTTATTATATCTGGCTTCCTATAAAGACCATGTAGTTCATTGTTATGTAGTCTTCTCCATTCACCTGTCTGTTCATCTCTCTTGGTCCAAAAATTTTCCTAAGAACTTTATTCTCAAATACTCGTAATCTCCTTTCCTCCTTAAAGTAAGAGTCCATGTTTCGCACCCATATAATATAACTGGTAGGAATAATAGTTTTACATATTTTCAGCTTAACATTTTTTGAAAGGTGTTGGGACATCAAAAGTCTCTGCAATGCATAATAGCACGCATTTCCAGAATTGAGCCTAAGTTAATTTCTTTGTGCATCTCATTCCTATTTGTGAGCCCAGGGAATCTCTACCTTCCTTATTCATAACCCATACTTGAGAACGTAGTATATTGCTAGATGCTCGTATCAAGGCCTTATACAGTTTTAATTTAGTTTCTTTCGTTAATAAACTTGATTTTATTAATTTCATATTTGCATCCATCCATATTAATTCTGCCTGAAGTCAGGTCCTTCACTGCAATCATAGCATTTTCATGCCAATGCTTGCAGCTTTACTAGGGAATTGTAGGTGTGGTAGCTTCCCGTTGCTTTCCACACCGGTGAAGGATGATGATGATGATGATAATGATAAGAATGATGATGATGATGATGGCCATATGATTTCGAGCATCGTTTGGGCCTTAAAGTTTTCCTGACATTTGTCTTACAGGTGAGGAAAAACCCCGATAAAAACCTCGCCCAGAAAAACTGCCCCGACCGGGGATCGAATCTGGGCCCGCTGCGTGACAAGGCAGCACGCTACCTCGAGACCACAGCGGTGGAAATAATAATAATAATAATTGTAACCCCTCAGGGGTCCTCATCTAGGGGATATGTGGATGGCGACCACAAGGTGCCCAAGCTGAGCAAAACATTTCTTCCACTTACTTGTGTTTTGCACTCTTTTAACTTTACTATCTAACCTCTCTTGGTTAACTCTTGTTTTTTCGACCCCGATGCTATTAGGGCATCCGAGGGCTAGGGAGTCTTTCCTTTCTTCCATTTCTTCTTTCCTTTATTTCTTTTCTTCTCCAGAAAAGCCATGACCAGAGGCTATAAGATGGCAGCCCCATCACCTGGTCTTGCCTTCCTTTGGCAGCAACCAATCGAAGGGACTATTATTATGCTTTCAAATCTTATACGAGAATTTCCCGGAAGGCCATCCTATGAAACGCTGGAGGGAAAATTTTCTATAGGATCGTAACAGGCCTTGGCCTAATACTTGGAAGGCAGAATAATAATAATAATAATAATAATAATAATAATAATAATAATAATAATAATAATAATAATAATGATATTTATTATTAACTACTTAGGGTTTTAACGTATTTTACTGCCAAAAGAATGATATAAAATTAGAGCAGTACCTATGTTAACATCCATCCATCCATAGTTAATTCTGCCCGAAGGCAGGTCTCACTGCAATCATAGCATTTTCATGCTATGCTTGCAGCTTTACTAGGGAATTGTAGATGTGGTAGCTTCCCGTTGCTTTCCACATCGGTGAAGGATGATGAAGATGATGATGATAATGATAAGGATGGGATATGATGGCCAGATGATTTCGGGGACGTTTGGGCCTTAGAGTTTTCCTGGCATTTGTCTTACAGGTGAGGAAAAAACTCCGATTAAAAACCTCACCCAGAAAAAACTGCCCCGACCGGGGATCGAACCCGGGCCCGCTGCGTGACAAGGCAGAATGCTACCTCGAGACAACAGCGGTGGACTAGTTCTGTTATAAAGCATTTTATTATATGTGTCCGAAACCAGGGCAGTAAGTAGAAAACAAGCCAACAAGCTGCTAGCAGTAGATATGGATTTTTGTAGGCGATTGACAAGAATTTCAAGAAGGGATAAAGTCAGAAACAGCACAAGAAGGGAAATTATGCAAGTTGAAAAGAAAAAAAAAGCATATTAGGAAAAATAGCAGAAAAACGTTTGAAATGGTATGGACACTTCATAAGATTGGAAGAAGAGAGAATACCAGAGAAGATCCTTAATTGGAAAGCTAATGGATGAAGTGGAAGAGGCAGGCCTAGAGAACGATGGATGGATGGAGTGAAGAGAAGTATGGAAGCTAGATATTTGAGGGAAGAAGATGCTTTAGACAGGAACCTCTGGCAACAAATCACTTTGTGTTGAAGGAGAAACACTGTATTGTGGAATATTCCTAATACAAAAAAAATATATATTTTAAATATTTTAATGACAACAACCTCAAGAGCTACATTTGATACGCAAAAAAATTGGATAGCGGAAGCGTGTGTAAGGAGAAAGCGGTGTTTATGCAACACGCTCTGCGGCCTGTAATGATACTGCATCAGGAACTGATAGTGAAGGCCATGAATGATGACGACATAATAACCATGCGTCACACGACAATGGTTCTTCAAATAATCTACTAAGAACCATGTATTGGGAGCACATACTGTAAAAACTCCATATTCGCGGGGGATATGTTCTGCAAATATACCGCGAATATGTAATGGTAATTTGTATAGGTATATAAGGGATATGTTCCAAGATTCCCAAATAAAATTATCATAAGTAATGCCACGAGTGATTACCAATTTATCTAGAGAATTTGGAAATCAAGAGTGGCATTTGTTATGACTATTTAACGAATAAAATTGTATACTCACAAATCATTACTTAACTATCCATCCATCCATAGTAATTCTGCCCGAAGGCAGGTCCTTCATTGCAATCATAGCATTTTCATGCTATGCTTGCAGCTTTACTAGGGAATTGTGTAGGTGTGGTAGCTTCCCGTTGCTTTCCACACCGGTGAAGGATGATGGTGGTGATGATAATGATAAGGATGATGATGATGAAGATGATGGCCATATGATTTCGGGGACCGTTTGGGCCTTAAAGTTTTCCTGACATTTGTCTTACAGGTGAGGAAAAACCCCGATAAAAACCTCACCCAGAAAAACTGCCCCGACCGGAGATCGAACCCGGGCCCGCTGCGTGACAAGGCAGCACGCTACCTCGAGACCACAGCGGGGACTACTTAACTATAATTATTTTAAAATATTTATATATTTAATGTAAACGGCGATGTTTGAAAACAAATGAGAAACGATTAGTACGCTTCATTGGCTTCTTTTGTTCATCACTGCAACCAGATCATACTATTATTTATTGCCAAAAGATCGCAATGTTGTAAGAATGCGTCCTAGTGGAGAAATTTATAACGTTATAGGTATTAATTAATTTCTGATGTCCTATGATGTAAATATGTCAATTGTATTTTTCTGCGTCATTTCCTGGAAAATA
Source organism: Diploptera punctata (assembly GCA_030220185.1). NCBI lineage: Eukaryota > Metazoa > Arthropoda > Insecta > Blattodea > Blaberidae > Diploptera > Diploptera punctata. Next base: position 217,414 of record JASPKZ010007692.1, on the reverse strand, counting down.
ATTCGTTTAAGAAAGTGCAAAAAGTGGTTTCTTTTTTGTGGTATAATCAATTGTTACAAATGTTTTTATATTATCTCTCGTATGCTCTTTCTGTTGACATTCATGCACTATATTATACAATCTGGTAGCCGTATTTCTTAGAGAGTCAGTCACAGCAAAATAATGCTATGACCTATTCAGAATGTTAAAAAGGAGGTGCTTTTTTTTATTATGATAAACTTTAGTTGGTAAATTTTAGGCGAAACACGACTGTGATTGGTTGTAAATAAAAAATAATTGAAATGTGATTGGTCTTCTTCTTCTTCTTTGTCAGGCTCTACGACTTCCAGTGGAATGTCTTGGCCTTCTCAACCAGTTTACGCCACTTCTTCCTATCTTGTGCAGTGGATTTCAAATCAAAAATCCCCATCTCTCTCAAATCTTCAATTACGTCATCTTCCCATCGATCCTTGGGTCTTCCCCTTGCTCTTGTTCCTTGTGGCTTCCAATTCAAAATATCATTCGGCAATCTTCCCTTTGGCATTCTTAGTGTATGTCCAAACCATTGTAATCTTTTGGATTTAATGAAACTAACTATATTTTCTTTATTATTCTTGAGGTATAATTCGTCATTCCTTCTCAACCTCCAATTTCCATTTTCCTTTACTGGACCTAGCACTCTTCTAAATATTTTCCTCTCAAACGTTAATAGTCTTAGTTTATCTGCTTCTTTTAGTACCCAGGTTTCAGCTCCATAACATATGATTGGTCTTATTATTGCTGTATATAATTTGAATATTAACATTTTTTGATATTAATTTGCTTTTGAATATATCGAAATTAGCAAAATATGCTTTTCCCTTGCGATATTCTTGTTTTGATCTCTTCTTCAACAGTATTATTATCGTTTAGTATTGTACCTAGGTACTTAAAAGAGTTAATTTGATCAATACAGTCACTATTTATAGTTAGTTCAGTCAAATTTGTATTGTGATTGGTCATTTTCCTCTCAAACGTTAATAGTCTTAGTTTATCTGCTTCTTTTAGTACCCAGGTTTCAGCTCCATAACATATGATTGGTCTTATTATTGCTGTATATAATTTGAATTTAACATTTTTTGATATTAATTTGCTTTTGAATATATCGAAATTAGCAAAATATGCTTTATTCCCTTGCGATATTCTTGTTTTGATCTCTCCTTCAACAGTATTATTATCGTTTAGTATTGTACCTAGGTACTTAAAGGAGTTAATTTGATCAATACAGTCACTATTTATAGTTAGTTCAGTCAAATTTGTATTGTGATTGGTCATTTTCCTCTCAAACGTTAATAGTCTTAGTTTATCTGCTTCTTTTAGTACCCAGGTTTCAGCTCCATAACATATGATTGGTCTTATTATTGCTGTATATAATTTGAATTTAACATTTTTTGATATTAATTTGCTTTTGAATATATCGAAATTAGCAAAATATGCTTTATTCCCTTGCGATATTCTTGTTTTGATCTCTTCTTCAACAGTATTATTATCGTTTAGTATTGTACCTAGGTACTTAAAGGAGTTAATTTGATCAATACAGTCACTATTTATAGTTAGTTCAGTCAAATTTGTATTGTGATTGGTCATTGACTCCCATTTAGGGCATGAGTTAAATAGTCAAAATAAAATCAATTAATGAGAGATTTTGAACAATTTATATTAATTATCATTACTGTGAGACTTAGGCAAGGGCTTAAAGAACTTAGTAATTTCTTTTTACTATTTTGTCGCTTTTAAAAGGTCTTTCAATTCACATTGATATTCAGGTGTGAATTCAGCGATGGAATTCCTTACTTTTTCTTCGGATTTATTGATGAATCGTACAATCGATTCATTAACATTGAAACAGTGTGATATAGATGAAAACGACTCGCCAACGCGTAAACGGTCAAGCATTTCTATTTTTACTTTAAGCGGCAACACAATTGTTTTCCGCTTCGGAATTAATTTTCCTTCCTTTTACTCTACATTAAAAATTGGCAACAAAGCAGAAGGGACACGTGTTATTCAATCAAAATTATTGTAACGAATGACAAGTTAAAACAATACATCGTCGATCGTGACGAGGGCGGCATTTATCAACAGACATTGCACCACGCGAAATACGGCGGCGGTGGCTTCTAACAACGAACTTTAGGCTTAGTGACAATAAGATTTGTTTTACTTTGATATTTATTTGTCCATTAAGTTTGAATCGCTCTTTGTAACAGCCGCCTTTGCACGTGCCTGCAGTAAAAAAAGTTGCCGTAGCGTTAATAAAGGATACTAATCCTTCTAACATACCGACTGGATCCGCGAATAAGGACATTTTTAGCCGCGAATACAGGAACTGTGTCGCAATTTTTTAATTAAAAAAATACTAAGTTCTTTAAATCCTTGCCTAAATCTGACAGTAATAATTAATAGAAATTGTTCAAAATCTCTCATTAAATCATTTTATTTTTATAATTTTTATTTTATTTTGTAACCTTGGAACGTATCCCCTATATACCCATACAAATTACATTCCATATTCACGGTTTCTGTATTCGCAGCATATTTGCGGAACATATCTCCCGCGAATAAGGCGCTTTTACTGTACTTATATAGATTGACATATTATAAACGAAAAGGGAACAAATTATTACAGAGGAGAATGTATAGGCCTATGTTTATTCCCCCCCAAGAAAAGGTGCAGATAAACTAACTAACTCATTGGCACTATCGAACCCGTAGGTTCATGGCCGCGCGGACATAAGCTCTCTATATATCCCTATCCTAAGCCAATGTTTTCCAATCATCCCCTGTATAATCTACTTCCCTCAAATCATACTTAATGTTATTCTCCCATCTCATTCTTGGTCTACCAACTGGGCGTTTCTCTCTGGTTTTCCTACAAGAAGCTTCCATGCACATCTTTCATTCCCCATTCGTGCCACATGTCCTGCCCATCGCAGTCTAAGAGACTTAACTGTTCTCATTATATCTGGCTTCCTATAAAGACAATGCAATTCACTGCTATGCAGTGTTCTCCATTCACCTGTCTGTTCATCTCTCTTTGGTCCAAAAATTTTCCTCCGATTGAGGGTCTTTCCACTTTTCTGCGGTTGCCCTTTTACCAGCCGGTGCTGGCCCTTCACATCCACATGTGTCGATTACAGAGGTAGATGATCAACAGCCAGTGTAGGGGTGACATGTGGTTAGCATGTCGAGTCCCCCAGCCGTTTATAGCTGGTTCCTCAACCTGGAGCCGCTACTATTGTAGCTACCCAATTGCCTCACGATGCTGGGTGGCCACCGGTCCCATACTGGCCGAAATACCATGAGAAAATGTCTTCCCCCATGGAGACTCGAACCAGCGCAAGTCCCGTAGCTCTGCGCCAAGGCTTCCCTACCTTAACCGCTCGGCTACGGCGCGGGACAAAAATTTTCCTAAGTACTTTATTCTCAAATACTCGTAATCTCCTTTCCTCCCTTAAAGCAAGAGTCCATGTTTCGCATCCATATAATATAACTGGTAGAATAATAGTTTTATATATTTTCAGTTATCTTTACCCTGTCGTGGTGGAGTGGCTTGCGTGCTTAAATGATCCTGAGAGCTATGCCGGCGGTAGCATTGCTGCCCATAGGGTTACTCATGTTGGACTGCTCGAAGGTGATAAGCCAGACGAAAAAAGTACTTTGGTAGAAAGAGTGACGATCTTTCACCGTTAAAATACAACTGTCAGGAAATGCGGACATGGGTTCAACTGGGGTAAAATTTTCCGGAGGTCAAATATTCCCACATTCGGTTCTCCCGGGCGGGTACTACTTCAGGGAACCCATGCCCAAGGCCCAAAAAAGGTGGAGATTGTATACATAATGTGAAACGATGGGATGCTTTATGTTGCGTTATATTAAACAAGAGAATATGGTGTGATCATGTGCTTAAATTATTGTCTAGTCGCCATGTTTGTTTTCCCTGAATTTAACTGTATAGATACAATTTAATCAGCAAAATTATACCATAAATTCTACTCACTGAGAGATTCGCTTATATTACACAATAATTGCGTGACAAACATTTCTGATCAATCGAATTTTTGTTGTGGATCAGTGAACCACTGAATACTGTATATATATCTCGTATCGTCCCTGCCCCCGAATGCAGCTCAATATAATACTTGGCGGGCACGCGTTTTCAGCGCGCGGTTGGTGACCCACTGCCACAATCATGTGATCTCACATAATTCTGTGGGGATTCACGTCGCTGCATTAATGTGTTCTTCATACAAAAAACAGTTGGTGCTCTGTATAATAATAATAATAATAATAATAATAATAATAATAATAATAATAATAATAATAATAATAATAATAATAATAATAATAATATAATAATAATAATAATAATAATGATAATAATAATAATAATAAGTTTATTTTAGCTGACAGAGTTAACACGTTGTCTACTAATCAGCAAGATTAGGTTAGGCTTACAAAACATATCCGTCACGCAGGAACGAATTCTTCAGTAAGTAGAATTTATGGTCCGCGTTTGCGCGCTCTCTCTCTCTCTCTTTCTCTCTCTCTCTCTCTCTCTCTCTCTCTCTCTCTCTCTCTCACACACACACACATTCACACATTTTTTCCAGAAATTATTTAATTAAAACTAGGGTAACTTCCATGGCTCGGTATGAAGGTATCGCATAATCGTATTAATCCTTGATAATGACATGTGGGATCGTGTCGAAATGTCGGGATCAGTGGCCAGAGGTCAACCCTGAATCCATGATGCAGAAAACCTAAGAAACTTTTCTTAATCATATTTATATCCACGAAAATCTACAATATAACACACACACACACACACACATATATATATATATATATATATATATTCATCCATAGTAACTCTGCCCGAAGGCAGGTTCGTCACTGCAATCATAGAATTTTCATGCTATGCTTGCAGCTTTCCTAGGGAATTGTAGGTGTGGTAGCTTCCCGTTGCTTTCCACACCAGTGAAGGATGGTGGTGATGATGATGATAAGGATGATGATGACGATGATGGCCATATGATTTCGGGGACCGTTTGGGCCTTAAAGTTTTCCCTGACATTTGTCTTACAGGTGAGGAAAAACCCCGATAAAAACCTCACCCAGAAAAACTGCCCGGACCGGGGATCGAACCCGGGCCCGCCGCGTGACAAGGCAGCACGCTACCTCGAGACCACAGCGGTGGACTATATGTATATTCCCATTTTTTCCATGGTAATTTTCGATATCTAATAGATATGATATCTAATATTTATTTGTAATGTATATATATTTATATATATACATTCATAAAATCTCATTCCTTCGGATTAAATAATTTTGAGGATGAGAAATGAAATAAACAGACAAGAGAAAGTTCAACAATAAATATAAGTTTTTAATAGAAACAATTGACGGTGAATGTAGATGTGAATATCATTACAAGATGACTAAACAAAACACTGATAATTTCTCATTCAATTCATATCATGGTGTCATGAAAGTTGGTTTCAACGAACTGCAAATAAGTCAATCTATTGAACTAGTTCCTAAGAAAAGACTTTTGAAAAAATGCTGATTGATCCTACGTACTACACTCACCAAAATTAATATATATATATATATATATATATATATATATATATAGGCTATATAATTCGTGTCACGTTGTTTGTCCGCGATGGAATCCTAAACTACTGAACCGATTTTAATAAAATTTTGCACACTGTGTGCAGTATGATCCAACTTGAGACTTAGGGTAGTTTATAACTAAATTTATAGTCGCATTATTCTTCATTGCAAATTATTTGTTTATTATTTAACAAAGAGTTTTAATTATCTGTGAGTTCCATACGATTCTAACAGATGGCGGTGTAATTATCTGTGAGTTCCATACGATTCTAACAGATGACGGTGTAAGGTAATTGGTTTATTATTTAATAAAGAGAGATCCAGATGGCTGTGCTTTTTGTTGCAACCGCGAATTAAATTGAATTATAAATATTGATTATTTCATAATTTAAGTGTGTTCAGTATTTATTTTATTTTCAATATTATTAATTTCGTGTATAAGTATTAGTTTTAAGTAATCTGGCTGAAAGGACAGCAACTTAATTTAAATTTTTAACGTATACCTTAGCCACAGCAACGCGTGGCCGGGAATTCTAGTATATATAGGCCTATATATATATATATGATATGATATGAAAAGAAAAAAGAATGCTTGAGTCGGGATTTGAACTCGAGTCTCTAAAGTCTGTACCTTTAGCGCTCTAACCAACTGAGCTACCCAAGAATTCCAAGACAAACATACAATTTTCTTATACATGTAGTATTCTCAATTTTATATATTATATATATAATATATATATATATATATATATATATATACAACACACACACACACACTAGGGACCCGGCAGTCATTGTCCTGCCCGAACATTCAAATTTGGTGTCATGGGCGGACGATAAAAATATAAGTTACTTTAAAATTCACTAATTAATAAGTTCGCAAAAAAACTCCTCACTGTCATCTGTTGTGACTCAAGAAGCGTGTATGATGACGTCTCATTGTGTTGGGCGCGTATTATGTCGGTAATGCAGTTGATTGCATTTCTGACATAAAAAATTCTGTAACCCGATAGCAGCGCCACCTACCGAGTCCAATTGTGAATCTAAACCATCCAGGGACCCACTCAAACACACACAAACTATTTAATATAAGTCGCTACAGTCGTTTAGGCAGTTTTTAATTTCGGGTTTCAAATAAACTCCACTTATAATTGCCGGATTTCACTCAATTTTGGATAATATCCACCTCGGTTTATTTTAATATGATATACTGAGTTTCGTTGTGAAACATCGAAAAATGTCACCGCTAGACCGATTTTTAAATTTTCACTTCAGATGAACTTCTATACTTAATGGTTTTATAGGGTCCAATTGTGAATATAAACTATAGAGGGGTCCAATCAGACACACAAAAATATTCATCAAAATCGATCCGGCATTTTAGGAGGACTAGAGTGACAAACACGTATAGAAGAATTATATATAGCCTACAGTATAAATATATATCAACAGAAGAATGGGGAGACCGAAAGAACAGTGGATTTAAGGAGTGCATAGGAGTATGGTGTCGAGAGGTTTAACAGAGAGTGATGCAGAGAATAGGGATTTATGGAGGAGTAAAATTTACAATGGTTTGTAGGAAAACTACTGTAATAATTTCCTAATAAAGGAGAAAATAAATATATATATATATATATATATTATATATATATATATATATATATATATATAAGAGATTACGAGATTAAGAAAAAGTTATAGGAATATTTTTGGACCAAAGAGAGATGAACAGATAAGTGAATGGAGAAGAGTACATAACAATGAGCTACATATTCTTTATAAGAAACCAGATATAATAACAGTTAAGTATCGTAGACTGCGATGCGCAGGACATATGACTCGAATGGGAATGAAGGAGGTGCACGGAATCTTGTAGGAAAACCAGAGGGAAATCGCCCAATTGGTAGACCTATAATGAGGTGAGAGAATAACATTAACCATGATTTCAGGGAATTGGATTACACAGGGAATAATTTGGAAAGCACTGGCTCACCATAAATCACCATATTTGTGATGTAAAATGTGTATTATCATTGCTTAGACAGTGTAGCCAACTTATCACAAAAACCCGCTGATAAACCAGTGAACACTTAACTAGAGTACTAACTCGCCCATTTTCTCACTCTAACTTTCCCAATCTAACACTAACTTTGCCATCTAATACTAAGTTAATCATTTTCTCACTCTAATTTGCCCAATTTAACACTAACTTTGCCATCTAATACTAAGTTAACCATTTTCCCACTCTAACTTGCACAATCTAACACTAACTTTGCCATCTAATACTAAGTTAACCATTTTCTCACTCTAACTTGCCCAATCTAACACTAACTTTGGTATGGCCGAGTTCGGTAACCATCAAAATCAGACCATTAAGTGAGGGGATTACACCTGTAGCGAAAATTTAAAATCGTTTTAGCGGCCACAATTTTCTATTGTTCTCAGCGAAACTTGGTATTCCCATTGGAATAAAATAATAAATCTACTCTAAAAAGAAGAGCTAAATCCGACAATCAGTTATGATTAATTACCTGAAAGGCGCAACTTAAAAATCACTCCAGGGACGCAATTTTTGTTCTTTTTCCGTTAGTAAGAAATTAAGAAATGAAAGATTGAGTGCTTTTTCTAGAAATTCGGACCATTAGGAGTGGAGATTCAGCTAAAATAAAGATTTAAAAATAACTCTAGCGCCCGCAATTTTCTATTTTTCGCAGCGAAACTCGGAATGTAGTAATCATGTAACACAAGAAAGATATATTGCAAAAAAAAATCCGGCTATTAGGAGTGGTGGTTTATTTAAAGTAAACATTTAAAAATCGCTCTAGCGGCCGAAGTTTTCGATTTTCCGCAACGAAATTTAGAATATGCCAATGAAATAACACAAGAAAGACATTTTCGAAAAATCACCGTATTAGGACTATTAGGAGTGGTAGTTCATTTAAAGTAAAAATTGGTCTAGGAGTTTTTGATTTTTCGCAACGAAACTAGCATATGTCATAATTAATTTAAGAGAGATATTCTAAAAAAAATCATCGAAATATAACTGTCACTAGTGGGGATTTACCTGAAAGACATAATTAAAAAAAAACTTTCTTTTCTCGCAACAAGACTATATGAAGGGTATAGGGAAAAAAACGGCAAGTAACATGTTTCCTGGAAAACCATAACACGTACCCTACTTTTAGTTGTAAAACATACATACTTCCTTACCTTATGTCATGAGGTAAATAAATCCATTAATATATTTTATAAAACCTGCAGGAAGAAGAAGACCAGGACGTCCACTCAAAAGACTTCTGGATGGTGTTTCTCTTGAGGCCGAAACAGGTCAACAAATTGCTTAAATTCGTGAATATACTATGATGATGATGATGATGATGATGATATATTTTATAACAAGTACCTTGTTTTAATTATCTGGGATGCGTGATATCATATCTGCAAAATTTGGAAATGGAGAAGAAATTAGGGAAATTTCAGATATGTGGTTCAATAAGAAGATATTTGAGAAATAAGACCACAAGGGAAACTCAATTGAAATTTTTCAAAACAGTAGCCGTTCCAACGTTAACATACGGGTCTGGGACTTGGCCTTTAACGATCTCTGATAAAAATAAAATTGAGACAATAGAAATGAGATTTCTGAGAATGTTGCAGGTGTATCTTTAAGAGATCAAAAGAGACGTCAAGATATCAGAGATGAATTATAAATATATACTATGAACGAGATAATATACAGAAATAAATGAAATTGGTTTGATCATGTACAAAGAATGCCAAATAATCGTTTATCAATACAGATGCTTCATTACAAACCTCAAGGCCGAAGAAACGTAGGAAGACCAAAACGAGGTTGGAAGGACTACCTGTAGCATATTGTGCAGCGAGCAGCGGAACGGGCCAACAGGCTCATATCTTCTTCTTCACTTCATGGGCTAGGCAAAAATTGCCTGTTCCGCCTCAGAGTTGTTCTGTCCATCTTTTCACTGCCTTCCTACATTCCTTGAACCTCTTGGCTTGTAGTTGAATGCTGCGCTTGGCAATCTTATTACATTCATTCTTTTCACGTGTGTAAACCATTTCTCTCTATATTCTTTGATTTTCTCATTCCATGGATATATATTTAACTCTGTTCTTATATCTTCATTCCTTATCCGATCCAATCTTGTGCAGCCTTTTGTTCTTCTAAGGAAGTTCATTTCTGCGCTTTGTATTCTACTTTGCAATTTTTTGATTATTACCCAAGTTTCGCTCCCATAAAGTAATGCAGGAACTGCCAATGTTTTATAAAACTTCAATCTAGTATCTCATCTTGTTTTATTCTTTAATGTTATATGTATTGTTCCGCATATCATTTGATATTTCGACAGTTTCATATTTATGTCTCTTTCAGTTTTTGTGTTTATAGTAAAATTATAACCCAAACAATTAAAATTTGTTACTTGTTCCAGAGGTTTGTTGTCTATTACGATTTTTGATCTTATATGATCATTTCCCCAAAATGCCATTATATAACGATCTCTGATAAACATAAAATTGAGACATTAGACATGAGATTTCTGAGATCTGTTGCAGATGTATCTTTAAGAGATCAAAAGAGAAGTCAAGATATCAGAGGTGAATTATAAATATATAATATAAACGAGAGAATATACAGAAATAAATGTAAATGGTTTGAACACATACAAAGAATGCCAAATAACCGTTTATCAAAACAGATGCTTCATTATAAACCTCAAGGCCAAAGAAATATAGGAAGACCAAAACGACTTTGGAAAAAAACCGACCTATAGCATATAGTGCAGCGGGGAGCGGAACGGGCCAACATGCCCATACCTTGAAGATAATGATGATGATAAACTTTATATTTTACTGATTCAGAGAACTTGTCGCTTGAATTTTTCCATCCAAAAAAACACATAGACCCCTGCCTAGTTTGAACTCCCGACCTTCGGGACTAACCTTGCCTGACCATAACCTCCAGACCACCGCGGCCGATAACCATTATAAGGGAGGTGAATTATATTGGGAAGTATTAGCTCAGGATAGGGATGTATGGAGAGAGTTTATGTCTGCGCGGTCATCAACCTACGAGATTGAAAGTGCCAGTGAGTTAGTTAGTTACAGTGGTTTTTGTTTATTTTCTTGGCTCTCAACTTTCATTAAGTAAGACACGTGCTCGGTCATTTCCTGTTATTCTCACATATGTTGGGAGCCACTGTACCGATCTTCGCCGTACAATAACACCACGTCGGCGTATTCCACAAACGTGTAGTTCACCACGGTCAACACCAATACACTACAAATGAAATGTAGTATGTACTGCTTAGTACAGTAGTAGTAGAAATGGAATTTATTGACTTTTTGAAAGAAAGGAAATACATTTGCATGTACATTGCGCACGGGCCTGCTTGGCCGTACGTGCATTATTTTTCCATGAATAAAAAGATAAAAATAAATATAAGAATATATAAACACTATACATTCATAGGACTACATAAATAAAGAATGTATAAAAACAATGAATATATTCCATGGCGCGACAGGCCTATAAGGCCCTTAGCCGACCAGACGGCTGCTGGCCTCACATCCACAGACGTAGATGATCATCTAGCCAGTGTAGGGATGACATGTGGTCAGCATGTCGAGTCCCCCAGCCGTTATAGCTGGTTTTGTGAACCTGGATATATATATATATATATATATGGTATGATAAGAAAAATAAATGCCTGGACGGGATTCGAACCCGGATCTCTGAGTCTGTACCTCAGCGTGATATCCATTACACCACCAGGCGAATCCAATTCAAACACTTATTTTTCTTATATATGTATTATATTCTCCATATATATATATATATGTATATACATATTGGAAAGCAACGGGAAGCTACCAGACCTATAATTCCCTAGTAAAGCTGCAAAGCATAGCATGAAAATGCTATGATTGCAGTGAAAGACCTGCCCTTGGGCAGAATTACTATGGATGGATATATAGGCCTATATATATATATATATATGTGTGTGTGTGTGTGTGTATTATATTGTAGATTTTCGCGGATGTAAGTATGATTAAGAAAGTTTTCTTTCAAGGTCGGCCTCTGGCCTCTGATTCCGACGTTTCGGCATGATCCCACATGCCATTATCAAGGAATGATTGGCATATGGGATCATGCATGTGAAGGATAATGGGATCATGCCGAAACGTCAGAATCAGCGGCCAGAGGCCGATCTTGAATCCATGACGCGGAAAACTCAAGAAAACTTTCTTAATCATATACTATATATACACCGTGATTCAAAATTGACTTTACAACTTTACAAGCTTATAGAAATTTATTTAGAAGACCTACAGAATTGGTTTTAATGTCATATGATAGCACAACTCATCAAGTTTTCACCGACATAGTTTTATAGTACCTAGTTCTCTCACCGCGTGCGCTAACGTAGTTCATATCAAAATGGCTGCTTTCACAGGTGCCGAGCGTGCTCGTTGTGTGTTTTTGTTCGAAGAAACTAAATCTGCGACAATTGTTCAGCGTAGATTTCGTACCCAGTATGGTAAGGATCCTCCTAGCAGGCCAACAATTTATCCTTGGCACCAAACATTTGTTAGGACTGGCTGTTCTGTTACTCATTCCAAGCATACTGGCCGTCCACGTACGGCTGAAGCTGTGGTTGAACAAGTGAGGGATAGCTTTGCTCGGAGCCCTAGAAAATCAACGCGGCGTGCGTTGAGACTGGCATTTCACAACCAACCATTTGGCGCATACTACGGAGACGTTTGCACTTGAAACCATACTATAAGATGGTTCGACGTGATTTCTGTGCAGAAATGCTTGGTCGGATTGAGGAAGATGAAACGTATTTGAACCACGTAATCTTCAGCGACGAGTCTACGTTCCACGTCAGTGGCAAAGTAAATACCCATAACTGCAGGATCTGGGGCTCTGAACCTCCACATCTCCATCTGCAACATGTACGTGACAGCCCGAAAGTGAATGTGTTTTGTGCCCTAAGTAAAACTAAAGTGTACGGCCCCTTCTTTTTCCAAGAAAAAACTATCAACGGTACGATTTATCTGGATATGCTAGGAGGATCCTTACCATACTGGGTACGAAATCTACGCTGAACAATTGTCGCAGATTTAGTTTCTTCGAACAAAAACACACAACAGCACGCTCGGCACATGTGAAAGCAGCCATTTTGATATGAACTACGTTAGCGCACGCGGTGAGAGAACTAGGTACTATAAAACTATGTCGGTGAAAACTTGATGAGTTGTGCTATCATATGACATTAAAACCAATTCTGTAGGTCTTCTAAATAAATTTCTATAAGCTTGTAAAGTTGTAAAGTCAATTTTGAATCACCCTGTATATATATATATATATATATATATATATATATATATATATATATGTAATGCCTACATCTACATAGTATGAACAAAGACCACTAGCACAACAGCAGGTACAAACATCTTTGGGCGGATCACAAATTCAACTGAATGGCATGTAAACAAACCTCTAGTGGCCATGGTACATTAGTTGATGGCGAATGACGTACGTGATATCATAGTCTTTGGTGGGAGAGTTGAACGCGTATTGTAGTATTTTGCGTGTAGCGGGAAAACCGGACATGAGTTCTTGTGCTAAACTTAATTGTTTTGGTCCATACTACACGTTCTCGAAGCCTGTAATGGGAATTTAGTTACACCTTGTAAAGTCACCGAACAGGACGTGGTCGGGTTTGCCGAAACTCATTGGAAGGATTTTGCGGAAGGAATTATATCAAAATGTGAATATATAATTTCAGTGAAATAAATAATTAACTCACCGGCATTATCGTACCATGGCCGGCGGACATAAGCTCACCATACATCCCTATACTGATCTAATGTTTTCCAATCATCTTCTGTATAATCTACTTCCCTCGAATCATGGTCAATTTTATTTCCCATCCCATTCTTGGTCTACCAACTAGTCGTTTTCCCTCTGGTTTTCCTAAAAATACTTCCATACACCTATTTCATTCCTCATTCCTGCCACATGTCCTGCCCATCGTAGTCTACGAGAATTTTGGCATGGATTTTCTCAAGTAGTTCCCGCCCGGAGAACCGAATGGAGGACTATTTTACCTCCGTAAAATTTTACCCCGATGAAAACCATGTCCGCGTTTCTTGACGGTTTTATTTTTATGGTGAAAGATCGTCACTCTTACGACTAAAGTACTTATTTCGTCTGGTTTATCACCTTCGACATTCTGGCAGGGGTAATCTTTTCGGCAGCAATACTACCGCCGGCATAGCTCTCTGAGTCATTTAAGCACGCAAGCCACTCCACCACAAGAAAGTGAAGATACCGTAGAGGGTAAACAGAGAAAACTGATATAAAAAAAAGGCTAAACTTCACAACCTGTGACGCGAATTTTTTAATTCCCTCATAAACTCCTATCAAATTTTATTATTACCATTTCATTTTACAAATTATTTCCCACCATTTACAACGATTTTTACATATTTCTAATGATTATTTCAATATATTTTTCTGTGATATTTAACTACGTACGTAGCGTGAAGATTGACAGTCATTGATTTTAATGAATATTCTATGCAACAACAAAGACGTGTTCCAGTGCAGCCAACATAGAGTATGTACTAATTAACTGTACACATATACTTCAGAATTTCAGAACTTAGGCCTACTATTTATTTTTGGGCGTTGCATTATTTCACAGGTTAGAGTGCTTAAATTGCGTTAGGTTAGCTTTTAGGTTGGTCTTTCACGTGTTAGAGTACTTAAATTGCGTTAGGTTAGCTTTCAGGTTCATTGAATATCGTGTATATGTTGGCTGCATCCCGTGATTCCATAGTGTTAAACCGCTTCGCCTTTGTTGGGTTCATCTTGTAAAGTATTTCCAAAACAAAATATTTGACTCACTTTTAAAGGTAGATGTTGGAAATGTTGTCAATTTTGAACTGCACATTTCTGATATCAATTAATAAATTCAAGAATACTTTCTGGAAAACTGCTTGTGATATTCCGCGGGATACTCGGGATACTCGTCCAAAGTATGTGGAATATTACAATAAACTTTTTGCTTCAATGTCCTCCATAAATAAAAGTAACACGCGCTAAAATACGAATAATTTAAAAGTTAAATAACATGGGAATAATTAGTCGCGAATTATGTCAATCACGTTCCACGGATTTGTGTGTGTGTTGGTGACTTTTAATTGTGGGGTCGCGGGTTCAAACCCGGCCGGGGTCGATGGATTTTTTAGGACGGAAAAATCCAAAGAGCAAGTCCTCCGGGAGGGACTTTAAGCCGTGGGTCCCGAGTCTGAAGATTTTCAGGCTCGTAAAAAATCCTTAAGCCTGAATGAAAAGGCCTCTAAGCAAAATTTACCGAATTTTCCCGTCCTAGTACTACCTTGGTTTCCTAGATGTCAGTATGAGGCGGAACGCTGACCACGTACCACTCAAATTTACATCTATACGAAAACAAGTGTAACTAAATTACTATGGTTCAAATTCTTCCCTGTAGGGGGAGAGCGCCTAAATCTCTGTAAAGGGAAAACATAGGCTTATAATACAATACAATAATGTATTTCTATGCGTGAACATATCATTAGTTTTATTGATGTTTACTTAAAAAACGAGTAGTAGTAGGACTTTATTAGACAATAAATATGAATTTATTGTATTGTCACGGGCCCTTTACAAGTATACAAAATTTCAAGTCGATCCAATTATTTTAAGTGGGTGAAAAACACGTTGAAAAATTCAGTTACATAGATATATAGGTAGATAGATACAGGTCAAGCTAATATAATGCGTGTAAAAAGTAAGATATTTACAATATTATTTACAAATATGGGTCGCACGGGCAGTAAACCGTACGTGCTGTTGACAGTCCGTTACAATAAAGTAATAATTGGTAATAGTATAAAGAAAAACAAAAAGAAAACAATAACATTACAATTACATAAAGAAAACACAATAATATTACAATTACATAATAATACAATAGCATTATACATTAATTAAGTTATGTATGATCCTGAGAGCTATGCCGGCGGTAGCATTGCTGCCGATAGGGTTACCCATGCCGGACTGGTCGAAGGTGATAAGCCAGACGAAATAAGTACCTTGGTCGAAAGAGTGACGATCTTTCACCGTAAAAATACAACCGTCAAGAAATGCGGACATGGGTTCTACTGGGGTAAAATTTTCCGGAGGTCAAATAGTCCCCATTCGGTTCTCCGGGCGGGGACTACTTCAGGGAACCCATGCCAAAGGCTCAAACACAGGGACATGTTCCTAGGAACATGGAATGTTAGGACTTTATACAATAGCGGAGCACTAGAGATATTAACGCGGGAATTGGATAAATCGCCCTTGGATATAGTCGCTTTACAGGAAGTTAGGTGGCCAGGAGAAGGTAGTCAGGAATCAGGAAGCTTTGCATTATACTATGGGGGTGCAGAAAGACCTGCATTTGGAACGGGTTTTTTAGTCAGAAGGAGGATCCTATCCGCTATCCGAGATATTAAGTTTGTTAGTGATAGGATATCATACATAATTCTAAAGGGTAAACGACATGATTTTATAATTGTAAATGTACATGCCCCCACAGAAGATAAAGATGACAAGATCAAGGATGAGTTCTATGACGAATTAGAATGCTTATTTGATAGCCTTTCACGATATCATATGAAATTGTCTTAGGAGATTTTAATGCAAAAGTGGGGCGGGAAGATATATTCAACCAACAATAGGCAAATTCAGTCTTCATGAAGATAGTAACGACAACGGGGTTAGATTAGTCACATTTGCCACATCAAAGAATCTCATTGTTAAGAGCACAACATTTCAGCATAAGGATATTCATAAATACACCTGGACGTCCCCAGATGGAGAAACTCGGAACCAGATAGATCATGTATTAGTGGATAAACGCTGGCACAGTAGCATCATCGATGTTAAATCAGTTAGAGGGACAGACTGCAATTCGGATCATCATCTGGTCAGAGTGAAAATCAGACAACGGCTATCGCTTATGAGAGGAACAAACGCTAAAGATGATTCTGTAAAATATGAATTAAAAAACTTGAAAAATGATGAAATGCGGCAAGAATACCAAATCAAATTGCTAATAGATTTGAAGTACTGGAATCTTCAGATGACAATGTGGCAAACGAAGAAGAAACTGATATAAATAAAGAATGGGAGGCTATAAGAGATACTATTAAATTGTCAGCATCAGAAAGCATTGGTTGTTTAAAAAAGAGGCAAAACAAGAAATGGTTTGATGAGGAATGTGCCGACATCGTAAAGAAAAGAAAGCTAGCAAAAATGAAATGGCTACACGAGCCAAATGAGGTAAATTTATAGCAATTGGGTAGTGTTAGACGGGAAACCACCAAGTTACTAAAGAGTAAGAAGAGGGAATATTTGAGAGAGAAGATTAATGATCTTGAAATGAATGTAAAAAATAGGAACATTAGAGAATTATATCAGGGAATTAGTATAGAGAAGAAAGGGTTTCAGGCTAAAACAAACATAATTCGGAATGAAAATGGCGATATGATTGCAGATTCCAAGAGTATATTAAATAGATGGAAAAGTTTATTTTAATCAGCTATTAAATGTACATACAGAACAGGACATTGAGGAGGATAAGTTACAGACAGCAGAAATGCTAGTCGCAGAGCCAAGTGCATTAGAGGTTGAAATGGCAATTGAAAAATTGAAGATGTATAAAGCATCAGGTTCAGATGAGATCCCAGCAGAACTGATAAAATCAGGGGGAGAAAATTGATGGACAAGATACGCTGGTTGCTTACTATGATTTGGGAAAAAGAAGCTCTTCCAGATGAATGGAAGGAATCAATTATCGTACCAATTTATAAGAAAGGAGATAAAACTGATTGCAACAACTATAGGGGCATCTCATTACTTTCAACTTCGTACAAAATTCTAACAAATATATTAGTAAGCAGACTTACTCCCTATATTGATGACATTCTAGGAGATCATCAATGTGCATTTAGAAGAAACAGGTCTACAACAGATCAGATTTTTAGTATAAGACAGATTTTAGAAAAGAAATGGGAATATAATGGTACTGTACATCAACTATATGTAGACTTCAAAAAAGCATATGATTCAATTAAGAGGGAGAAGTTATATAGTATCCTGCTGGAGTTCGGAATTCCTAAAAGTTAGTTAGACTTATACGAATGTGTCTAAATGGCTCAACGAGTAGGGTGCGTGTAGGCAACAGTTTTCAGACACTTTTGAAATCCAGAATGGGTTGAAGCAAGGAGATGCACTATCTCCTCTACTATTTAATTTTGTACTAGAGCATGCCATTAAATCTTTAGAGAATGAGGAAGGCCTACAACTGAATGGTATTAATAAGCTGTTAGTTTTATGCTGATGATGTAGTACTACTGGCCGATAGCGAGGAGATACTAAAGGCCAACACGCACACACTATTGAGTAACACTAAGAAATTAGGACTGGAAGTAAATATCAGTAAAACTAAATATATGGTCACACGTAGAAATACATTATATAATGGAAATGGACAGCTAATGACAAATGAGGGAAATTTTGAGGAATTGGCTGAATTCAAATACCTAGGAACAATAATCACAAATAGGAATGAGATGCACAAAGAAATTAAACATAGGCTCAATTCTGGAAATGCATGCTATTATGCATTGCAGAGACTTTTGATGTCCCAACTCCTTTCAAAAAATGTTAAGCTGAAAATATATAAAACTATTATTCTACACCTTATATTATATGGGTGCGAAACATGGACTCTTACTTTAAGGGAGGAAAGGAGATTACGAGTATTTGAGAATAAAGTTCTTAGGAAAATTTTTGGACCAAAGAGAGATGAACAGACAGGTGAATGGAGAAGACTACATAACAATGAACTACATGGTCTTTATAGGAAGCCAGATATAATAAGAACAGTTAAGTCCCGTAGACTGCGATGGGCAGGACATGTTGCGCGTAGGGGAATGAAAGACGTGCATGGAAACTTCTTGTAGGAAAGCCAGAAGGAAAACGCCCAGTTGGTAGAACCAAGAATGAGGTGGGAGAACAACATTAACTATGATTTGAGGGAAGTAGATTATACAGGGAATGATTGGAAAGCATTAGCTCAGGATAGGGATGTATGGAGAGCTTATGTCCGTGCGGCCATGAACCTACGGGTTCGATAGTGCCAGTGAGTAAGTAAGTAAGTAAGTAAGTAAGTATAATTATTAAGAATTAATAGTATTGCATTTTGAAAACATGTATTTATTCAAGAATGAGTGTTGGTTCTTATTTTCCGCGTTTTGTCCAGAAATTTACCCAAGTTTATCCAATTTTCTGGATTTACCATTAACTCGTAGCGTGCCAATCTTTCCCGATTTGAATTTAGAAATCTTTCCGGTAATAACTGACGTCTCCAATATTCTAAATCATCACATTTTCCTAATATAAGTATCTCGTCTTCAAAGTTCCCGCACATTGGACATATTCGCATATCGTGATCGTCGCAAATTTTTAGAAATTTCCATGCCCCTAGCCTAAACCAAGGAAGGCCTGATCTCTCTTTAAATCCTAGGTTGAGTATATAAGATCATTTTCCCCAAACGTGTTGTAGGTCTCTTTGTAAACACGGTGAGCGTTTTCCCGTACATTCGGCGAAAATATCTTGTTCGTTTATATCTAAGTACCTCTTCCTTATTTTTATCCACATGTTTTAAAAACGAAGACATAGGCCTACTACAGGAATTTAACATGGATCCCATTATGGATTCTATTCATAAATACTATGGTACTACATGTGAGACGGATGCCCAGAGATAGGATCCTCAGGGCATTATTTAACTAAAGTAAAGTGATCCCACAACAGGCCCGGAGGCCCTTGGGGTAGTAGGAGGTTAAGGCTCCCACTTTTTCTAGACAATCGGCACTTTATGTCAGCCGGGCCCTGCGTGACGGCCGCCTTTAACCCCAGAACAAGCGTCTGGTACTCATTTCCGTTAGAGGCTGAGTCGACCCCAGGGCCATAGTGCCGCCAGAGGGTTTGGGTCAGTTTAAAAATCCTGACCCCAACGGGACTTGAACCCTCGACCCTCCGGCTTGTAGCTCAGTGCCTTAACCACTACGCTACGGCGTGCTCCCTAACTAATTAAATAAAAATAAAACGTAGTTTTATTTGATTTTCATATTTATTATATAATTCAGTGACAGCTGTTTCGGTACACTGTACCTTCTTCAGGCATGTTAACAAATTATGAATTGTGTTCCAACTGATCTAAGCAACAATACAACAATATTTATTTAATTTTTTTAATTTAACAAAGGGGATTCATTCAAATCAAGTTGAGAATTTAACAGTTTTTTACTACTTTTAAACTTATTAATTTCTACAGCCTCCAAAAGATCTAACTTCTTACCCTTATCACAAATAGATCTTTTGGAGGCTGTAGAAATTAATAAGTTTAAAAGTAGTAAAAAACTGTTAAATTCTCAACTTGATTTGAATGAATCCCCTTTGTTAAATTAAAAAAAATAAATAAATATTGTTCTATTGTTGCTTAGATCAGTTGGAACACAATTCATAATTTGTTAACATGTCTGAAGAAGGTACAGTGTACCGAAACAGCTGTCACTGAATTATATAATAAATATGAAAATAAAATAAAACTACGTTTTATTTTTATTTAATTAATAAATATGGATTTTCATCAAGTAAACACCAACTCAATTCATTATTTAACTAGCAACCAAAGGGAAAGAGATCGATTGGACGTTCGCCAAAAAGATGAAAGGAACATTTTTGTAGACGTAACAGTTCTTAAAAGACTATAACGTGCCAGGAATATGATGATTATATTTACTTCCAGTCCCAATTTCTTAGTGTTATTCTATAGAACGTGCTTGTTGGTTTATATATGAATACTATAAACTATTTGTTGATTTTTTTGTAAAATTTATAGGCATCCTGTATATTTGCAGAGGAACCGATTTATTAATGTCAGAGTGGAGTTATAATTTCAACATTATACATACGGAAGCAAGTAAGCCCTACTTCTCCATTACATAACCTCCCTCCTATGCCACTTGCACTTTCTAAGCTGTCAGCCATCGAACATTCTCTCGGTGCGCGCAGTATTGTTCGTGTGAGTGCGCAGCCAGCGTGCAACTGTTGTTTATTCTTCTATTAGTGATATATCAAGGTTAGTATCTCATGCACTATTCAACCTGCAGGTTCATGGTCATAAGCTTCTCCATACGTCCCTATCCTTAGTTTAAATTTTCCAATTATTCATCATGAAAATGTTTTTTACAACAGAAGCACCCCTAAGATACTTTCTTATTCAATCGTGAACCTCTTCAATTCTTCAAATCTTGTAGTTAATTACAAAACGTTTTACTGAAAGATTATTTTCGTTTCATCTTTGTTTATCATTCTTCTCTACGTGTGTATGTCACTGAACTCCTCCTAAATGATTGGACCGATTTTGATTAACTGTTTTGTGTGTTATTGAGTGAGACCCTGGATGGTTTAAATTCATAATAGGACCCTCTAAACCATTAGGTGTAGGAGTTCATCTGAAGTGAAAATTTAAAAATCGCTCTAGAGGTCACAATTTTCGATCTTTCTCAACTAAACTCGGTGTATCATATTAAAATAAACCGAGTTAGGTATTATCCAAAAAAGAGCGAAATTCGACGATTAGAAATGGAGGTTTACCTGAAATCCGAAATTAAAAACTGCCTATACGATTGAACCGATTTTGATGAAATCTTTTGTGTGTCTTTGAGTCGGTCCCTGGGTGTTTTAGATTCACAATTGGACCCTCTAAACCATTAGGTGTAGGAGTTCACCCGAAATAAAAATTTAAAAATCGCTCCAGCGGTCACAATTTTCGATGTTTCACAACGAAACTCAGTATATCTTATTAAAATAAACCGAGATAGGTATTATCCAAAAATGAGCGAAAACTGACAATTAGAATTGGAGATTTACATGAAATCCGAAATTAAAAACTGACTAGTAACCGCCATGTTTGGTTCGTCTCAACGTATACCATACAATTTTTAATATTTAACTTATTTAGGGTCGGTTTCACCAAGAGAGGTAACTGTATTACGCCAGTTTAAGCTATGCATTATACACGGAGAAAACTGGCGTAATACAGTTACCTCTGTTGGTGAAACCGACCCTTAGACGTAGAAACGCACGCCGGACACTAGCTAGTGATTCTATAATTTCTAGAAAAAACCTCCATGGCGCGGCAGGCCTAGAAGGCGTTTGACTTACCATCCGGCTGCTGGCCTCACGACTACATGTGTTAATCACAGAGGTAGACGATCATCCAGCCAGTGTAGGGGTGATATGTTGTCAGCATGTCGGGTCCCCCAGACGTTATAGCTGATTTTCTCAACCAGGAGCCGCTACTTATTGTAGCTACCCAGAAAATCCTCCTGACGCTGGGTGGGCACATGTTCCATAACTTTCTAGAATACTCCTTTAATAAACGTGAAACTCAAAATATATAAACCTGTTGTTTCTTCC
This sequence comes from Diploptera punctata, assembly GCA_030220185.1. Lineage (NCBI taxonomy): Eukaryota > Metazoa > Arthropoda > Insecta > Blattodea > Blaberidae > Diploptera > Diploptera punctata. Next base: position 195,173 of record JASPKZ010007692.1, on the reverse strand, counting down.
CAGTTATATTATATGTGGATGTGAAACTAGGACACTTACTCTATGGGAGGGCAAGGAGGTTAAGCCAGTATTTGAGATTAAAGTTCTTAGAAAAAGAAATTGGACAAAAAGAGAGATGGAACTGACAGACGATTGAAAAGGCAAACATAACAGTGAAACCACATGGGCTTTATAGGAAACCAGATATAATAACAGTTAAGTCTCCTAGACTGCGACGGGCAGGACATGTGGCACGAATGGGGAATGAAAGGGGAGCATGGAAGCTTCTTGTAGGAAAACCAAAAGGAAAATTGTAGTAGTTGGCAGACCATAACACTGAGCAACAAAAATATTATTTTTTTTTTGTCTCAGAAAGAAAAAATATGCGATCTGATAGTATTTTTTCTCCTGATTCAATATGATATCGGTTTTCTCCATTACGCAAGGTTCCGAGAGACAGGAATTTATAATTTCAAACACTTTAATATTTTCTACATTCGGAACTACACAATATTCGAACATTCGGACTCACCTAGAAAGTATAAATATGACGATTTTTCTGCTATATTTCGCCTGTGGAGAGCCCTCTTGATGGTCCAACAATAATCGCGCCAGCATATTAAGGATTCCAGTTGCCTCGATATCTCTTTTCCATAGCTGAAATCTCCTGAGTTATCTCATTTGGTTTTATTTTACAATGGACAAATGGACGAAAAAAACGTTTTATTAAAAAAATAAGGAATTTAAATACATTAATCATCATCAATCATCATCATCATCATCAACAACAACAACAAGGATTAAGCCCAATGGCCTGTTCCGATCTCATTATCGGTCGAATTGTCCTTCCATCTCTTCAATGGTCTTCCCAACGATGCTTCTCCCTTTAAAATTGAAAGAAAAAACTGTGGGTGATGGAGAAATTCCGAATACAGATTCCTAAAAAACACGATAAAAACCTCACTGCATTAAGTACAACTATTGGTACTCATGAGACAAAAAATCATTTGACCATGTTCTATTTGAGGAAAGATTTAATTGCTCAGGAGATGATTTGAAAATATTAGCTCAGGGATAGGGATGTATTGAGAGCTTATGTCCGCGCGGCCGGCCCCGAACCTACGGGGTTAGATTATTGCCAGTTGAGTTAGTTACGTACTTAGTTATACTTTCCTATACTGTATAATTAATCTCTTTCAACAAATCATGGTTTAAAATTATTCTCTCCCCTCATTTTTCAGAGGACTATTTCCCTCTAGTTTTTCCTCTACAAATTTGCATGTCATTCCCTTAATTCATGTTTCGTGCCACATGTCTACACCTTTGCAGTCTACGAGATTTTTTTTCATTGCATCTGGTTTCCTAGAAATCATCATCCTCAAATCATCATCATCCAGGGATTAAGCCGTTGGCTCGTTTCCGGTTTCATGAAAGCTAGAATGGTTTAAAATTGTTCAGACCAAGTCTTCTGTGAGTGCGTCCAACATTTTTCCTTCCTTTCGGTTTATATATTTAGCAGTAATTGTGGAAATCTTTCTTCCTGGTCTGGCATTCTATCAATTATGTTCTTTTCCTGTGTTTCCTATATTTTAATTATTCGGTCTGGTAATTTTGAAAATATTTAGTTCCTTTTCTTATCTCTTCATTCTTTTTCTTATCCAGCAGAGAAAGTTATATCCTGCTATATTTCTTAAAAATCTCATCTCATATACAAAACTACGAAGTGACCGAATTGCCCTGCGACTTTTGGAATAATATGTATTCCAGTGGTGGATCACTTCTTCGTGTTCCTCTCTTGAAGAAAGTGGAACCCTCGGGTTCCAAGGCTTGATTGACCCATTTGCCCCATTTTCCTCCATGCTCCTGCTGTTCTTCTCTCTAATGGGTGCAGAATAGCTTTTTAGGACCTTTTATTATTCTCTAATAAAAAAATGCCAGGAAAACTCTAATGGCATAATCATCATCATCACCCCATCATCATCATCATAATCATCATCATCATCAATCATCATCCTTCAACCGGTGTGGAAAGCACTGGAAGCTACCACACTTACAATTTCCTAGTAAAAGCTGCAAACATAGCATGACAATGCTATGATTGCAGTGAAAAGGACCTGCCTTAGGGCAGAATTACTATGGATGGATGGATTCTCTAATACTCGCTGTAATATAATCCTCTCTCAAAGTAAAATAAAAACATTTGCACCGCGCTGTGGGTCTCTGAGTGTATCGTGCTGCCTTGTCACGCCGATGCGCCCGGGTTCGATCCCCGCTCGGGACAAGTTTCCTGGTGAGGTTGTTTTTTTCGGAGTTTTTCCTCACCTGTAAGACATATGTCAGGATACTTTAAGGCCCAAACCGGTCCCAGAACATCATCTGGCCATCATTATCATCAATATCATATTCACCTCATTAGATTAAGTTTAAGTTTAAGGTCTCTCCTGGTGCATCATTACCCATGGTCATCACCCATCATATCATTGGGGCAGCATAACCCCGCCTTCCAGGCGCCCCAATCTCAGAAGTGGGTTACAATACGCCAATGCCATGAAAGAATACCTGAAATGTCGAATGACAAACAGGTGGCATTGAAAAAAAAAAGAGTTTTGCATGAATATAGTATAACTGAAAGAATAACAGTTTTATATACAGGGTGCAGCGTAAGTCAATTAATCCAAAATACAAATGTATTATTTTCTTTAGCTTACAACATCTATATAAAAAACAACCACCAAAATTGTTCCCTAGTTAAAAAATACCTCAGGCAGTAATGTTTGATATTATATTCTGAAGGTTCTGTATTCAAACCCCAGATTCAACCAAACTGATTTTTTTCCTTGCAACCTTGTGCATCTATTAACTGACTTTTGCCGCATTCTGTATTTTTAGTTTAACATTATTATATATCATCTCATACTGATACCACTATCCATAGTTCTTCTCTTCACCCATATACTCATAAGATGGCAGCCTTTAATAGTTACATTCATAGACTTTTAAATATCCCTCTTTCACCCTTGGAATATAATAATGAATTAAATATTATTAAACAATTGGCTGTTAATAATGGCTACTACCCTGAAATTATAGAATGTTTAATTAAGAAGGTTCATTACAAAAAAACAATTAACAAAGTTTTTCCTTTACCCAAAGAAAACATAAAGAAATATGTTGTAATGTCATACATAGGCCCACTTTCAAATAAAATATCTGAACACTTTAAAAAGTTGAACATTAATGTGGCATTTAAAACTAATAAAACTCTACAAAATATAATAAAAAACAATAAAACCAAAACAAACAAAAAAAGAAAAATTATCAGGTGTATATAAATTGAAGTGTGGCACATGTGACAATGTCTATATGGACAAACTGGTAGACCTTTTATATCTCGGATAAAGGAACACATGAGAGCATATAATAGAAATTTAGAAAATTCAAAATATGCTAACCATCTATTCCAATTAAATCATTGTTTTCGATCCAAATTTTGAAATTTTACATATTTGTGATAAGGGTAAGAAGTTAGATCTTTTGGAGGCTGTAGAAATAAATAAATTTAAAAGTAGTAAAAAACTGTTAAATTCTCAACTTGATTTGAATGAATCCCCTTTGTTAAATTTAAATAAATATTGTTGTATTGTTGCTTAGATCAGTTGGAAAACAATTCATAATTTGTTAACATGTCTGAAGAAGGTACAGTGTACCGAAACAGCTGTCACTGAATTATATAATAAATATGAAAATCAAATAAAACTACGTTTTATTTTTATTTAATTAATTTATTGAGAGGATTTGGGACAAGTATCGCTGTAATGCATAATGTCATGTGTTTCTATAGTTAAGTACATTTTTAATTTCTTTCTGCACCTCATTCATATTCGCAATTATGTTCCAAGGTATTTCAATTCAGCCATCTCTTCAAAATGTCCGCTATTTGTCATTAACTGTCCATTTCCATTATATAATGTATTTAATCGCGGATCAATTATTTAGTTTTACATAGCGCGATAGTGCGTTCTGTCGTACTTACAGCAATGGCTGGCGACCATAATTGAAAGTTCAACTTCCTACATTCCGGGATTGCCAACCTAAATAACTATACTGTAATATTACATTTATACCCACGTGCGGGAAGTAAAACCACTGCCCTCTATGTATGCTACGTACAATGTATATACAGAAAATATCCAAAAGGTAGTGTTAATATACATTATACGAAACAAATCACTGCATTTTAAATGAACTGAACTTTATTTGAAAAAAATATAAAACAATAAATACGTACTTGCGGCCATGTTAATAATAATGGTCTCACGGCCTCCTGTACTTTCACTAATAAACATTGCCCACACTAGTAACGTTAGTCAATTGTTTATAATGAACGCACATATTTCCAACAAATATATTATTTTACTGCTATTTATTATTTTGAAAACACCATCGCTCAAAAAATATTGGACAACGCAAGTTTGTGAAGGTTTTAACAGAATCTCGAAATTAAAAACCAAGCGTATGCGAGTTTTTAAAATATTCCTCGCTTCTGTAAAACCACTTCCCAACCTCGCATCGTAATATAGGCCTACTGTTTCTTTTCAAGATCTTTTATAAGCTTATGTATGCACTATCTCATCTGCTATTCAATTTTTTACTAGATCATGCAATTAAATCTTTAGAGGATCCATCCATAGTAATTCTGCCCGAGGGTAGGTCTTTCACTGCAATCATACCATTTTCATGTTTTCTTTGCAGCTTTACTAGGGAATTATAGGCGTGGTAGCTTCCCGTTGCTTACCATACCGGTGAAGGATGATGATGATGGCCGGATGATTTTCGAGGACCTTTGGGCCCTACGCTTCCTGACATTTGTTTTACAGGTGAGGAAAAACCTCGAAAAAAACCTCGCCCAGGAGCCTGGTTCCGACCGGGAATCGAACCCGGACCCGCTGCGTGACAAGGCAGCACGCTACCCTCGAGACCACAAAAGAAGGCATACAATTTAATTGTATTTATAAGCTGTTCGTTATCGGCCGCGGTGGACTAGTGGTTATGCTCCTTGCCTCTGGTGCCGAGAGTCCTCTCGGATTCAACCCGGCCGGGGTCGATGGATTTTTAGGCACGGAAAAATCCAACGGAGCAGTCCTTCGGGAGGGACTTTAAGTCACGTGGGTCCCCGAGTCTGAAGATTTTCAGGCTCGGAAGAAATCCTTAAGCACTGAATGAAAAGGCCTCTAAGCAAAATTTACCGAATTTTTCCCGACCTAGTACTACCTTGGGTTTCCTAAATGTCAGTATGAGGCGGAACGCTGACCACGGACTACTCAAATGACATCTATACGGAAACAAGTGTAACTAAATTAGTATGGTTAAAATTCTTCCCTGTAGGGGGAGAGCGCCTAAATCCTTGTAAAGGGCAAACATAGGCTTTACAATAAGCTGTTCGTATATGCTAATGATGTAGTATTAATAGATGATGGTGAGGGAATACTAAAATGCAACACAAATACCAAAAACACTAAGAAACTGAGGCTGGTAGCAAATACCAATAGAACTGAATATATGGTCATACTTGGAAATACTCGTACATTACATAATAGAAATGGACACTTAACAAATATCTATTGATATATGATTAACGAATGTAGTCATATTGGGTAATAGCGAGAAATACTACAATCAACACGGCACGTTCTGTAACACTAAGAAAACTGGGATTGGCAGTAACACATCAATAAAACATAATATACAGTTATACTAGCTAATACCCGGCGTGTTTCCCTACGCCTACATAAATGAAATGTTAATAGTTAATTAAATTGTGTGGTAATATGCTGAGATGAATCAAACACGGCCGTTTGTTAGTCAGTTTTTTAATTTCGGATTTCACGTATTGCCTCCACCTCTAATTATCCGATTTCGCTCATTTTTTTGATAATACTCTACCTCGGTTTATTTTAATAAGATATACTGAGTTTCGTTGAGAAATTTAAAAATTGTTGACCGCTAGAGCGATTTTTAAATTTAATTTTCTGGTGAACTCCTACACCTAATGGTTTTAGAGGGTCCAATTGTGAATCTAGGGACCCACTCCACCACACAAAAAAAAAAAATAGAAATCGGTCTAGTCATTTAGGAGAAGATCAGTGACATGCGCACGCACAGAAGAATTATAATGTATATATATCATCATCATCCGGTATCATGGCAGCTGCCGCCGTCTTCCGGAAACCAAACGCCATTCCCTCTCTGTCCATCCATTGATCTTCCTTCAATCCTCTGATGATATTCATAACTTGTAGTACCTCTTCTATCCAAGTTTTCTTCGGTCTTCCTCTCTTCCTCCTTTCTATTGGGATTCATTCCATAACAATTTTAAGCAATCTTTGCTCTGGCATTCTTTTGACATGGTCATATCATAAGTAATGCCACGAGTGATTTCCAAATTATCGATAAATTCACGACTCACGAAGTGAGGAGTGAATTTATCTAGAGAATTTGGAAATCAAGAGTGGCATTTGTTAGGACTATTTAACGAATAAAATTAAGCTGTTTACTCACAAATCATTATTTAACTATAGTTATTTTAAAATATTTATATATTTAATGTAAAACGGAGATGTTTGAAAACAAATGAGAAACGATAGGTACGCTTCTACTGCTTCTTTTGTTTATCACTGCAACCAGATCATACTATTTATTGCCAAAGGAACGCAATATTGTAAGGACGAGCTTTCTTTAATATGGTAATTATAACACTGATAAATTTTTAGTGAAACACGACTCTGATTGGTTGTAAAACAGAAATCATTGAAACGTGATTGGTCATTGACTCCCATTTGGGGCATGAGTTAAATAGCCACTGTAATCTTTTCTTTTCTATAATGTCTATGATGTCTGGCTCCTCTTGTTCACCCATAATTTCTCTTATTTCTTTATTTCGTATTCTATCCATTCTAGATTTTCCAGCTGATCTTCCTTAAACATCCATTTCTGTACTTAAAATTCTTTTCATTTCCCTGGTAGGAATTTGCCAGACTTCAGCACCATATATTAAATTCTCTGAATTATGGTTTGATATATTTGTAATTTTCTATTTTTTTGTAATATTTTTGCTCCACCAAACAGAGTTTAAAGTAGTTATTGCTTGTTTTGTTTGTGCGCTTCTATTTTTAATTTCCACTGTGTTATCGCCTGAATGGTCTATTGTTCCTAAATAAGATGCATTCATATATATATATATATATATATATATATATATATATATAAAGATAATTATAGAAATACATTATAAATGGAAATCGAATGTTAATGATATATACGAGGGAAATTTTAAAGAAGTGGCTGAATTCAAATACCTAGGAACAATAAATACAAACAGGAATGAGATGCACAAAGAAATTAAACATATGATATTCATTAAAGAAATCTTGATTTAAAAAAAGTCAAAGTTGAATGGTTACACAAACTTGCTTAGATGGTATTTTACTCTTCTCCGCGATAAGTAACTCAAGTAAAGTTTCTATGTAATTACCTTTCTACAATAATCAATGCACCACACACACACACACACACACACACACACACACACACACACACACACACACACACACACACACACACATATATATATATATATATATATATGAGCTGCAGTCATATTCCTAGAAGAATTCTTTATTATAAACCTGAAGGAAGGAGATATTTGGGAAGACCACGGAAAAGTTGGTTGGAGAATGTGTGAAGTCGGAACAGGCTTAAGAGCCTAATTACCGATTGAACAAGAAGAAGAAGAAGAAGAAGAAGAAGATTTTTTTTACTTTGATTCTAGCCATAACCTCTCATTTATTAGGAGTTAGTAGACGAAGCTAATTTAGTTATGGTTGTGTCTCTATAGATGTCCTGAATGGTATGTGGTCAGCATACCGAGCCAATGAGACATCTAGTAGACAACAAAGGTATTGCTTATATGACGAAGGTCTGTTAATTTTGGTTAGAAGCATCTTTTTCAGGCTTAAGTTTCTTTTACGAGTCTGAGCATTTAAAGACTCAGGACCCAGGGCATAAGGTCCCTCCTGGAGGAATATATCCTTGGATTTTTCTATCCTAAAAAATCCATCGACTCTTACCGAGTTTGAACCCACGTCCCTCGGGACTAGAGGTAAGGAGCATAACCACTAGACCATCGCGGTCGACGCATATATATTATTGACATTTGACATGAAGGCAAATATGATATGAAAGAAAAATGAATGATTGAGTCGGGATTTTAACACTGCTATAAAATAAAATTCTCTTCAAAATTTTGCTTAACTGTTATGTTGGTCACTAGATGTCAGTTGGAACGACTTCCCGCCACCTCTTGTGTAAATTGAGAATACTACATATATGTACAGAGTTAGAGACTCGGGCTCAAATCCCGACTCAAGTATTCATATCATATATATATATATATATATAATAATAATAATAATAATAATAATAATAATAATAATAATAGCTTTATTTTACCTGGCAGAGTTAAGGCCTTAAGGCCTTGTCTACCACTCAATCAGGTTTTAAAAAATATATATAAACAAAAAATTGTCTTAAATCTAAATTACAATATATATATATATATACAAAAGATTACAAGTTATGAATACAATACAATTTATATTTAAAATGTATTTTGATTTACTCTAAATTTAACGAATTAAATATATAATATGTACAATATATATAAAAAATACCTAAAGAATTATGGGAAAAACTGACCTGAAAGAAATAAAAAAGCTAAATGGAACTGGATAGGACATACATTAAGGAAAGATGTGATTCTATTGATATAACTGTAACTTTTATTAACTTATCTTTTGTACTTTAAGAGATGAGCGCCCAGAAAATTACAAATTTAACATTGGTAAGATAGGGAGTACCCAGCCCCCTTTAGGGTTACTTTTTAAACTCACTGTACAATTTTTGTGTTTTTTTTAGTAGCCAGGCTTAATTCATATAACTAATTCACTGAATCTATCGACCCGTAGGTTCATGGCCGAGCGGACATAAGCTTTCCATCCATCCATATCCTGAGAAAATGTTTTAAAATCATCCCTGTATAATTGACTTCCTACAAATCATGATTAATATGATTATCCCACCTCATTCTTAGTCTACAAACTGTGCGTTTTCCTACAAGAAGGTTGATGTCCCTTTTTTATTCCTCATTCGTTGCCACATGTCCTGCCCATCACAGTCTACGAGACTCTTTTCTTCTTATTATATCTGGTTTCCTATAAAGACCACGTAGTTCACACCACGTAGTTCACTGTTATGTAGTTGTCTATTCATCTCTCTTTGGTCCAATAATTTTTCCTCCCGATTGAGGGTCTTTCCACTTTTCAGCGGTTGCCCTTTTACCAGCCGGCTGCTGGCCCTTCACATCCACATGTGTCAATCACAAAGGTAGATGATCAACAGCCAGTGTAGGGGTGACATGTGGTTAGCATGTCGAGTCCCCCAGCCGTTATAGCTGGTTCCTCAACCTGGAGCCGCTACTTATTGTAGCTACCCAATTGCCTCACGATGCTGGGTGGGCACCGGTCCCATACTGGCCGAAATACCATGAGAAAATTTCTTCCCCCATGGAGACTCGAACCAGCGCAAGTCCCGTAGCTCTGCGCCAAGGCTTCCTACCTTAACCGCTCGGCTACGGCGCGGGAACATAATTTTTCCTAAGAACTTTATTATTGTCTAGAAAAAGTGGGAGTCTTAACCTCCTAATACCCCAAGGGCCTCCGGGCCTGTTGTGGGATCACTTTACTTACTTTATTTTAAAATTCTCGTAGTCTTTTCTCCTTCCTTAATATAAGAGTTCATGTTTCACATGACGAGGGGAAGGCGAGGCAGAGGAAGACCTAAAACCTCCTGGAGTCAGGGAATATGTTTATACACGAAGGAGAAACATCTACAACCAGGGAATTGGATGGACCGACAAAATCGGCTATTAGGAATCGGACTATGTCAAAGACATATATGGATGTTTCACATCCATATATTATAACTGGGAGATTAACAGTTTTATATATTTTCAGTTTAACTTTTTTTTGAGGGAAGTGGGACGACAATAGTCCCTGTAATGCATAAAAACATGCATTTCCAGAACTGAGACTACGTTTAATTTCTTTGTTGTATCTCATTCCTATTTGTAATTATTATTCCTAGGTATTTGAATTCAGCCACTTCCTCAAAATTTCCCTCACTTGCTAGTAACTGTCCATTTCCATTATGTAACGTTTTTGTATGTGTGTCCATATATTTAGTTTTATTGGTGTTGGCTTGTTCTTTATTCATACGCGTAGTTTAAATTTAGTGCCCGTTCGCAGAATATAACAGATATCAACACACCAGAGGGTGGGGGTAATCGCTTTGGCTTGCAAGACAAGCATTGAATATCGTACGCATGCGCCCCGTAGTGCAACGGCACAGATTAATACTGTGTCCACCTTGTCAGTGGGCGTGCATTGTTATTACGTGTGCTGAATGCAGGATCTGAAGTTTTCTAAAAACACTCTGTGAAACATTTGGGATGGACTACTTCATACAAAAAGGTAAACTTTGATTTAATAGAATATATAGACAAGTAGACCAGGCTAAGGACGCGTGAATGTATAGCTAATTAGTATTCTCAAACTAAGAGGTTCATAGCCCTCCATAGATTTCTACTTTAGCTAATGTTTTCCTCAGTCATTCCCTGTATAATTCATCATCATCTTAACCCTTAAATTCGTAATGTATCCTTTTGGATACATCAGTTGGTTCAATCAATTTAATATTTTAATAAATCAGAAGAAAACGAACAAAAATAAACCACTTAAATGTGTGTATAATTATACAATATATCTAATAATAACAATTATACAAGATTGCGTTTTCAGTGCGGTCCGCCACATTCAAATAACTAACAGACGAAATTTGTGTTTTGCTAATTTAAGGGTTAAGATACTACAACTTAAAAATTGAACGTTATGGCTTTCTCAATAATCTTCCTCCAGACTCTTCTATCTTCTGTCAATTTCAAGTTTGTCACCCTCATCTAAACCATGTGACTTGTCGCAGAGACTGCAGCGTGTTCATAATGCTTGCGTTCGATTCATTTTCAATATCCGCCGTTATGACCATATTTCCGAACACTTTATATAACCTCTTTTGGCTCCGTTTTACTGACAGAACGTAAATTGCATTCTCTTTCACTACTTTTCAAGCTTCTGAATTCCTACACTCCTACTTACCTGGCGTCCAGATTTGAGAAGTTATCCTCTTACCACAATATTGACACTAGGTCACAAGATAACAGTCTGATAACAATTCCTCTTCATAACACTTCCTCTTATTCTACTTCCTTCACAGTAGCCTCTGCCCGCTCCTGGAATTTCCTTCCTCAAGATATCAGGGGTTGCCGCACACTTGGCACTTTTAAGTCACGCTTATACAGTTACCTGTTATCTAATCATTTTTTATATTTATTTAAATTTATACTATGTCATTAATAATTTGTTCTCGTTCTTTTATATATCTTGTACATATTATTATATATTTATTTCGTTAAATCTAGAGTAAATCAAAATACATTATAAATATTACCGGTAATTGTATTGTATTTATAACATGTAATCGTTTATGTATATTATAATTTAGATGTAAAACTATTTTTTTTTGTATTTTTTAAAACGTGGTTGAGTGGCAGACAAGGCCTTGATGCCTTATCTCTGCCAGGTAAAATAAATTTATTATTATTATTATTCAAATCCTCCCAAACACCTTCCTTCCATCTCATATTAGGTCTACCAACAGCTCTAGTTCCCATAGGCTTCCATTTATATCGATTTTTTAACTAATCTCTGTTGATCCATTCTTATCAGATGACCAAACCATCGAATCCTAAGCGATCTGATACGGTTCATTATATTTTAATTTTTAATTGTATTATTTAATTCACTACTTGTTTTGATTTTCCAAGTTTGGTCTGGTCCTTTATTTGGAACATATTTTTTTCTAAGAATCTTTCTTTAAAAAATCAACAATTTTTGTTTGATTGTTTGTTTGAGAGTCCAAGTTTCACTTGCATAAGTCACTGTTGGTCTTATTAGTGTTTTGTATAATCTTAGTTTAGCAGATTTAGATATTAATTTACTTTTAAATAATGTTAAATGTGCATAATATGGCTTACTTCCATTTAAAATTCTTTGTTTTACTTCTTCCAATGAATTATGTCCATTCACTATTATATCCAAAAATTAAATGCTAACACTGATTTAATTTGACTATTTAACTCATGCCCTAATTGGGACTCAATGGCCAATCACGTTTCAATGATTTCTGTTTTACAACCAATCAGAGTCGTGTTTCACGAAATATTTACCAGTGTTATATTTACCATATTAAAGAAAGTTCCTCCTTTTTAATATTCTGAACAGGTCTGACCATTCTTTTGCAGTGACTGAGTTAACAGTAAAGCCGCCATATTTGAATGTTCAAAATGGCAGAAAAAATATTTGGCTGTGCTTCAAATGAAGTTATAGACGAATACAAATTTAACATTGTGTGTTCAATAATTGTGTTTTTAAATAATGATATTACCGAGTTCTTTTTTATAATTCTGTGTTCTATAATTGTGTTCTTAAATAATGATTTTACCGAGTTGTTTTACTAAAAAATAAATTAATAACCTATAATTTTGGTTATAATATACAGTTTGAAGTGTTTAATTTTTTTCTCCGCTGGGATGCATTCTCATAATATTGCGATGATATTTCAAATTTCCCACGTCAGATGGCAATATAAACATTATATGATCTTGTTGCAGTGGATGGAGAAACGAAACATAACGTTTCTCATTTGTTTTCAAACATCGCCGTTTACATTAAATAAATAAATAAATAAATATTTTAAAGTAATTATATTTAAATAATGATTTGTGAGTAAATAGCCTAATTTTATTCGTTAAATAGTCCTAACAAATGCCACTCTTGATTTCCAAATTCTCTAGATAAATTCACTCCTCACTTCGTGAGTCGTGTATTTAACGATAATTTGGAAATCACTCGTGGCATTACTTATGACGATTATCTATTTGTAGATCATCTGTATTTCTATTGAAGTTATTTACCTCTCTAAAATTATAGGTAATGTTATTAAAACTCAAGTTTTGGACAATGAACATATGATCTTGAACTACAGTTGTTTACAACAACTGATAGAGAAGTAAATTGGTTATACGAAGTACAGCTCTTTCGCTTTGATTACCGACCGGAGTCGCAGCGCTGTTATCGTGTTTTGACAAGAGGACGCGGTTGGAGAAAAACATCAGGCTCTTCAGTACAGTTCCGTCTAAAGATTAGCCAACATAACCTGTCCCGTATATATGCGTAATACGGAATGACGAATCTCGTAGCGAATTTAATACGACTATTTAACCCATGCCCCAAATGGAAGTCAATGACCAATCACGTTTTAATGAAATTTGTTTTACTAACAATCACAGTCGTTTTTCACCTCGATTTTATCAATGTAATTTTATCACTTTAAAATCAAGCTCCATAAGTCCGATTGAGGGTCTTTCCACTTTTCAGCGGTTGCCCTTTTACCAGCCGGCTGCTGGCCCTTCACATCCACATGTGTCAATCACAGAGGTAGATGATCAACAGCCAGTGTAGGGGTGACATGTGGTTAGCATGTCGAGTCCCCCAGCCGTTATAGCTGGTTCCTCAACCTGGAGCCGCTACTTATTGTAGCTACCCAATTGCCTCACGATGCTGGGTGGGCACCGGTCCCATACTGGCCGAAATACCATGAGAAAATTTCTTCCCCCATGGAGACTCGAACCAGCACAAGTCCCGTAGCTCTGCGCCAAGGCTTCCTACCTTAACCGCTTGGCTATGGCGCGGGACGCTCCATAAGTAATGATGCTTTTAACAATTGTATCATATCCATTCATCCATAGTAATTCTGCCCGAGGGCAGGTCTTTCATTGCAATCATAGCATTTTCATGCTATGCTTTGCAGTTTTATTAGATAATTATAGGTGTGGTAGCTTCCCGTTGCTTTCCACGCCGATGATGATAATGATAAGAATGATGATGACGACGACCGGATGATTTTCGGGGACCGTTGGGCCCTAAGCTTCGTGACATTTGTCTTAGAGGTGAGGGAAAACCCCGAAAAAAACTCACCCAGGAGCCTGTCCCGACCGGGAATCGAACCCGAGCCCGCTGCGTGACTTGAGACCACAGCGATAGATGTTGTATGATATATATATATATATATATATATAGTAATTTTATTTTTAGTATTTATACATTTTTATTGCACGATATTCCATTGAGGCAAGCAATTGTAAATTTTCGTTTATAATTTCTATTTCAGTCCACCGCTGTGGTCTCGAGGTAGCGTGCTGCCTTGCCTATTGCCCGGTTCGATCCCCGGTCGGGGCAGTTTTTTCTGGGTGAGGTTTTTATCGGGGGTTTTCCTCACCAGTAAGACAAATGTCAGGAAAACTTTAAGGCCCAAACGGTCCCCGAAATCATATGGCCATCATCTTTATCATCATCATACTTATCATTATCATCATCACCATCATCCTTCACCGGTGTGGAAAGCAACGGGAAGCTACCACACCTACACAATTCCCTAGTAAAGCTGCAAGCATAGCATGAAAATGCTATGATTGCAGTGAAGGGCCTGCTTTCGGGCAGAATTACTATGGATGGATGGATTTCTATTTCTTATTCCCTCTTCATAACTTCTGATTTTATTTTTTTAATTCCTAAATATATGATATCACTACAATATTTTATTGTTTCTCCAGTCTCCAAAATTAAATTTTATTCTGGTTCACCAATTGATAAATATTTTGTTTTCTTCATGTTCAAAATTATTCCCCATTTATCATATTCTTCTATTAACTTTTTTATTGTTTTAAATATTTAACAACAACCTCATCGGTGGTTGATAATATTTGTTAAAAGCATTGACCTTGTAGCTTGTAAGGAGGGACATAAGAGTATTGTTGAAGCACGAGGAATTCAAAACCGGCTCAAAAATGCGTCATAATTTATGTCATGGCCGTTTTCTGCGTTTAAATGGTTGTATCTATGAAGATGGTAAGAACTAAAAGAAAAAAATGTTAACCTCAATTGCTTAATTGCTTCAGAAATAGCTAAGTATTGGTTCTGAAATCTGTTTGTTTATATTGTAAAGTACATCATAAAGGTCAATGTAACAGTTTTCCAAGGTCATCTTTAACAAAGTGCTATTGTCTAACTCAGCTGCACGCAATCTCTAGCTTTCACATCCGGAGATCTTCAGGCTAATCTTTACAATTACTTAAAATTATGTGCAATAATTTGGAGAAATTTTACAGGAAAGGCATGTTTCATATTTTGTAAAGTTTCAGAAGGAGAAAATAAGTTAAACATCTTTTTCCTTGTCCTTTGTTTGCTTTTTTTTTATTGTACAACTCTCATAATCTCACATAACCTGAAACTAGTAGTAGTAGTAGTACTAGTAGGACTTCATTGGACTAAAAGTAAGATACATACAATATTACAGTAAGCTCTTTATTCGTGGTTCCCTTATTCGTGGGTTAAAAATTTGCGACACAGTTCCTGTATTCGCGGCTAAAGAATTCTTTATTCGTGGATCCAGCCGATATATTAGAAGGATTAGTGTCCTTTAATAATAATAATACTAATAATAATAACAATAATAATAATAATAATAATAATAATAATAATAATAATGATTTATTTTAGCTGGCAGAGTTAAGGCCATAAGGCCTTCTCTTCCACTCAACCAGCGAATAGTAACATTATACAAAAATTACGTACATATTACAATTTTAAGGTATTATTAAAATACAGACTAAACAAAATATAATGATGATGTTAGCTAATACTAGCTAATACTGACAAAAACATAGAATATAATAAAATTAAAATTATATAAAATAACGCATCGGCAACTTCTTTTAATGCAGGCTCGTATCAAGGCAGCTTTTATACAATGAACGATTCAAACCAAATGAACAAATTAATCTTCTTGTATCTTGTAAGCCAATGTTTTCCCTTAATAGGGAAGAATTTGAACCATACTACTTTAGTTACACTTGTTTTCGTATAGATGTCATTTTTGAGAGGTCCGTGATCAGCGTTTCGCCTCATACTGACATCTAGCAGACCAAGGCAGTACTAGGACGGGAAAATTCGGTAAATTTTGCTTAGAGGCCTTTTCATTCAGGCTTAAGGATTTTTTACGAGCCTGAAAATCTTCAGACTCGGGACCTACGGCTTAAAGTCCCTCCCGGAGGACTTGCTCCTTGGATTTTTCTATCCTAAAAAACCCATCGACCCCGGCCGGGTTTGAACCCGCGATCCTCGGGACCAGAGGCAAGGAGCATAACCACTAGTCCACCGCGGCCGATTAATTTCAAAGTAAAACAAACCTTATTCTCACTAAGCCTAAAGTTCATTGCTAAAAGCCACCGCCGCATTATTTCTCATTATTTAGGACGGAAAAATCCAAGGAGCAAGTCCTCCGGGAGGGACTTTAAACCTTGGGTCCCGAGTCTGAAGATTTTCAGGCTCGTAAAATATCCTTAAGCCTGAATAAAAAACGCCTCTAAGCAAAATTTACCGAATTTTCCCGTCCTAGTACTACCTTGGTTTCCTAGATGTCAGTAAGAGGCGGAATGCTGACCACGGGTCACTCCATGACATCTATACGAAAACAAGTGTAACTAAATTAGTATGGTTGAATTTCTTCCCTATAGGGGGAGAGCGCCTTAAATCTCGTTGAGGGAAACAAGGGCTTACAAGGCAAGAAGAATCATGGAATGTAAGTAGCTCCCAGACTGTAAGCTTATATATAGTGCACGAATGTAACCAGAAAACGCTTGCGAGATATACGAGAAAAAATGTAGCATTTGATTATACCACAATAAAAAGAAATCACACTGTTTACACTTTGTTAAACTTGTTATTTCCCAGGTATTAACGTTCCAGAAAAATATAATTGACATATTTACAGCATAGTACATCAGAAATATATTAGTTACTTATAATGTTGGTTATAAACAGTTTGATGTGTTTCATTTTTTCTCCACTAGGGTGCATTCTTACAATATTGTGATCCTTTGGCAATAAATAATATGATCTGGTTGCAGTGATGAACAAATTAAACATAATAAACGTTTCTCATTTGTTTTCAAACATCGCCATTTACATTAAATATATAAATATTTTAAAATAACTATATTTAAATAATGATTTGTGAGTAAACAGCTTAATTTTATTCGTTAAATAGTCCTAATAAATGCCACTTTTGATTTCCAAATTCCCTAGATAAATTCACTCCTCACTTCGTGACATCGTGAATTTATCGATAATTTGGAAATCACTCGTGGCATTACTTATGACTATTTAACTCATGCCCCAAATGGGAGTCAATGACCAATCACGTTACAATGATTTTTGATTTACAACCAATCATAGTCGTGTTTCGCCTAGAATTTACCAACTAAAGTTTATCATAATAAAGAAAGCACCTCCTTTTTAACAATCTGAATAGGTCATAGCATTATTTTGCAGTGACTGACTCACAAGAAATATGGCTACCAGATGGTATATATAGTGCATGAATGTCAACACATACCGCATGCGGGAGTTAACCCTTAAATTGGCAAACACAAATTTCTTCTGTTAGTTATTTGAACGTGGCGGACCGCAGTGAAAACGTAATCTTGTATAAACTGTTATTATTAGGTATATTGTATAATTTGACACAAATTTAAGTGGTTTATTTTTGTACGCTTTCTTCTGATTTATTTAAAATATTACATTAACTGAACCAACTGATGTATCCAAAAGGATACATTACGAATTTAAGGGTTAATATAAAAACATTGTAGCAATTGATTATACCACCAAAAAAAGAAACCAGTTTACACTTTCTTAAATGTATTTTTTCCCAGAAAAATATAATTGTCATATTTAATTCATAGGACATCAGAAATTAATTAATATACAGTTTGATGTGTTTCACTTTTTCTCCACTAGAGTGCATTCTTACAATATTGCATTCCTTTGGCTATAAATAATATGATCTGGTTGCAGTGATGGACAAAAGAAGCAAATGAAGCGTAACATCGTTTCTCATTTGTTTTCAAACATCGCTGTTTACTTTTAAATATGTAAATATTTTAAAATAACTATATTTAAATAATGATTTTTGAGTAAACACTTAATTTTATTCGTTAAATAGTCCTAACAAATGCCACTCTTGATTTCCAAATTCTCTAGATAAATTCACTCCTCACTTCGTGAGTCGTGAATTTTGGAAATCACTCGTGGCATTGCTTATGATAATTTTTATTTTATTTTGTAACATTGGAACGTATCCCCTACATAGCCATACAAATTACCATTCCATATTCGCGGTTTCTGTATTCGCAGCATATTTGAGGAACATATCATTCGCGAATAAGGAGCTTTTAATGTATAAAAATATATTTATTTTGTTTACAGATAATGTTGTGAGAGAAAATGGTGGCTCGGTTGGTGCTATTGCTGACATGCGCAGTGACGTTATGTTACGCCGAAAAAGCAAATAAAATAAAAGGATTTAAAGTAGAGTATGTTGAAATTCAGACACCAGACGGAGTTATTAGTCTAAATGGCTCCGAACCAGAATCCTGGGAACCTCTGGAAGATCTTCCTTCGGAAGTCCAAGAAGTCGTGACAACTAGCGGTGTACAATGGCTACACAATGTGTATAATCCACAGCTGTGGGGCCCATCACCTCCTGTACAACTTGAAGAACAGTGCAACCAAGACATGAAACATATTTGATGGCTTTGATCAACGGGACAACATGGGCTGCTAAAAGTAAGTTTTGCTATCAATAAAATATTTGTAAGTAGTGATGTAAAGGTAGTTGATTATTTAATGATTGCCGGTCCCAAGCCCGGATGAGAAAGGAGGAGGGAGAGGAGTAACACCTCATAAAAAAAAAAAAACTTGGTTCAGCTGGCCCGGCTGATAGTACGATGTGAGGGCCCCTTACCAGGGAACGGTGAAGACCTCAACGGCAATGAAGGCGGAGAGGGATACCCTTAATACGGCAGATTTGGCGGAAGAGGCACCCTACCCTCACTCAGGGAAAGAGAGAGGAACCGCTGCCTTGCGGAGAAGGAGAAACTTCAAACGCTAAGAGAGCATCCCCTACAGAAAAGCATGCCTGTCCAAGAGGCATTGAGGTGGCAACCCCACCACTGGACTTACCTAACTATAGGCTGGTAACCTATAATGGGGAAAACTTTAAATACTCGAAAGACTACAAGAAATAAGCAGGCGGATAATAAAACTATGACGACAAGAAAAATATAACAGATTAAATGGTATAATTAGGAGAAATTATGGAAAACAAATGAGGAAAGAAATCCAATTGAGATTTCATAATGCCATAGCCCAAACTTGCTCTACTATACGGAAGTGAATACTGGACACTTCGAGCAAAAGATAAATCCCGCATTAATAGTTCACAAATGAGATTCCTCCGATCACTAACTGGAGTAACATTAAGGGATAGAATGAAAAGTGATGAGATAAGGATGCAGTGGAATAGTAGGGAAATGGTTGAACATATACAAAATTATCAGATTAAATGGTTCCAACACGTCCAGAGAATGTCAAATTCCCGTTTACCAAAGATGATTTACCACCTCAACCCTAAAGGTAAAAGAGACCTCGGAAGACCCTTCAACCGATGGAAAGATCAGTTTTTGTAGTCGCAGAACGGGCATCATCACCCAATACTGCATTCGGAAAGAAGAAGAAGGAGAAGAAGATATTTATGTTACCGATAATCTTAAAAATCCACGCTATATCAATTCCGTCCTAAGTTACAGTAACTGGCCGCGAGGGCATTCGCTCTCCATACATCTCTATCCTGAGTTAATGTTTTCCAATAATTACCTGTATAATCTACACTTAATTCAACCCAGGAAGTTACTACAGACCTTATGGGCTATGCCAGTGTCCCCCTACCTACAGAGGGTAGATGTTGCCAAACTCATAATGACGGTATTTGTTTCTTAAGGAGGGGTGGAGCGGCAAGGTTTAGCAGTACTTTTTCCAAATCTATGTACTATACATTTAAAAGCATAGTTTTTCTTTTACGGCATGCAAACTAGTTTTATAGTAAATATGAGAGTCGACACTTTCACACAGGATAGTACAGGTCTGCAAGAGCTCAGTGACAAGTGGCAACTGTTTTTTTCTTTAAGAGGGAGGTCGCTTGGACGGCTACAACTTACAACTCTGTACCTACTGTGTTGCAATCTTCAATTTTATATAAAGATTTCTCTCAAGAAAATGCTGTTAAAATGGCAACCCAGTTCCCTATTCCAAACACACAGTAACTCCCTGGGTTGAATCTGAGTGTACCTCCCTCAAATCATGGTTAATGTTATTCTGCCACCTCATTCTTGGTCTATAAACGAGGTGTTTTCCCTCTGGTTTCCCTACAAGAAGCTTCCATACCCCTCTTTCATTCCCCATTCGTGAAACATACACTGTTCATCTAAGCCTACGAGATTTAACTGTTATTATATCTGGTTTTCTATAAAGAAAACCATGTAGCTCACTGTTTTGTGGTATTCTCCATTCACCTGTCTGTTTTTGGTTTAAAAATGTTCCTAAGAACTTTATTTTCAAATACTCGTAATATTTTATCTTCCCTTAAAATAAGAGTCCATGTTTGGCATCCATATAATGTAACTGGGGAAAATAAGTTTTTTATATTTTCAATTTAACGTTTTTTAATTTCCTTGTGTATTTCATTCCTATTGGTAATTATTGTTCCCATCTTTGGATTCAGCCGCTTCCTCAAAAGTTTCCCTCTTTTTGCCATTAATGTCCATTTCCATTATATAATATATTTCTATGTATGAACATATATTTAGTTTTATTGAAGTTTATTTCCAGTCTCAATTTCTTAGTGTTGCTCAGTAGAGTATGTGTGTTTGCCCTTAGTATCTCCTCGCTATCGCCTAATAATACTACAATACCAATATAAACTAACAGCTTATTAATACCATTGAGTTGTAGGCCTTCTTCATCCTCTAAAGATTTGATAGCATGCTCTAGTACAGAATTAAATAGTAGAGGAGATATTGCATTTCCTTGCTTTAACCTATTGTGAATTTAAAAAGTATCTCAAAATTGTTTGCCTACACGCACCCTACTCTTTGTGCCATTTAGAGCATTCGTATTAGTCTAACTTTCTTTAAGGAATTCCGAACTTTAGAAGGGTACTATATATATAACTTCTCCCTCTTAATTGAATCGTATGCCTTTTTGAAGTCTACATACAGTTAATACTAATAAATTTCATATAAAATTCCGCTGAGGTGAATAATCATAAGATAAGAGTTAAAAATTAAAATGTACCTGTTGGCAGGTGCCGCCGTCCTCAACTTTGTTAAAACGATGTATATAAAATATTAACTAGATGCCTTTCGGAAGTTAGCTTCCATCGTCAGCAGGATGAGCTTCTGCTACTAGTTGCTGTTTACGTCGATGTAGACTCCAAGTGTGTGCAGCAGCAACTGATTTGTTTTTGACGATCTCCTATAATGGGTTCTTTGTCTGGGGTGCGTTCTCATTAAGAAGTAAGGTGTCGTTTATTTATTTTATAATTTCGAGGTCTTCAAATATATTTATCTTTTTCGGAATGTTATCTCTGTGAATTATCGTGACCGGCGTTAATGAAAAATGAAGCTATGCCAAACATTTCATTAACGCCGGTCACCAAATGAACACAATAGAAAACACTTACGAAGACGTACACGGACCACAGCGAAAACTCTGTATGTTTTATTATATAAGACCTAAACCTGTGACTCGAACTTATTCCTTGATAATGGCATGTGGGATCATGCCGAAACGTCGGAAAGAGTGGCCAGAGGCCGAACTTGAATCCAAGACGCGGAACATCCAAGAAAACTTTCTTATTCATATATATATAACTTATATGTATAAAGTAAAGTGATCCCACAACAGGCCCGGAGGCCCTTGGGGTAGTAGGAGGTTAAGGCTCCCACTTTTTCTAGACAATCGGCGCTTTATGTCAGCCGGGTTGTCAGCCCTGCGTGACGGCCGCCTTTACCCCCAGAACAAGCGTCTGGTACTCATTCCGTTAGAGGCTGAGTCGACCCAGGACCATAATGCCGTCAGAGGATTTGGGACAGTTTGAAAATCCTGACCCCAACGGGACTTGAACCCTCGACCCTCCGGTTTGTAGCTCAGTGCCTTAACATTATATATATATATATATATATATATATATATATTTATATACACTATGTAAAGCAGCTAAATCAGAGAATAAATTCGAGTTACTAAGGAGGTGAGTTGTTTAGGCATTTCCTCCGCGGCAAACTTTCGTAACCGTCGGTTTGATACTAAACAAGTTGTTGTATTGCATAATGTAGAGTATATGGACTGCATTCTTGGTATCGAACTCAGTGCACTACTTTCACCTACACGAAAGAGGTCTGTCCTTAAAGCGATGCGCTAGATAGCGAACTTATATGTTCTTCATTTCATGCCATACTGTAGTCACGCACATTCTGCGTAAACAAAGCTAATTCCTCAGATAAGTTAATAGAATTGAAGGTCCGATTTTGCTGGTTTACGGATAATATCTTTATTTAACTTTTTTTTTATTATTCCGGCTTTTACAATGAATATACATTTTTCCGGTACCCATGTTCACAGTTAACTACACATTTGTTTCAACACATTTTTCCATTCCTGTCTGTTCATCCATATATCTTCTTCTATTTCCCATTCCCTCTTAGTTTGATTGATTCCCTGAATCCACATAATATTTGGTCTACCCTTCTTTTTCCTTCCCTGTGGTTCCCAATCCATGATTATCTTAGGTAGTCTTCCTTCTTCCATCCTTCTAATGTGTCCGTACCAATTTAATTGTTTCTTCTTTATAAAATCTAATATTGAATATTTTACCTGCATTTTTTCTTTTATATATGAATTTCTGATTTTATCCTTCCTGGATATTCTTGCAGCACGTCTCCAGTATCAATTTCAGTGGCGAGCAATTTTTTTTTCATTTGTGCATTTAAAGCCCACACATCAGCTCCATAGGTAATAATGCTTCTGATTATTGTATTAAAAATAGTTTTTTTTTTGTTTCTTTGAAGATATGTTTGTCCCATACTATTCCATTTAGGGCAGATATAGCATACTTTCCTATATTGATCCTGTTTCTTATCTCCGTTTCTTATTTTCCATCTTTAGTAATTTTAATTCCCAAATACTTATATTCTTCAGTGTATTTAATTGTCCCTAAATTTTCTTCTAGTATTAAATCTTGAGGAAGATCCCTTATTGTCATATATCTAGATTTATCCATATTGATCTTTAAACCCCATAAACTATTTATTTAACTTTTACAGGAATTAATCACTATGAGGTTTAATTTATGGTAAAATCAAATGTTTCCTATCTCTCCTCATATAAATCTTCTAAGTAGATCGCGATTTCGAGACCATAAGGGTCTCATCTTCAGTACAATCTTGGTGACTGATGTGTAATATATATTGAAGTATATCATAATATATATTGAAGTATATCATAATATATATATATTTTATAATATGAACATTCATTATAATGTATGACTGTCCTAATTAACACAATTATTGACCTAATTGATCTTTTTGTTAAAATATGCTGAAGAATGATTTTAAAGAATTCTGTCATGAATATTTAAATAGGTATTACCTTTGTAGTTATTTGGAAAAGTCATGCAGTATAAGGGATTGTTACACAATAGGTAGTCTTACCTAATGATGACTTAGCTTTTAAAAGGTCATAGGTTAAGCGCATTCAATATGCTTTTCAGAAAGGGAGAATCTGGTTACATGTACAATACAACCAAATTGATTCTCACGTATACATTGTAACTACGTCATTACTCAACTGGTATATATGTATGAAACTTATGATTGTAAGTTAGACAGTTTTTTTTCATCGGTGTTACCGATACCCTGTCTCACGTTTTTTTGTATTAAAGTCTGTTTGTTTCTCACTACTGCTCCGCTGTGTCTTCTTATAGTTAGGTTTAATCCTATCTACTAACCACATTTCCGAAGAATTCCTGGGGTTGATTCCTAATCTATAAATTTACAGATATCTACTAGAACTTCAAGACGATCTTCACCTCCTGACACAACTCTTACTTATTTTGATTATTATTTATACTTTAAAAATAATCCTTATAATTATAGAAGGAATCGACCACCCAGATATTACATGGTGGCAGCGCATCGGGATTGGAAAACCAGCGAGCAGTGAGACATCCGAAGGTGCGAACGAGCTGGAGAGACTCTTCAATTAGTCCCAGATAATTCAGAGCCTATCTCGAGGGATCAACGCTCCAGAGTAATCCACAGGCGCCGTGGTACCCGTAAGTAAACGCACCAGAGGAAAGCAGACAGTGGTCCTGAGGCCAACACCAGCAGCCACCGACGCGCTCGAGGGACGTCCTTGGTGTTCAGCCGTTGGCAGCCTGCACCGCGAGAGGAGTCGCACCCTGAGGGGAGCTGAAAGGCCATCACTACGACTCTGAACTGTGCATCTCAGACCACCCTACATCTTTCTTTAGGTGAGTCCAATTCCATTATGGCTAGCGAGGGCGATATTGATATTAGCGAGGAAAGCTATATCCCTGTAGTTCAAGCAGTTAAGTTGATACCCCGAACATTCGATGGAAACCCCAAACATTTAAGAGAATTTATAGAAGGAGTAGAAGCTGCGGTTCAGGTAGTCCATCCAACCAAACAACCCTTATTGTTAAGATTTATAGAATCCAAAATTTCAGGAGACGCTAAAGATAGACTTTTAGCTAGGACAAGAGAGAGAAACTTGGATTCAAGTTAAAGCAATATTGGAGGAGAACTTTTCTGTAAGGAGAACGCTAGAATATTATGCAGGAATACTCTTTAATTCAAAACAAAGTACAAATGAAACAGTTGCACAGTGGGGTTCAAGATTAGATGGAATAGCCATGGATTTAAGAAGAGAAGTCAGAAATAGATTGGAGAGGTTAGAAAGACGCGATAATTCGAGATATGTAGAAGGAGGCCTACAGCTGATAGGAGAATTTTTAAAAGGTACTTTCGTAGCAGGGTTAAAGGACGATAAGATTAAGTATATAGTAAAGGCTAAGGGTGAAGAAGAATCATTAGCGCAACTAATCGAAACCGCATTACAGGAAGAAAGCGAGGTAAAGTCCACGAGATTTAGGGGTAATCAAAATGGACAAGGACATCCAATCACAGGGGCAGTAAAAAGGGAATTTAGAAGACCGTACGGATCAGAGATAAAGAGAGAGGTTAACCTGGCCACAAAAGAAATAAGGTGTTATAATTGTAATGAGATAGGGCACATTAGTAGAGAATGTGTGGTAAGAGACCGCAACCCCGTAGGCATGGAGGACGGGACAGAGCAGCTCTGGGAGGCCGCCAGGGAAACGAGAATTCGGGTTACCTGAGCAGTCGCAGGTAATCCTCCCGTCTGACTGCGCGCCAGGACTCATGGAGTGCCTGAGGGATCATACTAGGGTAAATATGGAAGGGGAATTACCTGAACTAGTTGATCAGAAGTTTAAGGATAGGATAGATAAAGCCGCTAAAATAGTTAGTGACGCAAACGAATCCCCAGATGACAGTGTTTGTTGGGCAGTGTCGCAAGGCGAACTGCATAAGTTGACTAGAACGCCGATAAATGGGTTCTGTGACTGTGGGCCTAGCGTGGTTGGGGAACGCCAAGAGACTGTAGGCTCGAAACAGTGGAATAATAGAGAGAAACGCCAAGAGACTGTAGGCTCGAAACAGTGGAATAATAGAGAGAAACGCCAAGAGACTGTAGGCTCGAAACAGTGGAATAATAGAGAGAAACGCCAAGAGATTGTAGGCTCGAAACAGTGGAATAATAGAGGGAAACGCTACGAGTCGTCCACAAGGGATAGAACTTGGGATAGTGGATTTAAGGAAAAATCCAAGGACACCAAACCTACCTCAATGGAGACAGCGTGTTGTGAGATCGAAGTAGGGACTCTTAATGCTATTAATCAGTGGGACGCCTCTGGTTATGAACCGAGACCCTGGGAGATGTATATCCTAAGTGAACAATTAAAAAATGGCCTAGGTTTAGTATTGATAGATACTGGTGCACAAATATCATTAGTTAAAGAAACATCACTAAAGAGAAACGTTATAAAGGATAACTGTAATATGAAAATACAAGGTATTAGTGGGAACTCTATAAAAGTAAATGGGATAACTCAATTAGTATTGAATAATTGTGAAAATCATACAGTTGTTAATTGTCATATAGTAGATAAATTACCCAGAGATTTAGATATAATTTTAGGCCAAGACTGGCTCATGGAACAAGGTTATATGTTAAATAAAAAGATGATTATTCTCCGTATAGTGAAAATTTAATGGAATTTCCTACGAACGAAAGAGGGAACAGATTCATAGAACGGCAAATTTTACAGCCAGGGCTAATTTGCGCTAACGGGATAACAAAATGTGATAAGACATTCACATGCCTAGTAATTAATTTAACAGCTGACGCACAGATAATAAAGAAAATACCAGAACTAGTTAAACCGCCCACTCAAATAAGTAAGGAACAGGAAGTATCAGTTGAAAATTTCGTACCTCAAAGATTAGATTTATTAAATAAAAATCTGAGACTTGAACACGTGAAAGAAGGAGCCCATAGTATACGAAACATTTGCACAGAATACGCGGACATATTTAAGCTTCCGGGAGATAGACTAACAAGCACAACAGCTGCTACACATTCCATACCCACACCTTCAATTCCTAAAGGAAGAGCTATAACTTTGAAGAATTATAGGTTAGCAGAGGCTCATCAAGAGGAGATTGACAAACAAGTTACACAAATGTTAGAAGACGGTATTATCGCACATAGTAAGAGCGAATGGAATTTTCCACTAATAGTAATACCTAAAAAGGAAGATGCTTTCTGGAAAGAAAAAGTGGCGAATTTGTATAGATTTTAGAAAGTTAAAACGAAGTAACCGTAGGAGACAGCTATCCTCTTCCTAATATACAAGATATATTAGACAAAATAGGAAAGGCTAGATATTTTTCAGCAGTAGATTGCGCAAGTGGATACCTTCAGGTGCCGATCGCTGAGGAAGACCAATGTAAAACCGCTTTTAGCACCCCTAACGGACATTTCGAGTACAAGAAAATGCCTTTTGGAGTTAGGTCGGGACCAGCTACATTCCAAAGGATGATGAACTCGGTACTCCAAGACTCAATAGGCAATAGATGCTTTGTGTACATGGACGATATATTAGTAATGGGCGA
Organism: Diploptera punctata; assembly: GCA_030220185.1. Classification (NCBI taxonomy): domain Eukaryota; kingdom Metazoa; phylum Arthropoda; class Insecta; order Blattodea; family Blaberidae; genus Diploptera; species Diploptera punctata. The sequence goes on along the minus strand of JASPKZ010007692.1, from coordinate 167,725 downwards.
AACCTTAGAAGAACATAATAAAAAATTACGGGAAGTGTTTAATCAGTTACGGAAACACAATTTAAAAATCGAACCTGATAAATGTGAATTTTTGAGAGAAGAATTAAAATATCTAGGACACGTGGTTACCCGCTCAAGGTGTGTCAAACCCGATCCGAATAAGATACAGGCAGTTACCGAATTTCCAACTCCAAAGACACCTAAAGACATAAAATCATTCTTAGGTTTGGCAGGATATTACAGAAAATTTATAGAAGAATTTAGTGCGATTGCAAAACCTCTGACTGAATTGTTAAAGAAAGATAAAAAATGGAAGTGGGAAGATACGGAACAGAATAGCTTCAATAAATTGAAAGATAAATTAACGACAGCTCCGTTGTTACAGTATCCAGATTTCACACAAACCTTTATAGTAACGACAGACGCGAGTGGATACGCTTTAGGCGCAATTCTTAGTCAAGGAACGTTAGGAGATGATAAACCCATTGCTTACGCTAGCAGGACTTTAAATCAAGCCGAATCGCATTACAGCACTGTAGAAAAGGAACTATTAGCAATAGTATGGGCATGCAGACATTTTAGACCTTATTTACTAGGACGTAAATTTCAAGTAGTGACAGATCACAAAGGATTGGTCTGGCTATTTAAAGTGAAAGACCCTAGTTCGAGATTAATACGTTGGAAACTTCAACTTTCAGAATTTGAATTCGAAATTCATTATAGGGCAGGTAAAAGACACGTAAAACGCAGATAGTTTGAGTAGACACCCTGTAGAATGTTGCACCTTGGATAATACGCACTTAACTGAGGATCGTAAGAAGGAAATAATCAAGGAATTTCACAGCTGTCCAATTGGAGGACATCTTGGAATCAATAAAACTACCGATCGAATTAAATTATACATAACTTGGCCGGGAGTAGAGAAAGACGTAACCAATTACATTAAAACTTGTAAGATTTGTCAATTTAATAAAGACGAGAAGCAGAAAGTAAAACAACCTTTAGAGGTCACGGACACACAAAAGGAACCTTGGATAAAAATTTATTTAGATGTAGTGGGACCACTTCCGCTAACCGAGAGAGGTCATAAATATATATTAACTTGTCAAGATAACTTAAGTAAATATTTAATAGTCATACCCTTAAAGACACAAACAGCTGAAGAAGTGACAGAAGCTTTCGTAAACAATGTTATTTTAATTTATGGGATTCCTGATATCATATTAACTGATCAAGGAACAAATTTTATGTCAGATTTATTTAAAAGAATATGTAAACTATTTAAGATTCAGAAACTAAGCACTACTGCTTATCACCCTGAAAGTAATGGAGCTCTAGAAAGAAATCATAAGACCTTAGTAAACTACTTACGTTTGTTTTTGCAATCCTAGAGGAGCCGATTGGGACAAATGGTTACCTTTCGCCAGTTTTACGTACAACACTACCCCCCATAGTATTACTAAATACTCTCCTTATGAATTATTGTATGGAAGAAAATGTAATATCCCAGGAATTTTTACAAACTAAATCACAACCTTTATATAATTACGACGATTTAATTCTAAATGTACGGAATAAATTGCAAAGTTGTCATGAGATAGCTAGAGAAAGGCTTATTAAGTTTAAGGAACTACAACGATCGCGTGTGAAAAGCAATTATGTTGAATTCAAGAAGGATGATCTAGTACTTCTCAGAGTAGAAAATAGGAATAAATTAGATCCAATATGGAAAGGTCCATATGAGGTTAAGACTACTGAAGGTCACAACGTGATAATACAAAAGTTAGGTAAACGCAAATATGAGACGGTACATTCAAATAGATTAAAGCCATATTTTCCTTTGCAGGGAAAAGAAAATGAAACTTCATAACACATGGGTAACGCTAAAAATGTTAATACCATTTTGGTTGGGGAAGCTTACAGACGCTCAAGAAGTAAAAGCTCTGGATTCGAAGACCGGTGTGTACTTTGACGAGATAGGAATTATACAATTTTACCCTATACAATGGAAAGTGGTGAGTTATATAAACTTGGAACCAACTAGAGATCTTTGGAAACAGACAAAAAATCATTTAAGGTTGATAACTGATTATTGTGATAAGATAAAGGGAGAAAAGTGGTATCATTTGAACAGATTGTGGGAGTTTAAATCACTTTGTAAAACCAAAAGTCAGGTATGTTGAAAATTTAAAAGAATTAGTCACAGAATATTTTAAAAACACCTAATGAACAGAATACTAGAAGCAAGAGAGGCGTTTTAAATTTTATGGGAGATATTGCTAAGATATTATTCGGTACTCTGACTCAATCTGATGCAGAGGAATATAATAAGCACATTTCACAGTTAGAGAAGGAACAGGCAGAATTTTTGCATATTCTAAAGGATGAAATTACAGTGATTAAATCAACCATTAATTCAGTTAACTTAACTATAGCAAGGGTGAACCGGAATGAAAATATTTTAAAAAATGGTTTAATAAAATTAAATAATTATACCACTAATAGGATTAACGCACTGCAGAAGGAAATAGAAGGTATTAGTTTAGCCAATGAACAAATAAGGATTTCTCTTAGAGGTGTGGAAGAATGCCAGCATTCTTTTGAGCTTCTTATAGACGCATTTGTACACGCAGAGCAAGGAACTCTTCAACCTCAATTAATTACGGTGGAAAGAATTAAGAATGTTATGAAAGCCCAAACGCTACCAACTGGTCTGGACTACCCTAATTTTTCTTTTTCAGAACTTCAAAATTTAATTACACCTCACACCTATTCTTATAAACAATATCTAGTATATGTATTACAAATACCCCTTCTCTCTCCTACTCCGTATCACTTGTATAAAAACACTTCCTTTTCCTGTCAAGAAGGAAGGTAATATTTACTTTTTTCTAAGCGCAAACAAAGAATATATTTTCAGTGACCCGTTGAGACAAACATTACGGAAAAATGACAACTAATGAACTAACAGGATGTTTTCGTCCTAATCTTTTGCATTATGTATGTAAAGAAAATATACCGATTTATTTGTACACCCCTGAAGCTGATTGTGAAGCTTCACTTCTTCATCCATCCACCACTAAAGTTCCAAAAAGTTGCGAGACTAGAATTTTCACATTGAACAAATCCTACTGGATTCCCTTATATTTATCTAATGAATGGTTATTTGTCACCCCAAAACCAGATCGTATGACTGTGTTATGTGGCGACAAATCAACACAACTCAATATTGAAAAGGAAGGTAAATTATCGCTAGGACAGAATTGCAAGGCTTTTAATGCCCACGTAACCTTACATGCCATGAGTAATTTGGTAAGTAACTTAACCATAGATTTTATACCGACAGCACCTCTTGACTTCGACTGTTGCTTTGATATGGATAAAACTAACGACTACGAGAAATTACAATTGGACATGCCTATGTCTAACCTAATGTCATCGGTAGATGATTTGAGAATGGCCAGTATGAAGGCCGATGATTTAGGTAAGTTAATAAAACAGCAAGAAGAAAATGATTATTCGAAGTGGTATATACATATAACCACATGGAGTTCTGTAATGGGTACGATCATATTCGTAACCTTGACTTGTTGTTGTTGTTTTTGTTGTTGTAAGAGCTACAGAAATTTAATATTTTGGTTATGGGATAAATGGACTCCAAGAAAATGCTGGAAGGAGACGACCGAGAGGCTGTGTGTTAACATACATAATTACTCTGGGCATGATCGTGTAGTATACACTAAAACTACAGGTAATGATGAGAGTTCACCTGTCGTGTCCCTCAAGTCATCACCGCTTATCGGAGAAAGAATTAGAGACCCCAGTTGTCCACAGAATGTATCCCCAAAAGATGAAGAAGATAAAGATAGTATTGCGCATAGAACTAGAAATAAAAATAAAACATTTCGTTAGTAAAGTTTCGAATTATGTAATTCAAAACTTTCTATAGGGGGAAGAGTGTAATATATATTGAAGTATATCATAATATATATTGAAGTATATCATAATATATATATATTTTATAATATGAACATTCATTATAATGTATGACTGTCCTAAATTAACACAATTATTGACCTAATTGATCTTTTTGTTAAAATATGCTGAAGAATGATTTTAAAGAATTCTGTCATGAATATTTAAATAGGTATTACCTTGTAGTTATTTGGAAAAGTCATGCAGTATAAGGGATTGTTACACAATAGGTAGTCTTACCTAATGATGACTTAGCTTTTAAAAGGTCATAGGTTAAGCGCATTCAATATGCTTTTCAGAAAGGGAGAATCTGGTTACATGTACAATACAACCAATTGATTCTCACGTATACATTGTAACTACGTCATTACTCAACTGGTATATATGTATGAAACTTATGATTGTAAGTTAGACAGTTTTTTTTCATCGGTGTTACCGATACCCTGTCTCACGTTTTTTTGTATTAAAGTCTGTTTGTTTCTCACTACTGCTCCGCTGTGTTTTCTTATAGTTAGGTTTAATCCTATCTACTAACCACATTTCCGAAGAATTCCTGGGGTTGATTCCTAATCTATAAATTTACAGATATCTACTAGAACTTCAAGACGATCTTCACCTCCTGACACAACTCTTACTTATTTTGATTATTATTTATACTTTAAAAATAATCCTTATAATTATAGAAGGAATCGACCACCCAGATATTACAGATGTTATGTCAATCGGAAGAAACACTTCTTCTTCCCTCTGTTGGTGGATTGATGAACCTCTGGATCAGGTCAGGATTTGCGGGTATTTCGAAGTTCATAAATTTTCCTTTTTTTTTTAATATGATAAACAAAACAAACTCACGGTTTGATTAGAATTCACGCAACTGTGGTGGAATGAATTTGCACATGTGCAGTAATTGTTTTTCTGCACTGCTATAAATGACTTGACTAACTTCTTCCGCCATTTTGTTACATATAGATCACTATTCGCTTGAAAGCCAACTTTTAAAAATAAATAAAATAGGTCTGGAAGAGAGTAGGGATAATTTTACATGCACCATGCTGTGATGCTCTCCGGATAGATCACTAATCAACTGAAAACACAACTTTCGAATTTGTGTGCGTGAGATCTCTTTTCGGGCAACTATTCAATTACATATTCTTGTATAATTTGATACGAATTTAAATAATTTCTACTGATTCATTTTTTTTTCCATTGCTTTATTTACAAATATTAAATATATAGCTTACACGATTTATTACCAATTTATGCGTTAATGAAATAGTATGATATACGTTATGAAATGTTAGCTGCTAGGGCGATTTCTTAAAATTTGGGTTTCAGGTAAACCCTTAATTATAATGGCCAGATCTAGCCTAATTATAGAGAATATGTTCCTTGTTTTATTTCAATAGTACATACCGAGTTTCGTTCCGAAAAAGCGAAAATTGCGACCGGTAGACCGATTTTTAATTTGTCGTTTCAGGTGAATCTCCTACTCAAAATGATCCGTATTTGCCGGTTAATGAACACGATCACTTTTTTTTTCTTCATTGATTGCTATATGTCGAGTTTATTTCCGAGAAAAACGAAAATTGCGGCCGCTAATGCATTGATAGTTTTTATATATATTACTTTAAGGGAGGAAAGGAGATTACGAGTATTTGAGAATAACGTTCTTAGGAACATTTTTGGACCAAAGAGAGATGAACAGACAGGTGAATGGAGAAGACTGCATAACAGTGAACTACATTGTATTTATAGGAAGCCAGATATAATCAGAAGAGTTAAGTCTCGTAGACTGTGATGGGCAGGACATGTGGCACGAATGGAGAATGAAAGACGTGCATGGAAGCTTCTTGTAGGAAAACCAGAGGGAAAACGCCCAGTTGGTAGACCAATAATGAGGTGGGAGAATAACATTAACTATGATTTGAGGGAAGTAGATTATATAGGGGATGATTGGAAAACATTAGCTCAGGATAGGGATATATGGACAGCTTATGTCCGCGCGGTCATGAACCAACGGGTTCGATAGTGCCAGTGAGTTAGTTATATATATATATATATATATATATATGACCAGCTCGTGGGCTAGTGGCCAGCGTTTCTGAATACAGATCATGACTGTCAATCACTATCATTATTTAAATCCGAATTAACTGATATCTTAAGTTGTACACAATGAAAACATTACAACTGCATAACAACTATATAGAGCATTCCATTAATAATCATCTAGGAAGCTACTTACTTTATTTTAATCATTTTAATTTTATTATATTCTATGTTTTTGTTAGTATTAGGTAATATTAGATCACATCATCATTGTATTTTGTTTAGTCTGTATTTTAATAATATCTTAAAATCGTAAGATGTATGTAATTTTTATATAATTCTACTATTCTCTGGTTGAGTGGAAGAGAAGGCCTTATGGCCTTAACTCTGCTAGTTAGAATAAAGCATTATTATTATTATTATTATTATTATTATTATTATTATTATTATTATTATTATTGTTATCATCATCATCATCATCATGTGGTCCCGTATTCGATTCCCGGTCAGACAATAGGAATTTTTCTTTAAAGTGAATTATTCTTGTGGTATCCATGGTCTGGATTTTAAGTTAAGTTTAGGTAAAGGACTCACTTGGCATTCATTATCATTTATCGTTGGGGTAACGTAACTCCACCTTCTAAATGTCCCAACCTAAGAATTACAATTCCGTCAATGTCAGGGGAGAAAGCTAGACATGTCGTACATGACAACCTGATGACATTGGACAAAAATAATTAAACAAATAAGTAAATAAATATATGAACACACATACTATAACTTACTGGCACTATCGAACCCGTAGGTTCATGGCCGCGCTGACATAAGTTCTCCATAATGAGCTAATGTTTTCCAATCATCCCCTATATAATAATACTAATATTAATAACAATAATAATAATAATAATAATAATAATAATATTATATTATTATTATTATTATTATTATTATTATTATTATTATTATTATTATTATTTTCAAATGTGTCTAAATGGCTCGAAGAGTATGGTACGGATAGGCAAACAGTTTTGAGAAATTTTTGAAATTCACAATGCGTTAATGCAAGAAAAAGCACCATCTCCTCTACTATTCAAATATGTACTAGAGTATGACATGAAATCTTCAGAGAATGAAGAAGTCCTACAACTCAATGGTATTAATAAGCTGTTAGTTTATGTTGATGATGTAGTCTTACTGGCGATAGCGAGAAGATACTAAGGAACAACACGCACACTCTATCGAGTAACACTAAGAAATTGGAACTGGAAGTAAACATCAATAAATCGAAATATATATTCACACATAGAAATACATTATATAATGGAAATGGACGGCTAATAACAAATGTGGGAAATTTTCAAGAAGTGGTTGAATTCAAATACCTAGGAACAATAATTACAAGTAGGAATGAGGTGCACAAATAAATTAAACATAGGCATTAATTCTAGCAATGCATGCTATTATGCATTACAGGGACTTTTGTCATCCTAACTTCTCTCAAAAGTTTTGACCTAAAGAGTGATGAAAAGACAGTTTAAAGGAGAAAACTACGAGTATATATCAGTGAGCTACATGATCTTTATGGGGAACCATATGTAATAAGAACAGTTGAATCTCGAAGACTGCGATGCGCAGGACATGTGACGCGAATGGGAAATGAAAGAGGAGCATGTAAATTCCTTTCAGGAATACCAGAGGGAAAACTCCCATTAGGCAAGCTTAGTATGAGGTTGCAGAATAACATTTTGTTGTCTATTAACTACGAACTAAAGCGTCACTGATTGTTATAATAGTAATAAATATTTTATATGACGATTAATTAAGCACAAAATTATTATATGAATTTTTATTGATGTTACCAATAACTTTCTCCCAAGTTTTTATATTCCAGCTGCTATTTACAAAGCAGTATCTTCCTTCGTTTCCGCATTTCTCGTCCTTAAAATGTTTACATCCAACCTGTTGTGCAAGTATTTATACGATTCTCAAACCACTATTACGTAAACACTGCTGTCCCATAATACATTACAGTATTCTAATCTTTCTTTGATAGTATCAATTTTTGACAGAGGCCAGGCTACAAATAGCAGTCTATCAATTAAATAATATGTAAGAAATGTAACAAAATTAAAAACTAAAGTAATGGCGTTCCATGGAAGATACCCAGTAAGAACAAACATAGTAATACTGACTATTTAACTCATGCCACAAATGCTAGTCAATGACCAATCACGTTTCAATGAATGTTGTTTTACAACCAATGACAGTCGTGTTTCACCTCGCTCTTTATCGATTTCTCTTTATCAGCTCTTGCTCTTGTGATAAAGAAAGCTCCTCCTTTTTAATGTTCTGAACAGGACAGAACATTATTTTTCTCGAACAAATACATTGAATATAGCAAATAATGAACAGATTCCTTGATTTTACTGAGTTGTTTACTAAAAAAATAAATGAATAACCCGTAATATTGATTATGATATATAGTTTGATGTGTTTCATTATTTCTCCACTTGGGTACATTCTTACAATATTGCGATCTTATTTGGCAATAAATAATATGATCTAGTTGCAGTGAATGAACATAACCTCACATTTCTGATTTGTTTTCAAACCTCGCCGTTTACATTAAATATATAAATATTTTAAAATAACTATAGTTAAACAATGATTTGTGAGTAAACAGCTTAATTTTATTCGTTAAATAGTCCTAACAAATGCCACTCTTCATTTCCAAATTCTCTAGATAAATTCACTCCTCACTTCGTGAGTCGTGAATTTATCGATAATTTGGAAATCACTCGTGGCATTACTTATGATAAAGTGTTCGAACAGGTTTCACATTTCCAGAATTTGGGCTGCAATATAACTTATAAAGAAGGGAAAATATATAAATAAGAAAAAGCAGAAATTTCAACATATTTGTGGAACGGTCAGACGAACACTGAGGAACAAAGTAAGAAAGAGTACGCAGCTAAGATTTTACTCAACGATGGCACTACCAGTGGCGGTGTATGAAAGTGAGGCCTGGGTTCTTAACCCATTCACTTCAAGTTTTAATGCTCAATGTATTTCCCCAGAAACCGGATTTAAATCACTGTAAATTGTATCGTCTATTTTCAGACATTCAAAACGAACAAAAGATAACGGTACATGGACACAATAAGGGTGAAGAGCAAAACACATTCCTCTACTATTTATAAATGTTAACAAAAGATTAACCTGCAAAGACATGTACAAATTATTCCGAATATATAACAGGCAGAGTTAAGCGAGTATACCTCGTCTTCTGAGGCGAATGGATTAAGGGAAAAGAAGAAAAGTAATATTCAGGCAGTGGAAATGAGCTTCCTACGGGCTGTTAAAGGTTGTACAAGAGAGCAACATATTATAAATGAGAATATTAGAGATGAAGTAAAAGTACAAACACTTCTTCAACAAATAGAAGAACGCTGGAACAATTGGATAGAACATTTGCAAAGAATGGCATATGATAGGATACCAAAGTTGGCACTGATCTATAATTCTGGAGGACGAAGATCGGTAGGAAGACCAAGAAAGCGCTGGGCTGAACAGATGTGGGATCGGAACAGGCAAAGACCTAATACGTGAATGATAATGATTAATCTTTCTTTGGAAAACATTCTTCTTCTCCTTCTTCTTCTTCACGGTTTAAGGCTTATTTTCTAGCCTGTTCCGGCTCCAAATTGCTGCTCTTTCCATCTTTTCCTTGGTTTTTCCAAACTTCTTCTTCCTCGTGGTGAATAGCTGTATGCTGCTTTTGGTATTATATTCTCAGTCATCCTTGCCAAGTATTCTTTCCAGTTTGTTCTGTATTTCTCTATTGTCGTGTTTAATTCCTCTACTTTTAGTTGTTTTATTTCTGTGTTATGTTTTTTGTCTGTTCTTTGATATCCTGGCTATTGGTCTGAGGAATCTCATTTCAGCAGCTTGTATTCTGGCAGATTGTTGTGTTGTCACTGTCCATGTTTCGGATTCATAATTAATAATAGGCACTGCCATTATCTTGTATAATTTCATTATAGAGTCTTTCCTGGCTTTATTTTTCGAAGTTCTTTTTAGTGTCCCTGTTATATAATTAAACTTATTTAGTTTGTTATTTATATCTGTTTCCGCTGAGTATGAAATTTCGCAACATAGGAAGTTACATCTTACCACTTGTTCTATTGGTTTATTTTCTAATATTATCTTTGTCCGAACTGGATGAGCACCCTTGAAGGCCATTGTTTTTTATTTTTGTGAGGATATTTCCATGTTGTAGCCTATGTTTTTGATATTTCATTTAGTTTTGGAAAACATTAAGGCCCTTATTTAAGAACCAAGCTCTCTAGGCCATGCCATCTCCGTCTTCCGTAAGCTGAGGCTCTTGTATTTCGATTGTTCCCGGATTATCTTGTTAGCACATGATGTTGAATAGAGTGAAACAGTTAGAGTAGGTTCTGCATGACCCACATAATTAACCACAGAGAGAAGCACATGATGTTGAATAGAGTGAACCAGTTAGAGTAGGTTCAACATGACCCACATAATTAACCACGGAGAGACGCACATGATGTTGAATAGAGTGAGCCAGTTAGAGTAGGTTCTGCATGACCCACATAATTAACCACAGAGAGACGCACGTGATGTTGAATAGAGTGAACCAGTTAGAGTAGGTTCTGCATGACCCACATAATTAACCACAGAGAGACGCACATGATGTTGAATAGAGTGAACCAGTTAGAGTAGGTTCTGCATGACCCACATAATTAACCACAGAGAGAAGCACATGATGTTGAATAGAGTGAGCCAGTTAGAGTAGGTTCTGCATGACCCACATAATTAACCACAGAGAGACGCACGTGATGTTGAATAGAGTGAACCAGTTAGAGTAGGTTCTGCATGACCCACATAATTAACCACGGAGGGACGCATATGATGTTGAATAGAGTGAGCCAGTTAGAGTAGGTTCTGCATGACCCACATAATTAACCAAGGAGAGACGCACATGATGTTGAATAGAGTGAGCCAGTTAGAGTAGGTTCTGCATGACCCACATAATTAACCACGGAGAGACACATATGATGTTGAATAGAGTGAGCCAGTTAGAGTAGGTTCTGCATGATCCACATAATTAACCAAGGAGAGACGCACATGATGTTGAATAGAGTGAGCCAGTTAGAGTAGGTTCTGCATGACCCACATAATTAACCACAGAGAGACGCACTTGACGTTGAATAGAGTGAGCCAGTTAGAGTAGGTTCTGCATGACCCACATAATTAACCACAGAGAGACGCACATGATGTTGAATAGAGTGAACCAGTTAGAGTAGGTTCTGCATGACCCACATAATTAACCACAGAGAGACGCACATGATGTTGAATAGAGTGAACCAGTTAGAGTAGGTTCTGCATGACCCACATAATTAACCACAGAGAGACGCACATGACGTTGAATAGAGTGAGCCAGTTAGAGTAGGTTCTGCATGACCCACATAATTAACCACAGAGAGACGCACATGACGTTGAATAGAGTGAACCAGTTAGAGTAGGTTCTGCATGACCCACATAATTAACCACGGAGAGACGGGCTGAGAGTCGCTCTTCGCGGAAAGCTTGGTTCTTGAATACCGGCCCAAGTTTTGTTTATTTCAGGCGAAAGAGGACACCGTAAACAAATAATCTAGTCTTGTATTTTAATTTATTTGGAATTCTGAAGGAATATATAAATTGGGGTTTTTACTAAGAAAAACATTTTTGATAGATTTTTATAGATCTTCATAGACACCGAAAATGACCACGACAAAAAATGTATATATACAGGGTATCCCATTCAAACCTCCCACATTTTAATTAATCCTAACTAACAAAGTGTGCGGAATTATGAAATGAGGCCGATATTAAACGAAACAGAAACTCAAAGAATTTTCATTGCCACACACTAAAACACCTGTATCCTACTCTAATTTGTTCAATCTTTTCTTCTGAAACACGTGTACGAGCACCTCCAGATTTTTTTTAACGCCAGAAACTTCTCAAGACATGCCTTAATGGTCTTCCCATCAGGCGAATTTCCTCCACATTCTCTTCGGTAATTTCTTTACACTGTAATTATTGACTTCGTATTTGCATACCAGAAAATAGTTTGTGCTCGTTGCTCAGGAGTCGCCATTTTATTTTATGTCATTATTGTCCAACATGCGAGAGATGAATTAACTGCAACAATGGAAAGAAAAATTCATTGAGTTTCCCTTTTTAATACCAACCTCATTTCATAATTACGCATACTTTGAGAGTTATGAATAATTAAAATGTGGATTTTTGAATGGGACACGGTGTATAATATATCTTAATATATAAAAATTTCGTGTCACGTTGTTTGTCCGCGATGGAATCCTAAACTACTGAACCGATTTTAATAAAATTTTGCACACTGTGTGCAGTTTATTATTTAACAAAGAGTTCCATACGATTCTAACAGATGGCGGTATAAGGTAATTGGTTTATTATTTAACAAAGAGAGATCCAGATGGCTGTGCTTTTTGTTGCAACCGCAAATTTCAATTGAATTACAAATATTGATTATTTCGTAAATTAAGTGTGTTCAGTGTTTATTTTATTTTAAATATTATTAATTTCGTGTGTAAGTATTAGTTTCAAGTAATCTGGCTAAAAGGACAGCAACTTAATTTTAATTTTTAACGTATACCTTAGCCACAGCAACGCGTGGCCGGGACTTCTAGTGTATATATATACAGAGTGTAAATGTATTATACCGCTCAAATTTAACTGCTTAAGGGGGTTATTATACAAGTAATTTGAGATAGGGAACCAATGGCCTATGAGGGAAAATGGGCGAGTTATAGGGAATCAAAGTAATCGATTTTTTATACAGATATATCTACAGGGGGGCACGCCGTAGCGTAGTGGTTAAGGCACTGAGCTACAAGCCGGAGGGTCGAGGGTTCAAGTCCCGTTGGGGTCAGGATTTTTAAACTGACCCAAACCCTCTGGCGGCACTATGGCCCTGGGGTCGACTCAGCCTCTAACGGAAATGAGTACCAGACGCTTGTTCTGGGGGTAAAGGCGGCCGTCACGCAGGGCTGACAACCCGGCTGATATAAAGTGCCGATTGTCTAGAAAAAGTGGGAGCCTTAACCTTCTACTACCCCAAGGGCCTCCGGGCCTGTTGTGGGATCACTTTACTTTATATCTACAGGAGAGCAAAGCGATTTTTAATGGTTTCCTCGCTTCTGTAAAAACCACTTCCTAACCATTTTTTTTTGCACTTACGTACAAATATATTTCGGGTGGTCAAGATAAATGGGACACTCTGTATACGCAGTTGGATGATACGTTAATGTATTCACATCTGTCTTTGGAAAACATTAAACTGTTTTTTATTTTAGGGGAATGAGGTCACGGCAAACAAAACACTAGAATTTATATCCCCCTCTATCTATGTAATGTTGTGTTCTTCTAAATCAAGGACTGAGCTCAGATTCCACAACCCAACTCTAAACCACAAACCGGTTTTCCAAATTATTGTTTCCATAAATGTCTACACATCCCGTACTTTCCCGTGTGGGGATTAGGGTGCTCCCAGTGGGAGTGTTTTTAATTTAGTTACGTTTATTTATATACAAATATTTAGGATTCACTCTACAGACAACAACGTCCTTCTGAATACACATCCAAGCGGCAGCCATCCGAACATCATACAATATCCCGAATCTGGCCAACTTATCGACGGGTACAGCAAAGCAGTTATTCAAAACAACAGTGGCACCAGTTATAACATATGGGATAGAGATAATTTGGGAAAAACTTAAGATCGGAGATCTGATAAGAATAGAAACAGTCAAAGCAATGTTCATGAAACGGATCCTGAGAATAGGAAAAACAGCGCCATCTCGTTTTGCCTACGAACTCATGAGAGATACCTACTTCATAGAGGACATAAGAACCCAATTCTATCTACAATCCACAGAACCATACCAGACATTCATAAGCATCAGAAATAGGAAGAAGAAGGAAATAGACATAGATTTTTACACAACTGCTATGCTGGACGACAGATGGACCAGAGACACGTCACAACACGACTCGCAGTGCATGGATTTCATAACAAGGTGTGTATAAACAAGAAGTTCCACGAGCCGACCGAAGAATGCAGGTGTGTGTTGTGTGGACAAAGATGTAGGAAATACCACATCATAACATGTGCGAAAAGAACAAAAACTATTACAGACTACAGTAAAGACTAAACCACCACTAATGCTCAACCTGAGTGCACATTTCTTCTTATTATTTTATTTATCCATAGATGCCAGCGAGTGGTATAAGGGTCGGCATATCGCCTCAGTGAGACACCTAGTGTGTAACTAAGGTTTTACTTGGATGAGTAACGGTCGGTAAATTTTGCACGGATTCAGGCTTGCGGTTCTTTAACTAGCCAGACAATTTTTAGACTCGCGATCCACGACTCGAAGTCCCTTCCGGAGGACTTGTCCCTTGGATTTTTCCATCTTAAAAATACATCGACCCCGACCGGGTTTGAACCCGAGTCCCTGGAAACTAGAGGCAAGGAATTCAACCGCGACCAACTTCTTTCTATAACTAACCAATTTATTGACTGACTAACTAACTCAATAGCTCTATTGAACCCGTAGGTTCATGGCTGCGCGGACATAAGCTCTCCATGCATCCCTATCCTGATTTAATATTATCCAATCATCCCCTGTGTAATCTACTTCCCTCAAATCATGGATAATGTTATTTTCCCACCTCATTCTTGGTCTACCAGCCAACCTAAATAACTATACTGTAATAAAATAACTATAGTGTAATATTACATATTAAAAAACGCGCGTTGGAAGTAAAATCACTACCTCTGTGTATACTACATACAATATATATACAAAAAATATCCAAAAGGTACCGTTAATATAAATTATACGAAAGAAATCACTGTATTTTAAATGAACTAAACTTTATTTGAAAAAAGTATAAAACAATAAATATGTGCTTGCCGCCTATTTATCACTGGATTTATGTCACGGCCTCCTGTTGTTTCATCTAATAAACATTGCCCACACTGTTAACGTTACTCAGTTGTTTCAATGAACTCAAATATTTCCAACAAATATGTTACTATTTTACCGTTATTTATAATTTGAAAACACCATCGTGCAAAAAATAATGCACAACGCACGTTTGTGAAGTGTTTTACAGAATCTCGGAAATTAAACATTTTCCTCGCTTCGCAATATACTATTACAGTACAACTGGAACTCAGCTGGGAATTAATACAATGTAGTGCTACATTACTTAAGGGGGATTCGTATTAGTTGGGAAATGTATTAACCAAATTTATATCATTAGTTATGCATGAATATTTTGTATTTCTATTTCACCTCAATTCCACAAACACAATAACATTAAACACTCATATTACTATTGTAATGTATACATAATAATACGAATTACATTGCTATTCCTACGTGCTTTTAAAATGGCGACACAGGCAACAATACTTTTTTTACAAATATTACATTCCCACAGCAACAAGTATTACATCATATTATTTTTAGTATGATCATCTTACCTCAATATTAATGTTGATGTGTTCTTGGACATGTTTCAAAACAATTCTGTTTTATCATCAGCTTGTCCAGTGAAATAATATCATTAAAATAACCTCAAAATATCACTTCCTAAAATTAAATATTAAGAATTACATCAATGTAGAAATTCATTATATAATGGAACTGGACAGCTAATGATAAATGAGGGAAATTTTGAGGAAGTGGCTGAATTCAAGTACCTAGGAACAATAATCACAAATAGGAATGAGATGCACAAAGAAATTAAACATAGGCTCAATTCTGGAAATGCATGCTATTATGCATTGCAGAGACTCTTGATATCCCAACTCCTTTCAAAAAACGTTAAACTGAAAATATATAAAACTATTATTCTACCAGTTATATTATATGGGTGCGAAACATGGACTCTTACTTTAAGAAAGGAAAGGAGATTACAAGTATTTGAGAATAAAGTACTTAGGGAAATTTTTGGACCAAAGAGAGATGAACAGACAGGTGAATGGAGAACACTACATAACAATGAACTACATGGTCTTTATAGGAAGCCAGATATAATAAGAACAGTTAAGTCTCGTAGACTGCGATGGGCAGGACATGTTGCACGTATGGGGAATGAAAGACTTGCATGGAAGCTTCTTGTAGGAAAGCCAGAGGAAAAACGCCCAGTTGGTAGACCAAGAATGAGGTGGGAGAATAACATTAACTATGATTTGAGGGAAGTAAATTATACAGGGAATGATTGGAAAGCATTAGCTCAGGATAGGGATGTATGGAGAGCGTATGTCCGCGCGGCCATGAACCTACGGGTTCGATAGTGCCAGTGAGTAAGTAAGTATTACATCAATCAACTTTCAATATCTAACATTAACGATAAAACACGGATTATACTTAAAGTATAAAATATCCTAACATAATCAAATTTATACCCGGCGTGCGCTTCTACGCCTAATTAAATTAAATGCGGTGGACTAGTGGTTATGCTCCTTGCCTCTGGTCCCGAGGGTCGCGGGTTCAAACCCGGCCGGGGTCGATGGATTTTTTAGGATGAAAAAATCCAAGGAGCAAGTCCTCCGGGAGGGACTTTAAGCCGTGGGTCCTGAGTCTGAAGATTTTCAGGCTCGTAAAAGATCCTTAAGCCTGAATGGAAAAGCCTCTAAGCAAAATTTACTGAAATTTCCCATCCTAGTACTACCTTGGTTTCCTAGATGTCAGTATGAGGCGGAACGCTGACCACGGACCACTCAAATGTCATCTATATGAAAACAAGTGCAACTAAATTAGTATGGTTCAAATTCT
This sequence comes from Diploptera punctata, assembly GCA_030220185.1. Classification (NCBI taxonomy): domain Eukaryota; kingdom Metazoa; phylum Arthropoda; class Insecta; order Blattodea; family Blaberidae; genus Diploptera; species Diploptera punctata. The sequence goes on along the minus strand of JASPKZ010007692.1, from coordinate 150,800 downwards.
TCTCTCTAGGGGAAGAGCGCCTAAAATCTCTGTTAAGGGAAACGTGGGCTTACAAGAAGATATGATTTTTAAATTTTAGCGCTGTGGTCTTAGGTTAACATCATAGCCTCGTACGCAGCGGACCCGATTTCGATCCCCGGTCATTACAGTTTTCCTGGTTTAAGTTTACATTGGAAATTTTCCTCACCTGTAAGGCAAATGTCAGGAAACTTTATTTTCATTAATTTACCTGATGGCGTTAAGACCGTAAGGTCTAATCTTCTATTTCACCAGGATTAAATTGTACATATAATTCAATTCTATCCTATAGTGCTAGGTCTTTCACTGCGATAATAGCATTTTCATGCTATGCTTTGCAGCTTTAATTATTATAGGCGTGGTAGCTTCCCGTTGCTTTCCACACCGATGAAAATGATAATGATGCCCGGATGATTTTCGGGGACCGCTGGGCTTCCTGACATTTGTCTTACAGGTGAGGAAAATCACCGAAGAAACCTCACCCAGGAAGTCTGTCCCGACCGGGAATCGAACCCAGGCCCGCTGCGTGACAAGGCAGCACCGCTACCTCGAGACCACAGTGGGCGGGCAGGCAGGCAGGCAGGCAGACAGACAGAGAATTATTTTTTATTTCTTTGTTTTCTTATGAGTTAATTTATGATACCTAAGAACAATAACACTGGTCAACATGATTTTTGTCTCATGAGTACCAATAGTTGTACTTAATGCAGTTTTTTTATCGTGTTTTCAAATATGTATTCGGAATTTCTCCACCACCCAAAGTTTTTTTTTTTATTTCAGTTTCAATTAATGGATTTAAATACATATTTTTTTAATAAACGTTTTTTCGTCCATTTGTCCATTGAGCGATGAGCACGGAGAGCACTTTCATCAAAACAAATATAAAGGCAAATGGAATCCTAATATGCTGGCCGATTATTGTTAGACCATCAAGAGGGATGCTCCACAGACGAAATATAGCAGAAAATCGTCATTTCTTACTTTCTAGGTGAGTCTGAATGTTCGAATATTGTGTAGTTTACGAATGTAGAAAATATTAAAGTGTTTGAAATTATAAAAAACCTGTCTCTCGGAAACCTTGCGTGATGGAGAAAACCCGATATCATATTTGAATTCAGGGGGAAAAAATACTATCAGAATCACAAATTTTTCTTTCTGAGACAAAAAAAAAGTTTATTTTTTGTTGCTCAGTGTAATTACAAACAAGAATGAGATGCGCTAAGAAATTAAACATGGGTCAATTCTGGACATACGTGCTATTATGTATTACAAGGACTCTTATCGGTTCAACTTCTCTCGAAAAACATTAAACTGAAAATATATAAAACTTCTATTCTCCCAATTGTATTATATGGTTGCGAAACATGGACTCTTGCAATAAGGGAAGAGAGAGAGAGAGAGAAAAAAAAAAACGAATGAGAATAAAGTTCTTAGGACATTTTTTATACCAAATAGAGATGTGGAAGAAAGGGGAATGAAAAACGTGCATGGGAGCTTATTTTAGAAAACCTGAGGGAAAACGCCCAGTTGGTAGACCAAGTATGAGGTGGGAGAATAACATTAACCATGATTTGAGGGAAGTAGATTATACAGTGGATGGTTGTAAAACATTAGCTCAGGAGAGGAATGTGTGGAGAGCTTATGTCCGCGCGGCCATGAACCGACGGTGACGATAGCGCCAGTGAGTTAGATAATTTATGAAAAAAGAGAACTATTGGTGATACTTGTTAGGAAGAAAGTGTGATGGAATAAAAACTTGACAATCAACTTATATTACGTAATAACCATTAGCAAGTGCATTGACACTAGTACAGTCTGCCACAAATATTACGTACGATATTTCATCCACATATTTATATATATAGAGTGTGCTAAAAACGTCCTTAACACAGAAAATGGGTAAACTTCTTCTTCTTCCTTCCAAGTATTGGGCCAAGGCCTGTTACGATCCTATAGAACATTTTCCCTCCAGCGTTTCATAGGACGGCCCAGATATCTTCGTCCTCTTGGTATATAATTATAAACAGCTTTGGGGATCCGATTTGACTCATTCTTTCAAGATGGTTTTCCAATTTAGTTTGGTACTGTTTAATATATTCCAAAATAGTATTTAATTCTTTTAATACTTTTCCGATCCCATCTGGTGTAACCCGCTGTTCTGCGCATGAATCTCATTTCACAAGCAGTTATTCTGCTTTCATGTTGTCTTTTTAGTGTCCATGCTTCACTACCATGGATCAACACTGGTCTAGCCAAAGTGTTATATAAACGTAATCTGGTATTTTTTTGTACAAGGTATGGTTTCATAACTTGATTAATAATTCCCAAACTTTTTATTATAACTAGTAATCTTTTCAGGGATATCCTTTTCATCCCAGATAGAGAGATAATATCCAAGATATTTAAGTCGATTAGATGTCTCTAAAATTTTATTCTGGAGACAGACTTTACTTTGTATGGGGGTCCTTCCCATGAAATGCCATAATTTTAGTTTTGTTAATTGATATTTCCATATTAAATTTGGCAGCTGTCTTTTGCAAATTATAAATTGATCGTTGCAAATCATTTTCGGAAAGTGTCTGAAGCGCTAAATCGTCTGCAAAAAGAATAGCATCGAGTTTGAAGTTCCTATTGATGGGTATATTCCCCGTTGTGTTTTCCTCCATTCGTTTATTATTCTATATATATATATATATAATGAAAAGCACCGGTGATCAATGGGTAAACTAAATTCCTCAATATGTCGAATTTATGGCCCGATTTGGCTGATTTACGGAAAATAATATATTTTGGCACAAGTTTAAAATACATCCATATATATGATTTTCCATACTACATTATAATGCATTCTCTAAAGCGTCTCAAGAACTTTTTCCTACAGCTCTTACAATAATTTAAATCCAAACCTTAGTGATGCCGCTTTTTGACTATTGTGACGTTCTACTAACTGACATAAGTGACGGATTGTCGAACAAACTGCAGCTTGTCCATAATATGTGTATCAGATTTATGTTTGATGTCCGAAAATATATCACATTTCTCCATTTTTCCACGAATTGTCATGGCTACATCTAAAAGAGAGAAGAAAATTACCCTGTCTAGTTCTCTTATTTAAGATCCTACATACCTAGACTCCCAACTATTTATCTTCTCGTTTCCAGTATCTATCTTCCAACCATAACTTAAATACAAGATCACAACATAGGCTAGTCTCTTGCTTAATATACCGCAACGTAGGGACATCACATCACTCCATGTCATATACTATCTTCACTTCTCACAACTGGAATTTTCTACCACAAGAAATAAGGGGCTGCCGGACATTGTCATCTCTTAAAATAAATCTAAATTTATATTTGCTCTAATCACGATCTCATCATTACCAAGTGTAAGATACATATAATAATTGGCGTTTCTCGTAAAATTTATCATATGTATATATTATTATTATAATCATTATCAATATCATGTCCACCGCTGTGGTCTCGAGGTAGCGTGCTGCCTTGTCACGCAGCGGGCCCTGCTTCGATCCCCGGTCGGGGCAGTTTTTCTGGGTGAGGTTTTTATCGGGGTTTTTCCTCACCTGTAAGACAAATGCCAGGAAAATCAGAAGGCCCAAACGGTCCCCGAAATCATATAGTCATCTTCATCATCCTTCACCGGTGTGGAAAGCAACGGGAAGCTACCACACCTATAATTCCCTAGTAAAGCTGCAAGCATAGCACGAAAATGCTATGATTACAATGAAAGACCTACCCTAGGGCAGAACACTATGTTAATATGCAATCCATAATGTTACATTTTTCAGTGTCCGACGCTAGTGGTCGCTACTCTTCTGAGTTTTTCTATGGGAACGATTTCTGGTTGGGATCTTACGAAGAATGCAAGCTGCTGCGACATTTTAAATTGCCTCCATTCCCTGTGCAGTTCCACGTGACAAGACTGCAGATTTCACTCGCCAAGAATCTCACACCTGTGGTATGTCATTATTATTATTATTATTATTATTATTATTATTATTATTATTATTATTATTATTATTATTATTATTATTATCATTATTATTATTATCATCATCATCATCATCATCATCATTGTTATTGTTTTCAATATTATATTTATTGTTATGATTGTTGTTATTATTATTAAATTGTTATTAATATAAATTATTGTTATTATTACTTACTTACTCACTGGCACTATCGAACCCGTAGGTTCATGGCCTCACGGACATAAGCTCTCCATACATCCCTATCCTGAGCTAATGCTTTCCAATCATTCCCTGTATAATCTACTTCCCTCAAATCATAGTTAATGTTATTCTCCCACCTCATTCTTGGTCTACCAACTGGGCGTTTTCCCTCTGGCTTTCCTACAAGAAGCTTCCATGCAAGTCTTTCATTTCCCATACGTGCAACATGTCCTGCCCAACGCAGTCTACGAGACTTAACTGTTCTTATTATATCTGGCTTCCTATAAAGACCATGTAGTTCATTGTTATGTAGTCTTCTCCATTCACCTGTCTGTTCATCTCTCTTTGGTCCAAAAATTTTCCTAAGTACTTTATTCTCAAGTACTTGTAATCTCCTTTCCTCTCTTAAAGTAAGAGTCCATGTTTCGCACCCATATAATATAACTGGTAGAATAATAGTTTGATATATTTTCAGCTTAACGTTTTTTGAAATGAAGTTGGGACATCAAAAGTCTCTGCAATGCATAATAGCACGCATTTCCAGAATTGAGCCTATGTTTAATTTCTTTGTGCATCTCATTCCTATTTGTGATCATTGTTCCTAGATATTTGAATTCAGCCACTTCCTCAAAATTTGCCTCATTTGTCATTAGCTGTCCATTTCCATTATATAATGAATTTCTATGTGTGACCATATATTTAGTTTTATTGATATTTACTTCCAGTCCTAATTTCTTAGTATTACTCAATAGTGTGTGCGTGTTGTTCTTTAGTATCTCCATTATTGTTATTATTACTATTAATTATTATTATTATCATTTTTGTTATGATTATGATTATTGTTATTGTTACTATAAATGAATAAATAAATATCCTCAACTCGTGTCCAACTCAGGGTCGGGTCGAGGGATGAAATGAGATGAAGCCCCCTATATTTATAGCGATCTGTGAACTAGAAGGGTGCCGCCGACCACTTCTGACGCACTGTCACAGGGGCAGATGAACGAAATGAAACGAAATGGATGAGATGAGTATGGAGAAATGGTGTAATGAAATTTGTGGCAGGAGAAAATGGAAGAAACCCCTAGGAAAACCTGCCCAAGCTCCGTTTCGTCCACCACGAAATCCACATGGAGTGACCGAGACTCGATTCTCAGGACCCCAGTGGTGAGAGGCGAGCGTCTAACCACTTGCGCCACGGAACCGCCTATTATTACTATTATTGTTCGTTATTATTATTATTATTATTATTATTATTATTATTATTATGATTACTATTGTTAGGTTTGTTAATAATAATAATAATAATAATAATATAATAATAATAATAATAATTAATAATAATAATTATTATTATTATTATTCCTGTTAATATAAATTAATGTTATAACAATAATAATAATAATAATATAATAATAATAATTATTATTATTATCATGATTGTTGTTGATTATGATATGTTTTGTTTATTTCATCGTTGCTATCATTACTATTAAATTATTACTACTACTATTATTATTATTATTATTATTATTATTATTATTATTATTATTATGAGGCCCTATTATTATTTATATATTATTATATATTATTATTATTAATATTACTATTATTATCATCAGACATTATTATTATTATTATATTATGATTATTATTATTATTATTATTATTATTAATATTATAATTATTATTATTATTATTATTATTATTTTATTATTGAGGAGAAGTAAGAAAGTTAGAAATCTTAGGGATAGTTTTTAGCAAATCATATAAAATAAAAGGAAATATTACGTAAGACTTTTTTGCGAAAGTTGGCAACTGTGTTTCATGTCGTAATATATACTTTTTCGTTCATCTGATTCCGAGAAACTTTCCATTTTGAAGTGAATATTTGCACACTTACAGTTGTTTCTGGAACTTCCCTCCGTTTTCACTAAATTCCCAACAATGAGGTCGAGGATAAAACTCAAATACGCGACAACAAACCTTCTGTATCTCTTGACATCCATTACATCTTGATGAGATATAAGTGTCTTCAAAATTGTAAATTATCCTTGAAGCGTCTTCATATCTTCTGCTTTAAAACATCTCGTCACACAGGAACTGAGTAAACAAAGCGAATCCCTCAAGAAGTTGAATTTATGGTCCCGTTTTGCTAGTTTAGGTAGAATATATATCTTCTTTTAATCAAATCGTTTGCACAATTTTTATTATTACTTTTGGATTTATATTAAAATATCATTATTATTGTAAAACAGAGAATATCAATGGCAAAAGAAGCTTCTAACAAGAAGAGTAACATTTTCTACGGACCTTTGGCAAAATAATTACGAAACAAGGTAGTGAAGTGATTTGTGTGGAGTGTAGCATTGTATGGTGCAGAGACTTAGACGTTACGACGGAATGAAAAAAGACTGGAAGGTTTTAAAATGTGGAGGATATGGAGAAGGATGGAACATATAAAATGGACAGACAAAATTAAAAATAAATATGTGCTAGACAGAGTGGGTGAAGGAAGAACAATGCTGGAACTCATAAAGAAGAGGAAAATAAATTAATTGGATTGGCCACTGGCTAAGAAGAAACTGCCTGTTGACGGATGCCCTAAAGGAATGGTAAAGGAAGATTAGAGGTAGAAAAATTACATCAGATGATAGACAATATTAAAATAAGTGGTTTTTATGCATATACAGAGAGGAAGTCTGAGTTACGGAAAGAGTGGAGAATGCTGAGTTTGCAGTGAAAGACCTGTTCTTGGGCGGAACGCTATGCATATGTATCATTCATATTATTCTTCGTCTAGTTATTATTATTATTATTATTATTATTAATATTAATATTATTATCATTATTATTATTATCTTATCGGCCGCGGTGGACTAGTGGTTATGCTCCTTGCCTCTGGTTCCGAGGGTTGCGGGTTCAAACCCGGCCGGGGTCGATGGATTTTTTTTAGGATGGAAAAATCCAAGGAGCAAGTCCTCCGGGAGGGACTTTAAGCCGTGGGTCCCGAGTCTGAAGATTTTCAGGCTCGTAAAAAATCCTTAAGTCTGAATGAAAAGGCCTCTAAGCAAAATTTACCGAATTTTCCCGTCCTAGTACTACCTTGGTTTCCTAGATGTCAGCATGAGGCGGAACGCTGACCACGGACCACTCAAAATGACATCTATACGAAAACAAGTGTAAGTAAATTAGTATGGTTCAAATTCTTCCCTGTAGGGGGAGAGCGCTTAAATCTCTGTAAAAGAGAAAAATATGGGCTTATTAAACAAATATTATTATTTTACTAACATTATTATTAGCGTGTCCACCGCTGTGGTCTCGAGGTAGCGTGCTGCCTCGTCACGCAGCGGGCCCGGGTTCGATCCCCTGTCGGGGCAGTTTTTCTGGATGAGGTTTTATCGGGGGTTTTCCTCGCCTGTAAGACAAATGTCAGGAAAACTTTAAGGCCCAAACGGTCCCCGAAATCATATGACCATCATCATCATCCTTATCATTATCATCATCATCCTTCATGGGTGTGGAAAGCAATGGGAAGCTACCACACCTACAATTCCCTAGTAAAGCTGCAAAGCATAGCATGAAAATGCTATGATTGCAGTGAAATACCTGCCCTCGGGCAGAATTACTATGGATGGATGGATTATTAGCATTGTCGGCCGCGGTGGTCTAGTGGTTATGATACTTGCCTCTAGTCCCGAGGGTCGCGGGTTCCAACACGCCCGGGGTCGATGGATTTTTAGGATGGAAAAATCCACTAGAAAAGTCCTCCGGAAGAAGATACTTTATGCCGTGGGTCCTGAGTCTGAAGATTTCCGGGCTCGTGAAAGAACCTCAAGTCTGAATAAAAATACCTCTGAACTAAATGAGATATGCCATAATGTAATTTGTCAAGTCAATACGCTACAAACCGGAAGGTCGAAGGTTCGAGTCCCGTTCGATTCAGGATTTTTAAACTGACTTAACTTTCTGTCGGTACCATGGCCTGGGGTTGACTCAGCCTCTTACTTGAAATGAGTACCAGACGCTTGTTTGGGGGTTAAGTTGGCCGTCACGCAAGGGTCTCAATCCAGCAGACAAATGGCGAGTCTAGATATGTGGAACCACCTACTGTACCAGGGCCTCCTAAGGCCTATAGTGGGATTACTTTACCCCTTTTCCTTTTCTTACATTTTTTTTGTAAGCCCCCTACAGGGAAGAATTTAAACCATACTAATTTAGTTACACTTGTTTTGAGTGGTCCGTGGTCAGCGTTCCGCCTCATACTGACATCTAGGAAACCAAGGTAGTACTAGGACGGGGAAATTCGTAAATTTTGCTTAGAGGCCTTTTCATTCAGGCTTAAGGCTTTTTTACGAGCCTGAAAATCTTTAGACTCGGGGTCCACGGCTTAAAGTCCCTCCCGCTGGACTTGCTCCTTGGATTTTTCGGTCCTAAAAAATCCATCGTCCCCGGCCGGATTTGAACCCGCGATCCTCGGGATCAGAGGCAAGGAGCATAACCACTAGTCCACCGCGGCCGACTCCTTTTCTTACATGATCTAAACGCATATTAGTCGCCCAAGTTACTCGTATATCTGCACGCGAAAAATATGCTAGGAATGTGCCGTCGATCATCTTCCTTCTCATATTATTTTGCCACTTCCTGTCCCTGTGTTGTGTTATTTGACTGGGAGGGGAGATGTGACAAATACTGTGCTTTTTATGTGATCCGACAGCTTCAGCATTCGTTGACCAAGTGAATAACCTGCCAACCATGTTACAACTGGGGAATGAGCTGTTCCTCATTACATGTTGCCAATTCCCTTCCCGTGTGTTGTGTTGTGAGGCTGGTAATAGAGAGATGACACACACTGCAGTTTTGAATGTACGCAGTGCAATGTGTTTAATGCATCTCAACTGAAATACAGTGTTTGCTACATTTCATAGCTAGACAAGTGAAAGACTCTTATCTTCAATTTTATAGCCAAACAAGTAAGAGACAATGATTTCCTTTAGTATCATATTAGACTACATGTCAAGGATAAAATTAAATGTTCCCACTCGGTACTAAAGTAAAAGAATCCTTTGTAATTAGGTAAAAGACAATGTATCTTATAGGTTTTTTAAAACCCCTTGCAATTGTGATTAAAATAAACTATATTTAATTAATATTGGGAAGTAAACATTATGAGGTTATATCATTAATAGCGAGTGGAGAACTTCGATATTCCGGTGGATAAAAATTGAATTACAAAGTTTATAATCCCAACCAAAGATGGCAAGCACAAGAGGTGGTGTCTTTAGAGAAATCAACAACCATAGAATTTTATCAGTGGAAGCCATGACTGAAGAGGGACAAGATATTGTCTGAAACCGCTGGTATCAAAGAAATTTGAAATTATATGAGTTGAGTCGTTAAAAATAAGTTCTCCACTCACTATTAAAACTAAACTATGTTGAAAATATATAAAAACCTGCGTTTTCTCTTCACGTGTAACGATTAAGACCCAGAGTCCAGCCCGCTGGACACACTGTTTAGCGGTGAAAAATTTGAGGATTCTTTTTCCTTCTTGCCTGTCCTTTATTATGTATACGAGAAAATAAAATTATAAAAATAAAATATAAAATAAGTTTTCTCACTTCTCGGGACTGGGGAGTTTAAATGATCCGACACCTTCAGCAGTTGTCGACTAAATGATTATTTTGACAATCATGTAATGAACTTTCATATTGGCTGGGGATTCTCCATTCCATAGGGTATCAGTTTGGCGATACTAGCGCTAGCACACTTCCCCACTAGCCGTGCAGACTTATCTTGGGCGAGTAATATTAATCAGTGGCGGCTCGTGGCTTTGAAGTTAGGTGAAGAATTAAACTAACTAACTAACTCACTGGCACTATCGAACCCGTAGATTCATGGCCGCGCGGACATAAGCTCTCCATAAATCCTTATCCTGAGCTAATGTTTTCTAATTATCCCCTGTATAATCTACTTCCCTCAAATCATGGATAATGTTATTCTTCCACCTCTACCAACCGGGCGTTTTCCCTCTGGTTTTCCTACATGTGGCATATGTCCTGCCCATCGCACTCTACGAGACTTAACTGTTATTACGTATATCTGGCTTTCTATACATACCATGTCTTCTTCTTCTTCCTTTCCAGGATTAGGTCAATGCGACCTGTTCCGGTCTCAAGTCCATCGTTTTCTTGGCCGTCCCAAAGAACTTTTTCCATGTGGTTTGTAGACGTTGATCTTTTTGGGCAATCTTGTATTGTCCATTCTGTCTAAATGTTCTTTCCATTGGTATTTGTGCTCGTCTAGTTTATTGAGTATTGAAAATATCTCCAGTTCATTTCTTATAAATTCATTGTGTAATCTATCCATGCGTATACATCCTTTTACGGATCTTAAAAATTTAATTTCAGTGGCTTGAATGTGTGAATATCTTTTTTTGTAAGTACCCGAGATTCAGATCCATATAAAAGAACAGGAAGAGCCATCATTTTATAAAACCTGAGCTGAGTTTCTCTTCGAGTCTTTCGGAGGGTTCTTCTTATGGTGCCACATACCATGGTGCTATACATACCATGTAACTCACTATTATATAGTTTTCTCCATTCACCTGTCTGTTCATCTCTTTTTGGCCCAAAAATTTTCCTAAGAATTTTATTCTCAAATACTCGTAATCTTCTTTCCTCCCTTAAAGTAAGAATCCATGTTTCACGTCCATATAATACAGCTGGTAGAATAACAGTTTTATATATTTTCAGTTTAACGTTTTTGAAAGGAGTTGGGATGTCAAGAGTCTCTGCAATGCATAATAGCATGAATTTCCAGAATTGAGCCTATGTTTAATTTCTTTGTGCATCTCATTCCTGTTTGCAATTACTGTTCTAGATACTTGAATTTAGCCACTTCTTCAAAATTTCCCTCATTTGCCATTAGTTGTTCATTTTCCATTACATATTATATTACTATGTGTGAACATGTAGCTGCCACTGATATTAATATTATTTGTGAGTAATTATGTATTTGTTTTTAGTCTCGTCTCGTGTGGCTGGGACTTTGTTTACCTGTGTCTTGTGGACCCTCTGATATCACATCACTCCTTCGTCCTGGAGAATATGGAGACAATTCTCTACAAGTTCTGCGCGTGCGTCCTGTGCCAGGGCCTTACAACGTCTTGTTGGACGTCAAACTTCAAATTCTTGGGTAAGAAACTCTCATTACAAAATTCCGACATATACCAACTGCATGTCAGTCGCGGTGAACTAGTGGTTATGCTCCTTGCCTCTGGTTCCGAGAGTTGAAATCCGGCCAGGGTTGATGGAATTCCTTAGGACGGAAAAATCCAAGGAGTTAGTCCTCCTGGAGGGACTTTGAGCCGTGGGTCCCGAGTCTGAAGATTTTCAGGCTCGTAAAAGATCCTTAAGCCTGAATAAAGAGGCCTCACAAGATGCCTTGGCGCAGAGCTGCGGGACTTGCGCTGGTTCGAGTCCCCATGGGGGAAGACATTTTCTCATCGAATTTTGACCATTATGGGACTGGTGCCCACCCAGCATCATGAGAAATTTGGATAGCTACAATAAATAGCGATTCCAGGTTGAGAGAACACCAGCTATAACAGCTGGGAGACCCGACATGTTGACCACATGTCACCCCTACAGTAGCATGATTGTCTACCTCTGTGATTAACACATGTGGACATGAGGCAGCAGCCGGCTGGTAGATCAAGGGCCTTCTATACCTGTCACGCTTGGAGTTTCTAAACAAAATTTATTGACATCAACGTTCTAGTAATGCCTTAGTTGCCTGTTAGATGTCTCATTGGGTCGGTGTGTTGACCGCATGACATCTATGAGCAAATAAGGCAACTAAAAATTAACTTAATTTGCACAACAATGGCATTGCCATCATAGATAGATATACCAACTCCATGAAATAACTGAATTGCCCAGCAAGTTGAATTTGTGCTCCGATATTACAGGATTATGAAATGTATCTTAATTTTGTTAATTTAATTCTATGTATCCTTCATCTTTATGCCCACATTACAGCTTTTCCCCCCCACATTTTTACAGATTGTTGAACAATATTATTATTTTTAACAGATTTTAAATTGATAATTTGGCTATTCTTTACAACTTGTGACGCGACTTTTTTAATTCCTACATGAACTCCTGTCAAATTCTATTCTTAAGGTTCAATTTTTAAAATGATTTCCCACAATTTACAATGATTTTTAAATTTTTTCTAACGATTTTTGCAATATATTTTTCTATCATATTTAACTACATCCATAGCATGAAGACATGGCAGCGATATTGATTTTAACGAATATTCAATGCAAAAAACAATGTCATGTTCCAGCCAACATAGAGTATGTATTAATTAACTGTACACATATACTTCAGAATTTCAGAACTTACTATTTATTTTTTTGGGCATTGCATTCTTTCACAGGTTAGCATTTAGATTGGTCTTTTGCAGGTTAGAGTAGTTAAATTCCATTAGGTAGCTTCTAGGTTCATTAAATATTGTGTGTATGTTGGCTGCACCATGTGATTCCATAGTGTAAACCGCTTTGCGTTTGTTGGCGCATGCGCATGGCGTATGATTGCAACTCAGAAACATTTTTCACGTCACATGTTGTAAAGAATCACCCATAATTTTTATTATTCATTGTTGTCACAATTGAGGTTATGTATTAAAATGTTTTAAATTATCATTTAATTATTTATATTTATAATTATAATTATATTAATTAATATATTTAATTATATTAATTATATTAATTATATTAAAATTAACTTTTATAATATTCATGATGTGTTCCGTTGAGGTTTAATCAAAATTAATATAAAATTATAGAATATTCACCTGAAAGGTCCGTCTCCTCAACTTAATTAATCATTTAACTGTAGCGCTTTCGGGACTTGTCCCACCATCGGCAGGATTCAATACTGGTGTTTCACTGAAGATCTGGTAGAGGGGGTTGCATGTATTGGGTTCGTTTTCATTTATCAGGCTGTCGTTGTGAGCTGCTTTCATGATTTCCATCTCTTCGAGTACGTTTATCTTCGCTGGATTATTTTCTCTGTGCATTACTGTTAGGGTGTTTTCAATATTTAACATGCACAGAGAAAATAATCCAGCGAAGATAAACGTACTCGAAGAGATGGAAATCATGAAAGCAGCTCACAACGACAGCCTGATAAACGAAAACGAACCCAATACATACAACCCCCTCTACCAGATCTTCAGTGAAACACCAGTTTTGAATCCTGCTGATGATGGGACAAGTCCCGAAAGCGGTACAGTTAAATGATTAATTAAGTTGAGGAGACGGACCTTTCAGGTGAATATTCTATAATTTTATATTAATAATTATATTAAAATTATTATTTAAATAATTATTATTTAGTATTATATTGTTATATAGTAATCTTTTATATCAGCTTTTCTCAATTAGAATTGATTTTTGTTGAAAAAAAAACTTTGTTAATTATTAGAATCATAAAGGGTTTCAAAACATGTTTCATCTTAGCATGCTATTTGGTACTGATTCGGGATAAAAATTATATAATGGGTTAAGTCTGAGGGTGTGTTTGTGTATAGAATTATATTATTTTTGGTCTGGACATCTTACCTCAATATTAATGTTGATTTGTTCTTGGACATGTTTCAAAACAATTCTGTTTTATCATCAGCTTTCCCAGACTGGTTTTATTTATGTTGCATTATGTTGCACCACCTGGATGTCGATGTCAGCTCCATCCTGTGGTTGGCCAAAATAATATAATTATATAATATAATTAAATTAATATAATTAATATAATATAATTAAATTAATATAATTAATATAATATAATTAAAATAACCTCAAAATATAACTTCCTAAAATTAAATGTGTATAGAATGTTTACATTCTTTGCTTCTCTTAAAATTTCCTTCTCATCTAAGGTGCTAGTTTTGTTGTCATTATTCAATTTATGTACAATTGTCAGGGTATCTTTTATTTTGTTAAACTGATGACCTATTTCTAGTATGTGTTTTGCAAAAAACTTGATTTTTTAAATGTATACAACATATTCCTGTGCCCAATATTAAGTTTTGATTCTCTTCCTCCATTCATCTCTATCCTTCCAGTCACCATCCTGTAGTCCTTGTCCTTCATCAAATTCATAATTCTCTCTATCCATGTCTTCTTAGGTCTCCTTCTTTTTCTCCAATTTGGAATCCACTCCAAACTTCTAACTGGCAATTGATCTTCATTCATCCTCTTCACATGTCCAAATAATTGTAATTGTTCATTTCCGACAAATTGTATAATTGTTTCATTAAAGTTTATATATTAAATTTGAAGAGAAAAATTTTCGCCTAGACCGGGACTCGAACCCAGGACCCTTGGCTTTCCGGGCCAAGTGCTCTACCAACTGAGCTACCAAGGCAAGTTACGATCTAGACGCAAATTTTTCTCTTATGTACGTTGTAATTCCCTCGCGCCAAATGCTTGAAACCTATAGCTTCTATCTTTGCAAATGGCGGCTTCTTAGTTAAGACGACATTTATTGGGAATGAACACTACTTTAGATACCAGTAGGGCTTCTATTGACGATTTTATTATTAATTTAACACTTCTCATTGAAGGATAAATTATATTATATATTAAATTTGGGAATTTTTAACATTATGAGGTTCAATTAATAATAATTAAATGAATCGTGATTTTTTCTTATCTCATACATCTATGTTTTTTTAAACACAGCACTGCAGTATCGGCGACACTTTGTCGTCATCGTCAGCTGTTTTCACGACTCGTGAACACAGCTGACGATGACGACAAAGTGTCGCCGATACTACAGTGCTGTGTTTAAAAAAAAACATAGATGTATGAGATAAGAAAAAATCACGATTCATTTAATTATTATTCATTAAAGTTATTTTTTTGATAATACTGTTTCTGATTCTGTCTAATTTAGAGCATCGTGCAGATCTTAAAATAATCAATTTCTCCATAGCGCTGACCTCACATCCACATGTGTTTATCACAAAGCCAGTGTAGAGGTGACACATAGTCAGTCAGCATATTGGATCCCCCAGCTGTTACAGCTGGTATTCTCAACCTAGAGACGCACTTTATTGTAGTTACCCAAATACCTCACGATACTGGGTGGGCACCGGTCCCATACTGGCCGAAATACCATGAGAAAATTTCTTCCCCCATGGGGACTCGCACCAGCGCAAGTCTTACAGCTTTGCTCCAAGGCATCTTCCCTTAACTACTCGTCTACAGCATGGGACACTTCTCATTATTGATAATATGTATTTCCTCATTGATCTCTACTTTCATTATCCCTTAATTTTTTCACTGTGCTCAAAAATTTGCATGTTTTTCACTTCACTCTCGACTCATTCTAAAAGATTCCAACACGCCATTATCCCATAATACTACTTCGTGATACATTAAACTAACAATTTTTATGTTACTTATTTTAGGAATTCTCACTATGAGGTATATTCATTAAGGTAGAATATTTTTTATCACTCACCTCATATTGTTCTGGAGTATTATTCAATAAAGTAATATTCAATATGAGGTGAGTGATAAAAAATATTCTACCTTAATAAATTTTTGTGTGTTTAATTGTGGGTGTAAAAAAATAATGATCATTCTTTATTGAACAACCTTTGTAGATTTTAAAAATAATTTCAATTGATGACAGGGGTGTCCTGGTTGTGATTATTGTGCTGATTGCGGCCGGCACTTGTTACGAGATGTTACAATCTTCTGGAGAAGAGAACAATGCAAATACAGACACTCAGAAAACATCAACAACTCCAGGTGGGTTAACACGCTAAATGTTGAGAATAAATTCACTTTTATATACTAGTACAGTCATTAAGTTCTGAGACTTTACGCCTGAGGATAGGCACCCACAAGTATCTGAATGTCTTATAAGATGCTGATAACTAGGCATACACTTAAATAGAATCACATCCTCCCTCAAAATAGTCACCTTTGGCCGTCATGCATGTTTTCCAACGGTGGTAGGTATAGCTGTTGGAAGCACCGCTGAAAGATGTTGGCAGGAAGGTCTCGTATGGCTTCTCTTGTGGCAGTCATGACCTCTTCGGAAGAATGAAATCTATGCCCACGTAAGATTACTTTCATGCGAGGAAAGAGAAAAAATCATCATGTGATCATCATGTTGGTCTTGCGACAGGATTCCTGGCACACTGTGTATCACGAGACATGTCCAGGTCATCAGACAGAATTTTGTAACAAGTACCAAGGCTGACCCCTGCCACTGCTGCCAGATCATCTACTTGTTGGGAGCGATTAGCACGCACCAATGTCACAACTTCTTCGATCTTGCATTTGGTTTTAATTGTTTGTGGCCAACCAGTGTGCACATCATCTTCCAAACTGTATCTTCCTTGCAAAAAACGTCGGTGCCACCTAAACATAACATTGTGACTCAATGCGTACTCACCGTAAACTTACTGCATCATTTGAAACGTTTCGACAACGGTCTTGCCTAATTTCTGACAGAACTTGATGTTGCTCTAACTGTGACATCTCGAGTTCAGACATGCACATTCAAATCACCGTCACAACAAAGGCTGTAGTTCTGCTTGCAGTGCATGCACTCAACTGTCTCTTGCTGGGACGAGAGACTAACTGACAAGGTACCATACCACGGCGCCACCTATGTGCTCAGTTTCAAAACTTAATGACTGTACCACGTATGAAAATGAGTATGAGTCTGTCTGCCTGTCTTTTATGAACTCAAAAACTACTTAACTGATTTGAATGGTGTTTTACCATAATTTAGAGAATTTTTCTGGTACAATTAACATATATATCATATTACTGTATATACTATAGGACCAGAGCTAAAAAGAAAGGTGCATCAGTACACTAAAAAGTAGCTTTTGGACATTTAAATGACTTATACTGCCTAAACCATAACAAATACACCAAATCAACGTACACAGAATTGATTATCTCAAAAAAATCTGCATAAAAATTCCATGACAGCATACGTCTATCTTTTACGGATAACTAACAATAACCATTTTTGTCTTTCAGCTCATTGATGCCTAGAATATTGGGATAGGTAGATTCCCGGACAACACAGGGTAATCAGCACGGGATATCTAAAAATAATTACAATATAAATTTATAATTATTTATCTTTTTGCTTACTCAACTAAACATAGAAACACATTTAATTTATTTAGGCGTAGCAGCACATGCAAGTCATTAGCTAGTACTTCATAATATTGTAGTAGTTTCGGAGGGTTCGTCTTCACATAGTTTGTAAATAATCCGCGCTGTCCACAGTCAACAGTTTCAAATACCTAGGTATCACTCTCCAGCCTAAGGGAAACTCCTTCAACCTGCATATATCGGACAGGATGAGCCAAGCAATCAAAGCCATGCACAAAATAAAAGACATAACCAAGATGTCCATGGAAGCAGCAATAAAACTCTTCCACACCAAGATTGTACCCATAGCCACATACGGTCTTCAACTGATATGGGATCATCTGGACACCAACAGCTTTAGACTCCTGGAAAAAGTGAAATCCATGTATTTGAAAAAGGCGGCAGGTCTGTCAAAGTTCGCACCCTCCCGCACGGTCTATGAACTGACAAAGGAGCTATTTCTCATAGAAGAGCTCCGATTGAAACTATTCCTGCCATCTACAGCGAGCTATAATACTGTACTAAGAGAGCTGCAGCTGAAAAAAGAATCCATTTGGACCGATTTCTACAACACCGATGCCATGATCTCAGAAGACTGGAAGAAGCCGAACTACGAACTATGACACCTAGTGACCCGGCTAGCAGTACACGGCTTCCATCACAGACTGTGCAAAACGAAACAGTTTCATGACCCGGGACCAGAATGCGTGTGCAAGTGATGCGGCATGTTATGCGAGAGATACCATGTGCTAAAGTGCAAAAACAGAGGGCAATCTCTGACAGGATTGTGTATGGACAGATAAACTAATATAGATTAACTAATCTTTGCACATTGTGCGCTATACATTATTATTTATAAATAATCCACACAGATGTCGTATAATATTTCACTTTACCTTTATTTAATTCTACAAATTATCAGTAAACTGTTACTACAATTTGCACTAACAATTAATCTTGATTCAAAGTTTATCTGTTTCACAATTATTTTACAGTCTCTGATGAGTACACTCACTACAATTTCTTTTCTATTCACACTTCACCTATTGCTGTCAAAAACACGACCGACTCGCTTCCTGCCATACCACAGATATATAGGCAGGGAGGAACTTTATAGGCTTATGGTCAGGACACTTCCAAACATGGAATTTTCTTGCTGCCAATCTTGCCTGAAGGAGGAAGTAGATGTTTGTGGGGATCTCTGGAATGAGAGTGTAGACATTTTGATGGTCTGCGTGGGTCTTTTGACTTGCGAATCTATTCCTACCAATGCGAGACCACTATTATTTCCTTTGCCCGTATAAAATTTAAACGTCCTTATTACGACGTGCTACGATATATTTATAATTATAATAATTATTAATTCATTATCTTTTCAATTGGAAGCTCAATATTTATCTTCCAGTATTAAAATTTAATGATGTTAAAGAAAAAAAAATTGAAAAGAAAAAATTAATGTCTCAACTAGGATTTGAACCCAGACATCTAGCTTTGTATGCTAGTGTGCTATCCTTTATGCTATGCAGAGCTTCCAAAGCAACCATTAATTTTTCTTTCTTCATATGCAATTCTCTTATCGTCCGAGGCACAATAATAATTATCCATCATTGCGAATGTTAAAATATAAATAAGATAAAAAAATAATAGGGAGTTAGAATTTTAACGACCCACCTGATAATTATTGCAGTATATATATGTGATCTTGAGGTAGCATGCTGCCTTGTCACGCAGCGGGCCTGAGTTCAATCCCTGGTCGAGACAGTTTTTCTGGGTGAGGTTTTTATCGGGGTTTTTCCTCACCTGTAAGACAAATGTCAGGAAAACTTTAAGGCCCAAATGGCCCCCGAAATCACATGGCCATCACAATCATCATCATTCATATTCATCTTAGATTAAGCTTAGGATTAGGGACTCTTCTGGCGCACCACTATCATCATCACCCATCATATCATCGGGGCAACGTAACCCCACCTTCCAGGCGCCCCAACCTCAGAAGTGGGTTACAAGTACGCCATGCCAGGAGAGAACACCAGGAATGTCGAAAGACAACCTGGGGCATTTGCCAAAAAAAAAATGGTTATCTTTTTAAGTTTAAGACTGATTGGAGGTATTCTTTAAATTTTTTTAGAGTATTCCCTTAAATTAGCTATATTTTTGTAGATATGAGCCTAGTTATAGTTCCAATTGTGAGCTAAGTTCCAATTGTACTGTAAACAAACTTACATAAGGTAGTATTCTGCTGACTCCATCTATTGGGGGAACCGTGGTGCTACTTTTAACCACCACATGACTGAATTGTGTACGGAACTGTTATCGATAGAAACATTGTTCTTAGGCAACATCGTATTTTATGGGAAATAAAACTGAACACAAGATAAGATGGTACCAATAATTAAGAACTTCCATTTCTAAATATTTAATTTTAGGAAGTTATATTTTGAGGTTATTTTAATTATATTATTTTTAGTCTGGACATCTTACCTCAATATTAATGTTGATTTGTTCTTACCTCAATATTAATGTTGATTTGTTCTTACCTCAATATTAATGTTGATTTGTTCTTGAACATGTTTCAAAACAATTCTGTTTTATCGTCAGCTTTCCTAGTCTGGGAATTATTATTTTTAGTCTGGACAGACTGGGAAAGCTGACGATAAAACAGAATTGTTTTGAAACATGTTCAAAAACAAATCAACATTAATATTGAGGTAAGATGTCCAGACTAAAAATAATATAATATAACTTCCATTTCTTATTTATTTATGACTAAACATTATACATGGACCTACCTAATCAGATGTTAACGTTTTTTCCATGATGTCGATAGATATCCTTTATTTGTAAATTCATTATGAACAAAATATATGCTCCATGCTGATTTACCTGTAAATTCTGCTGTTATTTTCACCATATCCTCAATGCCTAATGTAGGATATTTTGCACTAAATTGTTTGAAAGCATTTAAAATAATTTGTTTCTCTCCGCTTTTCGATTTTTGGTTCTTTAAAAATTGTATATGAGAAGCAGCCATTTGGAATAATTGAAAATCTAATGTATTCTGCATTGTGCATACGTAAGAATTAAACAATGATGGATAATAGTTAATTTTTCTTTTCAAATAACATCTGTTTATAATATTAATAAATTGAAATGTTTATAGGTTTGGTTTCTCGGCTGTTGCTGTGTTTCTCTGCGATTAGAAATGGCCGCAAGATACTGAATTGCAGTACCCCAGAAGAATCTCTTACTTCGGTGCATGGGCTACGATTCTTTAGCTTGACGTGGGTGATCCTAGTCCATACATACCTCCAGTTGTTTGCCATCGGACAAAACAAGACACTTCGAACTCTCACAGAGAGAAATTTTATGTTTCAAACTGTCAGCAATGCTACCTTTTCGGTTGACACTTTTTTCTTCATCAGGTAAACTCCATTTACTCTATGATAAAACAGGAATTAAAGTAATATTTCAATATAAGATTTAAATTAAAATTCTTTATACCTTACCTCATATCCTGTCTTTTACCGGTTTCAAAACTTATGTGCTATCATCTTCAGTAATGTTTATATATTAAATTTGGGAATTTTTAACATTATGAGGTTCAATTAATAATAATTAAATGAATCGTGATTTTTTCACATTACATATAGATGTATGAGGTAAGAAAAAATCACGATTCATTTAATTATTATCTTCAGTAATGTTTTGACTGATGTTATGTCGTTCAGGAGAACTGCTTCTTACTCCCTCTGTTGATGGACTTATGAACCTCCAAGTTAAATCATTCCTGGGAATTTCAAAATTCATAAGTTTCCATAAATTTTCCCAGGAATTTGATTTAATTTAGAGGTTCATCAGTTCACCAACAGAGGGAGTAAGAAGCAGTTCTCCTGAACAACATAACAGCAGTTGAAATATTATTGAAGATGAAACCACATAGGTTTTGAAACCGGTATAATTAGAAGACTGGATATGAATTTAAATTTAAATCATATTTGAAGAGAAATATTATACATTCAGACCGGGACTTGAACCCGGGACCCTTGGTTCTCTAGACCAAGTGATCTACCATCTGAGCTACCTGAGCAAGTACCGATCTAAATGCAAATTTTTCTCTATATACATTGTAATTCCCGCCCACCAAATGCTATGAAGCCTTTGCTTCTATCTTTGCAAATGGTGGCTCCTTTATTAAGAAGACATATTTGGGAATTATACAGGGCTTCCAATATAAAACCGGACCGGCCTTACGGAGTTTCACCTGGCATGCAGTGCTGTCTCTTCCTTCCGCAATTCACCCTGCCTGCCACCCGTCCTTGAACTGTTTCTTACCTTATAGAAAATGCTGTTGCACGTCCGCTTCAGGATAGATTTTTCATTTTGTTTCTCACCCATTGACTGACCAGTATTTCTCATTGAAGATGCAGAAGATACTGAAATCCCAACTTGTTGTGCTAATTACAGTAATGATTTTTATGGTGAACGTTCCAAATTTTCGCCAATTTCGTCTAATTTTTCTTCGGTGAGAACCGTACGCCTTCGCATGTGTTTCTTATTTTGTACTGAACCAGTGGTCTCAAATTTAGTCACAAGATCATGGATTGTCGATCTGGAAGGAGGTAATTGTCCAGGGAAGTTCCGAATAAATTACTTGCGAACGTGACGAGCTGATTCGTATTTATAATAACATTTACACACATAAATGCGCTGCTCTAATGTCAGCTGACGTCTCATCTTGTCGAACGATAGTAAACTGACTAGTTCAAGGACGAGCGGCTGGCAGAGTGAAATGCAGATGAGGAGAGAGCGCTGCCTGACGTGTGAAACCCTGTGAGGCCGGTCCGGGTTTATATTGGAAGCCCATTATATTACATTATAAATGCCAGTACGGCTTTTTTTCAATGTTTTTATTATTAATTATCTCAATGATAGATAAATCATAACATTTGGTGGGCGGGAATTACAATGTATATAGAGAAAAAGTTGCGTTTAGAACGGTACTTGCTCAGGTAGCTCAGATGGTAGAGCACTTGGTCTAGAGAACCAAGAGTCCGGGTTCAAGTCCCGGTCTGAGCGTATAATTTTTCTCTTCAAATATGATTTATCTATCATTGAGATGTATGAAATTAATAATAAAAACATCATTACATTTAAATATTAAATCCTCACAGTGATTTTTCCTATAAAAGTTCAGTTTATACATCATTTGAAAGAATATTCTGAACTGTGTGTGTATATATATATATATATATAAGCAAGGATATATTATGTTTGTCTTCATATTCAGTGGTTCTTTCCTCTTTTTGATATTTTTCTACACAAATTAATGATGTGTAAGTATTTTGGAAGTTCTTGGGACATCAAGCGATGTTCCCTTGTCTGTCATCCTCAATTCAGTAAAATTTCAGTTTTGTCATCGGTGAGAACCGTACGCCTTTGCATGTGTTTCTTATTTTGTACTGAACCAGTGGTCTCAAATTTAGTCACAAGATCATGGATTGTCGATCTGGAAGGAGGTAATTGTCCAGGGAAGTTCCGAATAAATTACTTGCGAACGTGACGAGCTGATTCGTATATATATATAAGCAAGGATATATTATGTTTGTCTTCATATTCAGTGGTTCTTTCCTCTTTTTGATATTTTTCTACACAAATTAATGATGAATAAGTATTTTGGAAGTTCTTGGGACATCAAGCGATGTTCCCTTGTCTGTCATCCTCAATTCAGTAAAATTTCAGTTTTGTCATGCCCTTTTCTAATGTCTTGCTAAATATTTGCCAGTTACAAAAATACTAATGACTTGATATAAGGTACAATATGACTTGATATAAGGTACAATATGACTTGATATAAGGTACAATATGACTTGATATAAGGTACAATATGACTTGAT
Organism: Diploptera punctata; assembly: GCA_030220185.1. NCBI lineage: Eukaryota > Metazoa > Arthropoda > Insecta > Blattodea > Blaberidae > Diploptera > Diploptera punctata. The sequence continues at coordinate 127,495 of JASPKZ010007692.1, read as the reverse complement.
ATAAGGTACAATATGACTTGATATAAGGTACAATATGACTTGATATAAGGTACAATATGACTTGATATAAGGTACAATATGACTTGATATAAGGTACAATATGACTTGATATAAGGTACAATATGACTTGATATAAGGTACAATATGACTTGATATAAGGTACAATATGACTTGATATAAGGTACAATATGACTTGATATAAGGTACAATATGACTTGATATAAGGTACAATATGACTTGATATAAGGTACAATATGACTTGATATAAGGTACAATATGACTTGATATAAGGTTACAATATGACTTGATATAAGGTACAATATGACTTGATATAAGGTACAATATGACTTGATATAAGGTACAATATGACTTGATATAAGGTACAATATGACTTGATATAAGGTACAATATGACTTGATATAAGGTACAATATGACTTGATATAAGGTACAATATGACTTGATATAAGGTACAATATGACTTGATATAAGGTACAATATGACTTGATATAAGGTACAATATGACTTGATATAAGGTACAATATGACTTGATATAAGGTACAATATGACTTGATATAAGGTACAATATGACTTGATATAAGGTACAATATGACTTGATATAAGGTACAATATGACTTGATATAAGGTACAATATGACTTAATATAAGGTACAATATGACTTGATATAAGGTACAATATGACTTGATATAAGGTACAATATGACTTGATATAAGGTACAATATGACTTGATATAAGGTACAATATGACTTGATATAAGGTACAATATGACTTGATATAAGGTACAATATGACTTGATATAAGGTACAATATGACTTGATATAAGGTACAATATGACTTGATATAAGGTACAATATGACTTGATATAAGGTACAATGTGTTTCAGTGGTCTTCTGGTAACGTTCCTGTACTTGCGCTCAGTGAAGAAGCAGCCAGAGGAAGCCAAAACCTGCAACATGATGCAAAGCACCACCAAATTCTTCACACTCATATTCTATCGATTTATAAGGTGAGTCAGAATCTTTGGACCAGTTTCATTATCAGTATTTTGCTTGCAAACAATATATCAATATTATTTGAAGAGGAAAATATGTTTTTATTATTAATTTAACACTTCTCACTGAAGGACAAATTATATTTGAAGAGAAAAATTATGTGATCATACTGGGGTTTGGCTTTCTAGGCCAATGTGTTTAGATTGGAGTGCCCAGATAGCTCAAAGGTAGAGCATTGGCCTAGAAAGCAAAGGTCCTGGGTTGAACTCCAGTCTGAGCATATAATTTTTCTCTTCAAATAGAAAAATATATAGTGGAATGCAGGCTTTCACGGCCGGTAATCATGGTAATAAAAGATTCCGGGCTATGTGGCCGTGGCCTATAACTGGCGTTTCTTCCAGATGTTTCTCCCTCAACTGCGGAGGGCATCTTCAGTGGCGAGCGCTTACAGCTAGTTGTTTCCCTGTCATAGACTCGACTGCGAATGAACAGCAGAAAGCTGGACGCTCTTTTTTATACTAGTGCTGACATCACGTGAGTCGCAGCTGTTTGTATCGACGTCATCATACTGGCTTCTGATTGGTTCGGAACTCTCTCCTTGTTATTGGTAGGTTTTGACCGTCTATTGTCTAATGTGTGATACCAGGCTTTGGCTAGTTTTATTCCTTCATCTTTTCTATTGAAATTGTCCTTGTGTTTATAAATTTCTATGGCCTCTCTGTATAATCTTGGGAAATAATATGGTGTTGTAGCTAAAACACAGTCAGCACAGCTTTCTTACCATATATACAACGGGTCACAGATCGGATCGGCAAAGTACTAAAAAGCACAATATTAGAACAATTTATAGACCTACAAGAAAAATAGAAAACTGCCTTCGCTCATCAAAGGATCCTCGACCACCACTCTCCACTTGCGGTGTATACTGGCTTCCGTGTTCTTGTGGAAGATCTTACATAGGAACCAAAAAAAAGAAGCATAGCCACCCATTTGACTGAACATAGAAGAAACTGCAGACTAGGACAAATAGAAAAATCGGCCGTAGCAGAACACGTTATTACTGAAAACGGACATCAGATTCTCTACGATGAAACACAAGTTTTAGCTACAACACCATATTATTTCCCAAGATTATACAGAGAGGCCATAGAAATTTATAAACACAAGGACAATTTCAATAGAAAAGATGAAGGAATAAAACTAGCCAAAGCCTGGTATCACACATTAGACAATAGATGGTCAAAACCTACCAATAACAAGGAGAGAGTTCCGAACCAATCAGAAGCCAGTATGATGACGTCGATACAAACAGCTGCGACTCACGTGATGTCAGCACTAGTATAAAAAAGAGCGTCCAGCTTTCTTCTGTTCATTCGCAGTCGAGTCTACGACAGGGAAACAACAGCTGTAAGCGCTCGCCACTGAAGATGCCCTCCGCAGTTGAGGGAGAAACGTCTGGAAGAAACGCCAGTTATAGACCACGGCCACATAGCCCGGAATCTTTTATTACCAGAAAAATATATGCCTGAATCGAGATTTGAACCCGATGTCACTGGTTCTGGACACCAGTGCTCTAATGATTTAACCCTCTGCATGCCACTGGTAAAATCTCTTATGTCAGAGATTTAAATCGCACCCATCGATGTGATTGGCTTTGCAAGTAGTTTAAGTATATTGTCTGGCAGGTAATGGACAGGAGCACTGGGGGGGTCTAATCGGCTCATGACACCTACAGGGTTAAGCTATGAGGTTTCTGATTTACTGGTAGATTTTTCTCTATACTAATATGAATATTACGCATCAGATAGCAGTGAACATTCGTTCCACTAGCGCAGTCTAGCAGTTTCTTATTTTCATTTCGCCAACAATTTATATTAAATTTCAGTTAAGACAAGATATTTCACTCCATATCAAATGTGTATCATGTAGTTCTTCCAGTTCCTGATTCTTAGTCTAGAATATGACATTTTTTACTTCAATTTGTCCTAGAGCTGTAGAGAAATAAATATTGTGAATCTGGTACATCTTACCTCATAATTATTTGTGTATCATTTAACATGTTTTGAAATATTGTCCATGTCATCTTCAGCATGTTCAGACTGTTGAATTTTATGTTGTCAGCCCTGGATGTTAGCTCCCACACCATCTTTTGGTTGACAGAATTACTTGTAAATAAAATCTTTTTCTGGGAACTTCAAAATTCATAAGAATACAGAAGAATAAAAGTAGGATTATGAATCAAATGTGAAGGGAAAAATTATAACACTCAGACTGATCCAGGACATTAGGACCTTTGGCTTTCTATGCCAATGCTCTGGCAACTGAGCTATCTGAGCAAGTTCCAATCTAAACAAAAATTTTTCTCTACATAAGAGTTAAGAGAAAAATTTGTGTTTAGATTGGAACTTGCTCAGGTAGCCCAGTCGGTAGGGTATTGACCTAGAAAGCCAAAGGTCCTGGATTCAAGCCCCAGTCTGAGCACATAATTTTTCATAAGTAATGCCACGAGTGATTTCCAAATTATCGATAAATTCACGACTCACGAAGTGAGGAGTGAATTTATCTAGAGAATTTGGAAATCAAGAGTGCCAATTGTTAGGACTATTTAACGAATAAAAATTAAGCTGTTTACTCACAAATCATTATTTAACTATAGTTATTTTAAAATATTTATATATTTAATGTAAACGGCAATGTTTGAAAACAGATGAGAAACGATAGGTACGCTTCATCTGCTTCTTTTGTTTATCACTGCAACCAGATCATACTATTTATTGCCAAAGGAACGCAATATTGTAAGAATGCTCTCTAGTGGAGAAAAAATGAAACACATCAAACTGTATATTAATTCATTTGTGATGTCGTATGATGTAAATATGACAATTATATTTTTCTGGGTTGTTACCTGGGAAAAAATACATTTAAGAAAGTGCAAACAGTGGTTTCTTTTTTTTGGTGGTATAATCAATTGCTACAAATGTTTTTATATTAACTCCCACATGCGGCATGTGTTGACATTCATGCACTATATATACAATCTGGTAGCCGTATTTCTCACTGGCTCAGTCACTGCAAAATAATGGTCACACCTGTTCAGAATATTAAAAAGGAGGAGCTTTCTTTAATATGGTAATTATAACACTGATAAATATTTTGTGAAACACGACTCTGATTGGTTGTAAAACAGAAATCATTGAAACGTGATTGGCCATTGATTCCCATTTGGGGCATGAGTTAAATAGTCATTTCAAATATGATTTATCCATCATTGAGATGTATGAAATGAACAATAAAAACATCAATATGATTATGAATTTTGAAATTTCTGAGGAAAAAGAATTGATTTACAAGTTCTTCGGTCAAGCAAAAGATGCAGTGGGAGTCGAATTCCAGGGCTGACAATGTAAAATTAAACACTCTGGGTAAAATGACAATGGTATGGACAACTTATCAAAACATATCAAAATGAAACACAATTTATGAGGTAAGATCCTCCAGCTTTAACTTATTTATTAAAAAGAACCTCATAATGTTACTTTCTTCTTCTTCTTCTTCTTCTTCTTCTTCTTCTTCACTTCACGGGCTAGGCAAAATGCCTGTACTGCCTCACATTGTTTTGTCCATCTTTTCACTGGCCTTCCTACATTCCTTGAACCTCTTGGCTTGTAGTTAAATGCTGCTTTTGGTAATCTTGTTACGTTCATTCTTTCTACATGTCTAAACCATTTTTCTCTATATCCTTTGATTTTATCATTTAATGGATATATAGAGAAATCAACAACCAGAGAATTTCATCAGTGGAAGCCATGACTGAAGAGGGACAAGATATTGTCTGAAACCGCCGGTATCAAAGAAATTTGAAATTATATGAGGTGAGTCATTAAAAATATGTTCTCTACTCACTATTAATGATATAACCTCATAATGTTTACTTCCCAATATTAATTTAAATATGATTTATCCATCATTGAGATGTCTGAAATGAATAATAAAAACATCAATAGGAATATGAATTTTGAAATTCCTAGGGAAAAATATTTGATTTACAAGTTCTTCAGTCAAGCAAAAGATGGAGTGGGAGACGAATTCCAGAGCCAACAACATAAAATTAAACAGTCTGGAAAAGCTGACGATGGTATGGAAAACATATTGAAACATGTCAAAATGAAACACAAATATTTATGAGGTAAGATCCTCCAGATTTACATAATTTCTTAAGAAGAACCTCATAATGTTACTTCCTAATGTAATTTATTAACTGTAGAGAAAATTCAATTGGTTTCAGATCCTAAATTGATAAAAGTTGAGTAAGAAACTTGTGTTAGTAATATGATTAACACTTGTGTTTGCAGACTGACCCCAGCATATCTGTTTGTGCTGGGGCTGGTAGAGGTGTCAATGAGGTACCTTCACAACAGATCTGTGTTCGAACCTAAATTCATAGATCACATCAACTGCGACAACTACTGGTGGAGGAACGCACTCTACCTCAACAGTCTGTTTCCCAAGAAAGAAATGGTAAGTTGATTCAAAATAACTTCTTCACTTCTCATGTGGAATTATTACAAATAAATAGTGATGGTTGGTTGGTATCTAATGTCAAGCACTTGATAATGATAACTTTGAATAAGTAAGACGACTCAGGTCTTTGGGAAGTTTATTACGACTATTTGGATACATAACCTCAAACAAAATGGCGTCTGGAAGTTCATTAAATTTGAATATATTAACAAGTTTCAATACAATATTTTTCGACCTTAAACCTGACATAAAGAAGTTTCTAAGATTAAAAGAAAAAAAGAAGAAAATTTTGGCAGATATTAAATTTATCAATAAATGCATGACAAATAAAGTGACACCAAAATTCGTGAGAAAAATTGTAAAATTCAATCATAACTCCAAACAACAAATTATGGCAGAGCAGAAAGTTCTTAAAGAAGAAAAAAACAAATTTTACCAAAAATTAAGTAACCTGGATTTGGAATTATTTTGTCTTCATTTGAAATTGGTTAAAATTATTAGGTGATATTTGTTTAGAAAATTTAACAAGAAACTTTTTTGGAAGATTAAATTTCACAATTCAGAAGAAAAATTGCTACACAAACATAAGAAATTTAAAAATTTAATTCAGAAACGACATAATGTACCTAATCAAAAAATTGAAAAAGATTGCAATAGAATTGAATCAATCAACAAAAAACAAAATTCAAATGACAATAACAATGTTGTTAATCTTTCAGAAATAGAATTGACCGAAGAAGAAACTAAATTATTGAATCTTGGACTAAAACTTGTGTGAATTTCTCAAATAAAATAGAAGACTACGTAGCTGACATTGAGATTGCAATTTCAGATCTTAAAGTTGAAGACAAAATTATAATTAGGAGAAATTGTGAAAACATTTTTGAAAATATAAATGAAAAACCAAAAACAATAGAGCCATTAAGAACATGAAAATATTGAAGAATATCAACAACAAAAAAGCAATAATTTCGAAAGCCGATAAAGGAAACAAAATTGTAATTTTGAATAAAGACGATTATGTAAACAGAATGAACCTTCTCTTAAATTCAAATGAATATGAAGAAATTACATGCAATCCTCTTCCAAAAGCAATAAAATCATTTACTAATACAATAAAAAACATCAAATATGCCATCAAAGAACAAGATAAATACAAGTTGAAAGTATCAAACCCACAGATTCCAAAATTGTATGGGCTCCCAAAAATACATAAAGAGGGGAATAAGATGAGACCCATTATTAATAATATTGGCTCACCTTGTTACAATTTGGCAAAATGGCTTACTAAGAAATTTAATGAACTACCAAGTTTCGACAACAAAAGTATTGAAAATTCAATTGAATTAGTTAATGAACTGAATAATATCACATTGGATTGTAATGATAGATTGGTTTCTTTTGATGTCATTTCTTTATTTCCGAGCGTCCCAATTGGGAAGATGTTAAATATTTTAGAAAAATGGCTTATTTCCTTGAAACTACAAAGAGAAATAATTAATGAATATTTGAATCTTACAAAACTTTGTATCGACAACAATTTTTTCACCTTCAATGAAAAATTTTATAAACAAATCTCAGGTCTGGCTATGGGAAACCCACTTTCACCATTTTTGGGCAAATTTATTTATGGGTTATTTAGAATGTCATATCACCAATGCTTATCCCTGGATGTTCAAATGTTGGTATAGATATGTGGATGATATTTTCTCTGTGATAAATTCTAAATATATTGAAGATGCATTAAAATTACTCAACCTCCAGGATGAATCTGTGAAATTTACTATGGAATTAGAAAATAATAACCAAATCCCATTTTTGGACCTCTACATAAGAAGGAATGAACAACAACAAAGAATTGAATTCAATATATACAGAAAAGATACTCATATTGACAATTACATAAAGTCTTCAGGTTTCAATCATATTGCGCATAAGCATGCAATTTTCAACAGTTTGATATATAGATTATTGAATGTTCCACTAAATGAAGAGGATTTTAAGAAAGAATACAATCACATTTTGGACATAGCTAATTTAAATGGTTTTGGAAAGGAAATAATTATAACTAAATTGAAGAAATTCAGACAACAAAAAAGATTAAAAGAATACACTACCCTGCAATCTGATTCAAAGAAAGGAAAACAATTTAAGAAAATCACTTATCATCCTGGAATACATAACAAATTTCAAAAAATTTTCAAGAAATTCAATATTACATTGGCACCGATAAATAAATTTAGCCTTGGTAACTTATTAATAACCAATAAGAAAATGAACACCCCAGATAGTAAAAAATCTGGAATTTATCAAATTGATTGTCGAGATTGCAATAAAGTATACATAGGAAAAACAAAAAGAAATTTGGACACTCGCACAAAGGAACACTTTAGAAATATTAAAAATGGTGAAATTGAAAAATCAGCTATTGCAGCACATAGTTTGTTGGAAGGTCATAGAATTGAAAAAGAAGCTAAACTTCTAAAACATTTGGAAAAACCTTTGGATTTGACAGTTTGGGAGAAAATATTTATACAGAAGAACAAATTTAAATCTATGAATTTCGACATTCCGGATGAACGTGACCTCATCTCGAAGTTCATCGAATCAACACCAGATGGCAACGATATCTCGAAGTTCGTCAAATCAACACCAGATGGCAACGTTATAGAGGGAGATTCCAACGAATATCCGGTAGTCATAATGGCGGTTGAAAATGAATGACAAGATCATTTGAAAACTATAGTTACCGTGTTTGAAAAACATGAAATATGAGGTAAGATGTTAAAATGACTCATTCATTTATTACTTGATAATGAAATCATTCGCTCTTTGCACTCCAATATTTAGCAGAAAGGCTGGTCTCTTCTACAAAAGCTGGACAACGGAGGAGATGGTTTCTTTCCATATCTTCATTTAAATTGCAAAAAGGGCATTTAGGTGAATCTGTTATGCCAAGTCTGTGTAGGTAGGTGTTTATTCAGGCAGTCATGTCCTGTTAGCAGTTTGAATATTGCTACTGCAGATTTTCTTTGTAATGTAGTAATGTAATAAGCTTGTAGATTTTCCCATTCCTTTCCAGATGTTTTGGTGGTGTATTCTTCTCTAACTTTATTGATATATTTATTTGAGATAATTCTTTTGATAGAGTGAAAGGAAACTGGAGTAGAAGTTGGGTTCGAAACAATTTTGCTACCCTTCTTGGCCAGAAAATTGGCTATTTCATTGCCTGTCACTCCACAATGGGGCAGAATCCATTGAAGTACAACGTTTTTATGTAGACGGGATAACTATTTTATTATTTTGTGACATTCAATAATTTTGGTGGTTTTGGGTGCTGTGTCTCGTATTATAGCAAGAATGGCTGCTTTGGAATCACATAGAATTACAACTTTTGTAAATTTTTGGATGTGATATAAAATATTTTGTAAACTTAAGAAAATTGCTAGAATTTCGCCATCATAGTTTGTTGAATTTGTGTTTAGTTTATGATAAAAGGAAAAAAAGGGCACATACTGCACCAGCATCAGTGCCACCCTCATTTGGTAGGCTGGAGCCATCTGTAAAAATGTGTCAGGATCAGGATATTAATAATGTAAATATACATAAAAAAAGGCTCCAAAAATAAGTGAAATTTACAGAGGTACATCACTATTCAGCACTGCATCTAAATTATATGGAAATATATAAAAGTAATGACTTTTCAGGGAATACAACCCAGAAGAGCAAAAATTGCTGTCTATGGAAAAATTAAATGAGTTTAAATATTTAGGATAAAACTTAGGAAGAAAAGAGAAGAAACTCCAACAGAATTATTCGGCACAGGAGCAATGATAGACCAAGAATGGACAAGAGAAAACTTCGAATTGCATCACATAATAACAAGACTGGCAGTCCATGGGTTTCACCATCTCATCTGCAAGACCACAACATACCATGAACCAAACTCGTCGTGCGAGTGTAGATTGTGCAACAAAAAATGTGAATGCTACCATATCGAACTATACACAAAGAGGACAAAATCATTAAACCAATATGCAAAGCACAAATAGTAAAATCTCATATTAATCTTAATGGCCATTTGACTATTAGAATAATAAAATATATTTAGGATATAATATAGGATTAGTCCACCGCTGTGGTCTTGAGGTAGTGTCCTGCCATGTCACGCAGTGGGCCGGGGTTCGATCTCTGGTTGGGACAGTTTTTCTAGGTAAGGTTTTTATCGGGGTTTTTCCTCACCTGTAAGACAAATGTCAGGAAAACTTTAAGGCCCAAACGGTCCCCGAAATCATATGGCCATCATCATCATCCTTCACCGGTGTTGAAAGCAACAGGAAGCTACCACACCTACAATTCCCTAGTAAAGCTGCAAGTATCGCATGAAAATACTATGATTGCAGTGAAGGACTTGCCTTTGGGCAGAATTACTATGGATGGAATATAGGATTCAGGTAAACTAATTACTTTCAACTGAAATTAAATAGATTTAGAGGATTCTACAGAACAATACAGAGAACACTGAAATATCATCATCGTCATAGTACATTCACGAATTTAGGCCATTTGTTGACCTGTTTTGGCCTCAAGAGAAACACCATCCAGAAGTCTTTTGAGTGGACGTCCTGGTCTTCTTCTTCCTGCAGGTTGGTATCTTAACATTTGTTTGGGTATCCTGTGATCTTCCATTCGATTAACTTGATGCATCCATCTTGACTTATAATCAGAAATTTTGTTTTCTAAAGGTTCCATGTATAATTCTTCTAAGATGTCTTCATTTTTGTTTGTGATCTAGTAGTGTGTATCCTGCAGTCCTCCGAAGGTATCTCATTTCAGCAGATCTAAGTCTCTGTATGTCCTCTATTGACCGGAGAAAAAGCACATTGTAATGTATTTGTTATTGTAATAATTTCAGTGCATGCTGTGGAGTTGGTACATGGCAAACGATACACAGTTCTACGTGATAGGAATTCTGCTGCTTTTGATATCTGTGAAGTACTTCCGTGCAGTCGTAGGCATGTGGGGACTATTCCTAGTCAGTACGTGGTGCACCACAGGGTACATCTCCTACAGATTCAAGTACCTCGCTAGGATACAGGAGCCCTTCGCACAGTTTGATGCCCTGTACGACAAACCTTGGACCAGACTTGGTCCTTATCTCATCGGAATGGCTACTGGGTGGCTTCTTCATCGAACCAAATGCAAGATAGAAATGCCATTGGTAAGTTCATTATTTAATATAAGTAGGAAATAACACTATCAGGTTTATATTTGAAGAGAAAAATTTTCACCAAGCCTGACCAGAGGCTATAAGATGGCAGCCCCATCACTGGTCTTGCCTTCCTTTGGCCAGCAACCAATCGAAGGGACTATTATTATGCTTTCAAGTCTTATAAGAGAATTTCCCATAAGGGAAAATTTTCCATAGGATCGTAACAGGCCTTGGCCTAATACTTGGAAGGAAGAAGAAGAAGAAAATTTTCGCCCAGACCGAGACTCGAACCCGGGACCTTTAGCTTTCTTGGCCAATGCTCTACCATCTGAGCTATTGGAGCGAGTTCCGATCTACATGCAAATTTTTCTCTTATATACTTTGTAATTCCCAGCACCAAATGCTATGAAGCTTTTGCTTCTATCTTTGTGAATGGCGGCTTCTTGGTTAAGAAGATATTTATTGGGAATTTAACACTACTTTATAAAGCCAGTAGGGCTTCAATTGATGTTTTTATTATTAATTTAACACTTCTCACTGAAGGCTAAATTATATTTTAAGAGAAAAATTTTCGCCCAGACCGAGACTTGAACCCAGGACCTTTGACTTTCTAGGCCAATGCTCTACCATCTGAGCTATTGGGGCGAGAAGTGTTAAATTAATAATAGAAACATCAACTATGAGGTTTCTTTCAATTATTGATGAGTTGGTTATTTTGATTCACCTCATATTTCTTGATTTTTATGCACACCTGGTTTTGTTGCTTTTCTGCGGCATTGTTGATGCATTCCAATTGTCGTTTTGCAGTTGTCTATCCTGTAAGTTGATTTCTGCTCCCTCTGCTGCTGGCTGACCGATGAACTTCCAAATAATTTTTTTTTTCTCTTCCTCTACGAATTTTAAAATTCATGGTTTTCTTTTTATTCTTGCGATGTAAATTTTTTTCCAAATTGTGAACTCCTTAGATTTTTCTAACTGTTTTAGTAATTTGGCTTTAGTTTCAATTCTGTGTTTTTATGACCATTGCAGGTTTTTCTGTATCTCCATTTTTAACATTTCTAAGGTGTTTTTACAATCTTGAATTTAAGTTACTTTTTGTTTTTCCTCTGTATATTATTTCACAATGTTTACAGTCAATTTGATGAGTCCCTGATTTATTGCCGTCTTCAATCTTTTATTTTTTGTTGGTTTTGATTAATTTATTCAAACTGTAATCATTTTTCGGTACTAATTTAATGTTAAATTTGCTGAAAATTTTTTGAAACTTATTAAATACTAAAGGATGGTGTGTAAATTTCATGAATTTTTTTATCAGTTTCTTTATTTGTCTGAAGAATACTTTCATTTATCACTTTTTGTTTCTTGAATTTATTTATTTTCTTATGAATCATCTTTTCCTGAAAACCATTATCTTTTGCTATACCATGAATTTTGAAATTCCCGGAGAAAAGGAAAAAGAAAAAATTGATTTGGAAGTTCATTGGTCAGCCAGCAGTGGGAGCAAAAATGAACTTGTAGGATGGGCAACTGCAAGACAACAGTTGCAATGCATCAACATTGTCGTGCAAAAGCGACAAAACCAGGTCTGCATAAAAATCAAGAAATATGAGGTATGTCAAAATAACCAACTCATTAACCCATTCGCTTCAGGTTTAATTCCTCAGTGCATTTCCACAGAAACCGGATTTAAGTTATCATAAATTATATTGTCTATTTTCAGACATTCAAAACAAATAAAAGATAACGGTACTTGAATCACAATAAGTGTGAAGGCCAAAACACACTCCTCTACTATTCATAAATATGAACAAAATATTACTCTGCCAAGGGATGTACAAAATATTGCAAAATATATAACAACAGAGTTAAGCGAGTGTACCTCGTCTTCTGATTTGAAGGCCATTTAACTGCCGACGAGTGTATCTCGTCTTCTGAGGCAAATGAGTTAATAATTAAGTTCATTATGTTTTCAATTTTATACAGTATCATGCAATAAAATTTTTAGAGAATAAAGAGGGCATAAAATTCGATATTAATAAGCTGTTAGTATATGCTGATGATGTAATATTATTAGGTGATAGAGAGGATATACTGAAAGCCAACACATACATTCTGTTAAATAACACTGAGAAACTGTGCCTGGAAGTAAATATCAATAAAACTAAGTATTTGGGAGTAAAAATTACAGAAGATGGGAAGCAGGAAAATGAAATAAGATCAAAGATAAATTCAGGAAAATATGTAATATCTACCCTGAATGGAATATTATGGGATAAACATAACAAAAAAGAAACTAAAGTTACAATTTTTTAATCAACAGTTAATCAATATTTAAAGATTTGGTGCTAAAAATGTGCGTACACTTACTTCATGAGCCACTGCAACAGATGGCATCAAAATATAATTTTTTAAAATAATGGTGCTTAGCCGATTGCTGCATAACATCGTCCAATTGCCAACAATGTTAGTAAATATATTTTGGTATATTGTTTTATAGATGGCAGTGCTGAGTGGCTGGTCGCTATCTTTGCTGTGTTTGTTCAGTCTAGTTTACGGCCTGCAACATGTTCAGCTTGGAATTGTTGGCTCAGCGCTGTATGTGTCCCTCGGACACACAGCCTGGGGTATGTCACTTGCCTGGATTGTCGTTGCCTGCTGCACAGGTTATGGAGGTGAGTCCATAAAATTATATAACACTGCATGGTTTTTATTTTGAAACTAGCTAATAATCAGCATGAGCTGCTACGCCTAATTTTTCTTCCTCCCATGTTTACGCCTCCCATATTCCTGAAGCAATTCTTCATTAAGTCTTCCAGGGTAGATGTTGAAAAGAGTAGGTAATAGAGGATATTTAATTTATATTTGAAGAGAAAAATTTTCGAGACTGGGACTCGAACCCGGGACCCTTGGCTTTCCGGGCCAAGTGCTCTACCAACTGAGCTACCGAGGCGAGTTACGATCTAGACGCAAATTTTTCTCTTATATACGTTGTAATTCCCTATCGCCAAATGCTTTTGAAACCATTGCTTCTATCTTTGCAAATGGCGGCTTCTTAGTTAAGAAGACATTAAATCAATAATAAAAACATCATTAGAGGACATTTAGTTGAGTTGTTTGTTGACTCACCTCATACTTCTTAACTCCCTTGCGATCCGGATTTTGTCACTCTATTTGTGACATTCTCAATGCTGTTCACACTCACAACTGACATCCAATGGTCTCCTCTCCTGCAGACCGACCCAAGCAACTCAACTAAATTAAAATAAACCTCATAGTGTTATTTCCTACCTACTAACTTAATAGAGGACATCCTTGCCATACCCTCTTTCAATTTCTTTTCCCTCTGACATTTCTTCTCCTATTTTCACTTTTATTTGCTGTTTTATTTAAAGAATATTTATGAGCCTACTCTCTTTCCAGTTCACACCAATTTTCTTCAAGACAAATTTTAATTTACAGTTTTATATATTTTCAGTTCAACATTTTATTAGAGAAGTTGGGACGACAAAGTTCCAGTAAAGTAATAACATTTATTGGCCATATTTATTCAATGTTTTATTTCATGTGTTGTATCGCTTTCCCTTAAGACTATTGCTCCTAGATATATGAAAAGTTCAAGTGTTTAACACATTGGTGACCGACAGCTCTGCGTTCCATCCACCGCTGCTGGACCGGACATTTCTGTGAACAGAGTGGACTTTTAAAGTTTAAACCGCGCTAGCACAGTGTGGCTTTTACATCAATATATTTACAGTCAATAAGAATAATGCATAAGTAAATCTTTATTAGTGTTCTCACCAGACCTTCTAGTAGAAATTGAGGGTATGATAGCGTTGGAAACATTTCCCTTTATGTAAAGGCACAGTGCAAAAGAGCATATGTAGCGAGTTTCTTTTCTTGTGTTCACTAAAAAACACGGCAAAGTTTTCTTTCCAATCACAGTTGGTGTTAATTTTTTTTTTCTTAATGTCTTAGCCTTCCTGGTGGGTCGTGAGGTGGTCTCCTAGAAGTGGTGTCTTTTCTCTCTGTCTTTCGTCTTCCCTGTCATCTGTTCCTAATTTCACGACTGCCAAACAAGAGGCTATTTCAAGCAAAAAACTTCTGTTTGACATTTTGCTGTTAGGATTTTGAAATTTATAGACCCTGAAAGCATTAAAGAGTGCACATTTCAGAAGCCACAATACAACTTTCTAGCTCCATTTCACTATTTTTCTAAGGATGGAGTAATATGATAGGTACTGGTCAGCCCTGTCTACACCCTTCACATAGGCCTACTTGTTATATTGAAGTATTCAATAGGGCATTTTTACAACTTTACTCCTCCAACTCTCGTGTTGCTTGATGCAATGTGCTAACCATTCTTACGTCTCTTTTATCTTTCGATGTTTGTAGCAAAAGGTCCCCCTTACTACAAAAACACTTTCTCCTGGTTTGAGTTTATTTCCTGCTTCCACAGATGATTTTGGAAGCCCTCTGTTAATCTTTATTGCTTCAGAAACGCTCGTCTCTCTTTTGAGCAAATTTTCAGCTATAGCCACACTATTATAATAATTATCCTGGTGGACATGATGCCACAGATATAAATTCGGCTCCAGAACGCAAAATAGAGTTTCTTTTAATTTTTCCGCTCTGCAAAATATATTTACAGGTTACATACGTATCCCATAATCGCCTAACTACCCGCAATAAAATTCCATATTTCACCAGCCGTCTGTCATAAAATTGTAAACAACTCTTTCTGTAAAGTTGGCAATTTCATAAAAGAGAAGAGAGGGTACAAAAACAACTAAAATTTATTTCACAATGAGAAGAAACAAAATTGAATGCCTCATTCAAAAGCGAAGAGGCAGGGAAGCCATAGAAAATGTAAAAACGGAGATCTCCGTGACCCCTCACCAATGTGTTAAAATATATGCCCCCTCCTATTTGAATTTCTGTTTTTGTAACATAATTTTTGTCAGAAGTCATATGTGTACATTTTGTTTTATTTTATATGAAAACTAATTTCGTTTTTATTTATTTATAAACAGGTCTACAATGTAATAAAACATCTTCTTGTGCCCAAAGCATTTAACATTTTTATCTTCTGTCTCCATTCTTCTCTATCTTCCCATTCTAATTCTTGCAGACCTATCTCCCTCATAAGATTTGAGGTACTAATTTTCTTTTCTTTGCATTAAATTCAAAGGTGAGAGAGGCTCTTATCAGTGCCTGGAAAGACCTATCGATTATGTCCACAACTATAATGTGTTTAAGAAACTGAGTTCATAGTTTCGGGTATGTATTCACCATACGTAAGGAACCAATTCAATTACCTTTATCTTCATTTGTTTGAACAGGTGTTGTCAACAGTTTGCTGTCGTACAGAGTTCTGTTTCCGCTGAGCAGACTGACTTATTGTGCATACCTCGTACATCCACTGGTGATGGTGTTGGCTGGCTTTAGCATCGACGGTCCCATCCATCTACACAATCTGATGATCTTCATCGTCTTCTTGGGCAACACCGTCGCAGCGTTCACCCTCTCATTCCTCATATCACTTGCTTTTGAAGCTCCAATTGTCAATTTGCTCAAAATTATTATGAAAAAGTCGTGACATTGATTGAAAACTTATTGATTAAAACTATAATAGAAAATGCCTATCATAAAATTGATATGTTTATGATATATGTGTGTATGTATTGAAAAGGGATAACTTGGCTGGTTTTAGGGGAGGGTGCAAAGTGATAATTTTAAAATTAATATTTTAATAGGGATTAACGCTAATGCCATGATTAAAATAAGTAAATTAACACATTCAGTACCAGGCACTGAGCAGGGCATTTACACCCACAGGCCAGCCATTTAAATACCCCATCTACCCTTTTCGTGGCACTTCAGAAAATGGACCATTATTCACAAACTATTAGTCCTAGAAAATTCAGATTTTGTACATACCTAAAGGAGATATCGTAGTAGTATTTGATGGTGAAATAACTTGGGTGATTGACATCACATGGTATCGGCGTATCAATTTCAGGAAGTGGAAGTTCATCTTCACTTTCACTTAATCAGTTCATCATCTGAATCATCATTATACAAAATATTCACTAATTTGTCTTCAGTGAGATATTTTTCTTTCACCATGGTTTCACTCACGCACAAACAACAGCGCGATAACAAGAAATGTATACGACTGCATTTGAGCCTGGAGGCAAGTTTGGGTAAACGAATTCCATGTGTTGTTTGTTTTAAAAATGAAAGTGGATTCACCAAGCTTAAACGTGTCAAACGGGAATAGAAAATGTACATTTACATGCCATCTATGATCTCCAAGACATACTAAGCCAACATAATATTTAGGCGCCGAATATAAATGCGGTTTGTTCGCACCCGCTCTAAAACGAGTTAACTGACCGATGGCCGCATACACGATAGTCTCTTTAAATGCCTTAACTGGTTTACGGTACTGAATGTGTAATGTAAAAAAAGGTAAAGGTATCCCACTACAGGCCTCAGGAGGCCCTTGGGGTAGTAGGAGGTTAAGGCTCCCACTTTTCTGGACAATCAGCACTTGATGTCAGCCGGGTTGTCAGCCCTGCGTGACGGCCGTCTTTACCCCCAGAACAAGTGCCTGGTACTCAGTTCCGTTAGAGGCTAAGTCAACCCCAGGGCCATAGTGCCACCAGAGGGTTTGGGTCAGTTTAAAAATCCTGACCCCATTGGGACTCGAACTCTTGACCTTCCGGTTTGTAGCGCAGTTCCATAATACTACGCTACAGCGTGCCCCCGTAAATTAATGTATATAAGTAAACTATTGTAATCAATGATTAAGAGAAAATTTTTTTGTTTGCCTGAACTGGGAATTAAATCTCGAACCTTCAGCTTTATGTGCTGATGCTCTGACCACTGAGCTAATTCAGGCTACATTCCCATCCAAGCATAAATCCTCCCTTTACCTTACTCTCTTGATCCCACATTCAAATGCAATGAATTATCATTCACAAATACACAATGAATGGCTTCTACATTAAGGGCTGCATGCAAATACATTAGTCTCTACTCAAATTACTTCCAATCACTGGTGATCTGACTCATCATGAGCAATTGCTGAGATCGAATTAACGGCCGACTTACCGGTCATGCATGAAAGTTGACATTTTCGTAATATTGGCAACGAATTACCCAGAATTCTCAGCGATAAAACCACTTTTGTTATTTTCGTCTGCTATAGAGGAACGCATTTACGCTTGCATCCCGCAAATAATACCGTATACAATGACGTCTGCATCACACAATATTACGCCGATTCTCCTGTTCTTCCAGTTGAATTCTTTGGTAGACTTTATCAAATTCCTCTTCTCCGCGTATACCAAAAACATGATCGAAGTCTTCAAGGTCCGACATTTTGGATAAAGCAGCAAGGTACGCGGCAAGGTTTCAAACTACATCAGTTCCCATCGGGTTGCTCACGATTCGTTCTCTGCAAAGTCACCTCGCCACGTAGCTTAGGAATTTCAACAATTATTATCACATGAACAGATTTTTGAGTACGCAAAAACGTCTTTGGATGCAACTTTCTCAGCAGAGAACGACTTTTACAGTCTAATGCGTTCATAGATATGACCCTTAATGTAGTAACCATTCATTGTGTATTTGTGAATGATAATTCATTGCATTGGTGGGACCAAGAGAGTAAGGTAAAGGGAGGATTTATGGTTGGATGGGAAGGAAGCTTGAATTAGCTCAGTGGTCAGAGCATCAGCACATAAAGCTGAAGGTTTGGGGTTTGATTCCTGGTTGAGGCAAAAAAAAAAATTTCTCTTTATCATTAATTACTATGAGGTATTTTTTATATAAGTAAAATTTTATCACCTTGCCTCATATTTTTCTTTTTAGACTAGTTTCGGTACCTTATTTGGTTCCATCCTCAGTGTTTTCATGACCAATGTTATGTCGTCTTGAATAACCTTCTCTTGCTCCCTCTGTTGGTAGACTGAAGAACATTGAAATCAAACTCATTTTCCCCGGGGAATTTTAAAGTTAATTAATTTCTCCTTTCCATTTTTTTTAATGACAATTTTTTCTCAAACCATGAGTACTTGGGTATTTCTATTTGTTTAATTAATTTAGCCTTTCTTTTAGATTTTTTTACTTCTCCATTCATGACATTCCTGAAATGTTATTTCACTATGGTTTTTAAATTTCTCTTTGTTTTTCCCTATGTAGACTTTCTTACATTCCTGTATTTAATCTGTACCATAAAATTGAGTTTTTACATAAATCAATGTTCTTGTTGCTTTGGTACCTTTAATATGTTATGTAACCAGCCCTTTTTATTCTTATTATCAAAAATAGGTATAAAGGTTTTTAAAATGGTATTAATTCAAAACCCTCCAAGTGTCCCTTTTCATGAGCATGTACACATATTTTCCTTAGTATCTTCTTAAAGAGCTAAAGCATTCAAAATTTATATCTCTGATGTCTATTATTCTTTTTAAAAGTACCCGTACTTTTCTTGCTAGTAATTCTTATATTTGCAATGTTTTTATTTTAAATTTGTCACTTACGTTAAAGGACAAATTAATATTTTAAGATTAAAATTTACGCCTAAAGCTGGATTTGAATCCAGGATGTCTGTAAGAGACAAATTTAAAATACCCAGAGATCCTGGGTTCGAATCCTGGTTTAGGCATACCTTTTTTTTCTTAAAATATTAATTTGTCTATTTATATAAGTGACAAATTAAAAATATAAACATAAAAAAAGTTATATCTCTGTTTGCAATTACCTGACATGATTATAATTTGTTGCGTTAAATAAGGATGCATTTAATATTTGAAGAGACTATTAGACTGGGGTTTGAACCCAGGACCTTTAGCTTCATACACTAATGCTATGCCACTATGTCCAAGGCCTCCAATATAAACACAAACTTTTCTTTTAAATTCATTGGAGATTTTTTGAAAAACACCTCATAAATTTTGTGCTTTTCATGATACTGCAGTTTCAGACGACATCTCATCCATCCTCAGTATGAAATCCAACTGATGAAATTCTTTAGCCACCAACTATTCTATTTTAATATTTGAGTTTGAATTTTTTAACATTCTTACCTCAATTTTAATATAAAATTATAGAATATTCACCTGAAAGGTCCGTCTCCTCAACTTAATTATCATTTAACTGTAGCGCTTTCGGGACTTGTCCCATCATCGGCAGGATTCAAAACTGGTGTTTCACTGAAGATCTGGTAGAGGGGGTTGCATGTATTTGGTTCGTTTCCGTGAATCCTGCCGATGATGGGACAAGTCCCGAAAGCGCTACAGTTAAATGATAATTAAGTTGAGGAGACGGACCTTTCAGGTGAATATTCTATAATTTTATATTAATTTTGAATAAACCTCAAAGGAACACATCATGAATCTTATAAAAGTTGATTCTTACCTCATATGTTTATCTTGTTGGATGATCGTTTCAAAGCTATTGCTCCATCTTCAGCTTGCCACAAACTGGTTTTTTCTTTTCTTCAAGTTGTCAGCCCTGGATCTGTGTTCCAAGGAACTTAGTAATGAGGCTCCTTTCTCCAGGAATTTCAAGTTCATAATTTTCTCCTTGTTCTTCTGTATATAGATTTTTTCCCATATTGTGAGTTCATTGTTAGAAAATACCTTTCTCCAGGAATTTCAAAGTTCATCATTTTCTCCTTGTTCTTCTGTATATAGATTTTTTCCCATGTTGTGAGTTCATTGTTAGAAAATACCTTTCTCCAGGAATTTCAAAGTTTATAATTTTCTCCTTGTTCTTCTGTATATAGATTTTTTCCCATATTGTGAGTTCATTGTTAGAAAATACCAATGAACTTACAATATGGAAAAAGATCTATATACAGAATAACAAGGAGAAAATAATAAACTTTGAAATTCCTGGAGAAAGGAGCCTCATTACCAAGTTCCTTGGAACACAGATCCAGGGCCGACAACTTGAAGAAAAGAAAATACCAGTTTGTGGCAAGCTGAAGATGGAGCAATAGCTTTGAAAAGGTCATCCAACAGAATAAACATATGAGGTAAGAATGTTAAAGAATACAAACTCAAATATTAAATTAAACCTCATAATGTAACTTCCTAATGATTTTAAAACTATTCTATTGCTAACATCTTCTGTACTGCTATCTATGGCTGAATTTATAAACTTTAAAATTACTTACTATCCTGGAGTACGTAGAAAATTTCAAAACATTTTTGACAGATACAATATTTCTTAGACCCAATAAATAAATTTTAGTCTGGGTAATCTTGTAAGTATGAATAAAAAAGTCAATGTCTCAGACAGTAAGAAATCTGGAATTTATCAAATAACTTGTAATGATTGCAGTAAGGTTTATACAGAAAAAACTAAAAGGAATATGGAAACTCTTACAAAAGAACATTTTAGAAATATTAAAAATTGTGAAATTGAAAAATCTGCAATTGCTGCACATAGTTTACTAGAACATCATAAAATTGAAAGAGAAACAAAACTTTTCAAACAATTGAATAAACCTTTAGAATTGACGGTTTTGGAGAAGATATAAATTCAGAAAAATAAATATAGATCAATGTATTACCTCACCTCATATCCTTTTTCTTCTAGACTGCAGTTTCGGAGCTATATCTCCATCATCAGTAGCCTCTTGTCGACTGGTGTTATGTCGTTTCTTGGCACCAAGAAACAACATAACACCAGTCAATGAGATGATGGAGATATAGCTCCGAAACTGCAGTCTAGAAGAAAAAGGATATGAGGTAAGGTAATACAAATATTAATTTAATTCTTAAATTAAACCTCATATTGTTTTTTCCCTGTGAAAGTTAAATAGATCAATGAACTTTGTTATTCCCGACAAACAAAATTTAATATCAAAGTCTATAAATTCAACTGTAGATGGCAGCACAGAAAATGTTAACAATAGAATAGTTGACAGCCGAAGAATTTCATCAGTCGGAGTTGTGACTGATGATGGATGAGATGACGTCTGAACTAAAACCACGCTCTCGTGTAAAGCACAAAATTTCTGAGGTGAGTTTTTAAAAAAATTATCTCCAATGAATTTAAATGATTATTACTATATAATGTTTACTTCCCAACATTAATTTTAACACAAATTTTTCTCTTATTCATTTAAACTCTTAAGAGTGCCAAAGGCTTGCGAACTGTTGCTTGACACTCGAATGGCAGCTTCTTATTTAAGAAGACATTTAATGGGAATTTAACATTATCCTATCACCTGGTGGAAGTTAATTATGCATTTAAGTGAACGTCAAATACAAAAGTTTTTCCAAAAAAATATTTAACAATGTCAGTATCAAACTGAAAGCAGAAGATGAAACTTAAGTTTTTGAGAGGCCTCCTACAAAACTACACTGCTAATTGTTGAGGATGACTGAGATCTCAGGTACTGTTTTATATTTATATTTAAATTAATATTGGGAAGTAAACATTATGAGGTTAACGATTTGTATTATTAATTTAATACTTCTCAGAGAAGGATAAATTATATTTGAAGAGAAAAATTTTCGCCTAGACCGGGACTCGAACCCGGGACCCTTGGCTTTCCGGGCCAAGTGCTCTACCAACTGAGCTACCGAGGCGAGTTACGATCTAGACGCAAATTTTTCTCTTATGTACGTTGTAATTCCCTCACGCCAAATGAGGCGAGTTACGATCTAGACGCAAATTTTTCTCGTATGTACGTTGTAATTCCCTCGCGCCAAATGCATTTGGCGCAAGGGAATTCCAACGTACATAAGAGAAAAATTTGCGTCTAGATCGTAACTCGCCTCGGTAGCTCAGTTGGTAGAGCACTTGGCCCGGAAAGCCAAGGGTCCCGGGTTCGAGTCCCGGTCTAGGCGAAAATTTTTCTCTTCAAATATTATGAGGTTATATCATTAATGGTGAGTGGAGAACATATTTTAATCGTTAAGGTAGAATATATTTATCACTCACCTCATATTGTTCTTCTTATTTGATTATAAACTAGTTTCGGAACATAGTTTCTGTTCCATCCTCAGTATCATCATGACCGTTGTTCTGTCGTCTTCAAGACGACAGAACAACGGTCATGATGATACTGAGGATGGAACAGAAACTATGTTCCGAAACTAGTTTATAATCAAATAAGAAGAACAATATGAGGTGAGTGATAAACATATTCTACCTTAATGAATATACCTCATAATGAGAATTCCTAAAATAAGTAGTAATATTTTAATCGACTCACCTCATACATTTTCAAACTTCTTTGATACCGTCGGTATCAAAGAAGTTTGAAAATCTATGAGGTGAGTTGATTAAAATATGTTCTCCACTCACTATTACTGTTTTATATTTCTTAAAATTTTAACATAGTGACCTCAACGGAGTTTCGTAATATATTTAAAAAATCTTGAACAGTGCCAGATAATTAGAATCAGAGATATAATTTTTTTAAGAATTTTTTTTATGTCTCTTCACATCCAACATTCCTTAACAATTTTGATTTACATCATGCTATATCATGTCTTTCTCCTCAAACTTCATACCCCAAGTTCCATTAGATAAATCTCAATGTTGTCCAGTAATTTTGTATTAAGGTGTCCCCTCATGTAATTCCCATTACTCCTCCAAGGAGCATAGGGCTTCCATGAAAGATTGCTCACAAATTCTATTCCTTGCCAGTATCTTAGCTTCATTCCATTTCTTTCCCAATAGCTCTCCTTTCCTTCTTACAATGTTTCACCAGGTAATTCCGTGTGTACCTTTTCTTCTGGGCACCCCTTATGGATTCCATTCTATAGCCGTTTTTTATATATTTCCAACTTCCCCCCTCAATACAGTCCAATCCATTTCCTTCTTCATCCTTTGAAATCTCATATTGATTTATCAATTTCCACAATTTTTTATTGGAAGTAATTTTTGATCAACACATTTTTGTAACTATTTAACTCATGCCCCAAATGGGAGTCAATGACCAATCACGTTTCAATGATTTTTTATTTACAACCAATCACAGTCGTGTTTCACCTCGAATTTATCAACTAAACTTCATCATATTAAAGAAAGATCCTCCTTTTTAACATTCTGAATAGGTCATAGCATTATTTTGCAGTGACTGACTCCCTAAGAAATACACAGCTACCAGATTGTATATATAGTGGCATGAATCTCAGCAGATAGCGCATGCGGGAGATAATATGAAAACATTTGTAGCAATTGATTATACCACAAAAAAAAGAAACCACTGTTTGCACTTTCTTAAACAAATTATTTTCCAGGAAATGACGTTGCAGAAAAATAAAATTGACATATTTACATCATAGGACATCAGAAATTAATTAATACTATAATGTTGGTTATAAATTTCTCCACTAGGGTGCATTCTTACAATATTGCGATCCTTTGGCAATAAATTATATGATCTGGTTGTCGTGATGAACAAAAGAAGCAAATGAAGCGTACCAATTGTTTCTCATTTGTTTTCAAACATTGCCATTTACATTAAATATATAAATATCTTAAAATAACTGTATTTAAGTAATGATTTGTGAGTAAACAGCTTAATTTTATTTGTTAAGTAGTCCTAACAAATGCCACTCTTGATTTCAAAATTCTCATAAGTAATGCCACGAGTGATTTTGAATTTATCTAGAGAATTTGGAAATCAAGAGTGGCATTTGTTAAGACTATTTAACAAATAAAATTAAGCTGTTTACTCACAAATCATTATTTAACTACAGTTATTTTAAAATATTTATGCATTTAATGTAAACGGTGATGTTTGAAAACAAATGAGAAACGATTGGTACAGTTCATCTGCTTCTTTTGTTTATCACTACAACCAGATCATACTATTTATTGCCAAAGGAACGCAATATTGTAAGAATGCTCTCTAGTGGAGAAAAAATGAAACTCATCAAACTGTATATTAATTCATTTGTGATGTCGTATGATGTAAATATGACAATTATATTTTTCTGGATTGTTACCTGGGAAAGAATACATTTAAGAAAGTGCAGTGGTTTCTTTTTTTTGGTGGTATAATCAATTGCTACAAATGTTTTTATATTAACTCCTGCAAGCGCTATGTGTTGACATTCATGCACTATATATACAATCTGGTAGCCGTATTTGTTACAGAGTCAGTCACTGCAAAATAATGGTCAGACCTGTTCAGAATATTAAAAAGGAGGAGCTTTCTTTAACCTTTTGACCGCCGAGTTTCCCTTTTGCTAGCTGGACTGTGGGTGCCAGGTTTTTTAAATTTAAAGTACTACGCCATACTATATAATATTAACGTATATAAAGTAAAATTAACTATCTACATGCCATGCTAAATTGAATTTAAACTCACTATTATACATTTATTTGATGGTTAGACGGTGTTGCTTCCACTCGTAAAGATCCCAGGTTCGAATTCAGCACGGCGTCTTTATTGGAATTTGTTATCACTATCACTAAAAACATTTTCCTATTGAATAATTTTGATGGCATTATCACTAAACACTTATAATATTAAAATTGTTGAACATTTTTTATGTCCTGGGTTCGAATCAATTCCTGTCAAACAGCTGTTTTATACCACATGTTTCGTCTGGCGCGACACGCCCACCACTGTCACTCACACCCAGTTCATTTAGGTCTACATACTTGCTTTAACTATTTATTGGCTTAGATTGTAATAATTTCTCTTAGAAACAGGACTAGTATCACATTCGTCAAAACGAGTTACCATTTGATGACCTGTTACTGTCACTCTCGTCTTCTGAAAAACTGACACAATAAACTCGCGTATTGTATTTTCGTCAACTTTGAGATATGAATCACTGTGTTTCACAGCACCACCTACCCCCTTGGCCAGGTATCTTTTCAAACTAAAAATAAAATAAATAAAGAGAAAATCCTGAAATTGCAACATTTCATAGCAAAAAAAAAAGGCCTTGTAACATGAATATGCACCCTCCTTTAGAAAATCCATTTACAACTAGCCTGTACCGTTATTCTGTAAGGGATGTGCAAACTATGCTAAGAAAGGATGTACAAACACAGAACGAAAAATAATTTTAGTTTTATTAAGTAAAAACTTCAGGAAAAAAATATTTAAAATAATAAGATTGAAAACCGGAGCCTGCCGGGCGTGGCGTACAGCTGTACACACACTTTCACCGGCGCACGCCGGGCATGGCGTTCAAAAGGTTAATATGGTAAATTTAATATTGATAAATATTTGGTGAAACACAACTGTGATTGGTTATAAAACAAAAATCATTGAAATGTGATTGGTCATTGACTTTCGTGAGTCGTGAATTTATCGATAATTTGGAAATCACTCGTGGCATTACTTATGATAAATCTCTGAAATATACTTATGAAAACTTCTATTTTACTCAGAGGCTCTGCAGTTTTTAGTTCCATATAACTAAAGGCATTCATTTTTAGCCCTCGTATCTTTTGTCAGAGTTTGTCCATTACTTACTTACTTACTCACTGGCACTATCGAACCCGTAGGTTCATGGCCGCACGGACATAAGCTCTCCATACATCCCTATTCTGAGCTAATGCTTTCCAATCATTCCCTGTATAATCTACTTCCCTCAAATCATAGTTAATGTTATTCTCCCACCTCATTCTTGGTCTACCAACTGGGCGTTTTCCCTCTGGCTTTCCTACAAGAAGCTTCCATGCAAGTTTTTCATTCCACATACGTGCAATATGTCCTGCCCATCGCAGTCTACGAGACTTAACTGTTATTATATCTGGCTTCCTTTAAAGACCATGTAGTTCATTGTTATGTAGTCTTCTCCATTCACCTGTCTGTTCATCTCTCTTTGGTCCAAAAATTTTCCTAAGTACTTTATTCTCAAATACTTGTAATCTCCTTTCCTCCCTTAAAGTAAGAGTCCATGTTTCGCACCCATATAGTATAACTGGTAGAATAATTGTTTTATATATTTTCAGTTTAACGTTTTTTGAAAGGAGTTGGGACATCAAGAGTCTCTGCAATGCATAATAGCATGCATTTCCAGAATTGAGCCTATGTTTAATTTCTTTGTGCATCTCATTCCTATTTGTAATTATTTTTCCTAGGTATTTGAATTCAGGCACTTCCTCAAAATTTCCCTCATTTGTCATTAGCTGTCCATTTCCATTATTTAATGGATTTCTATGTGTTACCATATATTTAGTTTTATTGATATTTACTTCCAGTCCTAATTTTCTTAGTGTTACTCAATAGTGTGTGCGTGTTGTCCTTTAGTATCTCCTCGCTATCGGCCAACAATACTATATCATCAGCCTAAACTAACAGCTTATTAATACTATTGAGTTGTAAGCCATCCTCATTCTCTAAAGATTTAATGGCATGCTCTAGTACAAAATTAAATAGTAGAGGAGATAGTGCATCTCCTTGCTTCAACCCATTCTGGATTTCAAAAGTGTCCGAAAACTGTTTGCCTACACGCACCCTACTCTTTGTGCCATTTAGACACATTCGTATAAGTCTAACTAACTTTTTGGGAATTCCGAACTCCAGCAGGGTACTATATAACTTCTCCCTCTTATTGAATCATATGCTTTTTTGAAGTCTACATACAGTTGATGTACAGTACCATTATATTCCCATTTCTTTTCTAAAATCTGTCTTATACTAAAAATCTGATCTGTTGTAGACCTGTTTCTTCTAAATGCACATTGATGAACTCCTACAATGTCATCAATATAGGGAGTAAGTCTGCTTACTAATATATTTGTTAGAATTTTGTACGAAGTCAGAGTTTGTCCATTAGAACCCTTAAAGCGAATAATAAGGGGTAAGAAAGTCAAATGATTCAGGGAATACTGTTGAATCCATAGTTATTGGGGTATTAACCTGGTTGGTAGATTGTGATAAACAAATAAACTATTAAAATAGTTGTGTAAAAACATTTTATTAATAGTATTTGACATACAATGTAACAGATCTACAAATGAACAATCATTTCACCAACATGTAATACATAAAGTCTTCAAATTGACAGGTGCCTTCTATTTCAGTTTGTATACAAACCATGGACCACTCAAATTACATCTGTATGAAAACAAGTGTAAATTAGTATGGTTCAAATTCTTCTCTGTAGGGGAGAGCACCTAAATCTCTGTTAAGGGAAACATGGGCTTACAAGACAAGATACATTAAAAAGAAACATCACTCGTAACTAGGGATATGATTTTTATGACCTAAAAATCAGCAAAATAAGGACCAAAAATATATAGACCTAGTTATAACCTAAATAAAATAAGTTAAAATATACCTTCTTAGGTAAGATCCGTCGTCCTCAATTATAATTGTAACATTATAAGTTGAGGACGACGGCTCTTACCTAAGAAGATATATTTTAACTTATTTTATTTTATGGCTCTCCACCTCAACGGTTTTAACAATGAATTTTATTAGTATTGATTATAACCTAAATATATAAAAATTATTTCCAAAATTGACATTCCAATATACTCAACTGGACATAGGGACCAAGGAAGACCAAAACATCAGTGGAAAATTCAAGACCATCTTCGTTAGGTTTACCGTCACAGGTCACATGACCTAAAACGGATCTATTCATGATGATTTACAAAAATATGCACATAAACACAAAAAAATGGGCTATTCTATGCCAGGTTTCCTTCTGTGAATATTTGCTTGGAGAACAAGTGACTGTGCTAGCTTCATGTTGGCCAATGTGATAACACATGTTCCCACTGGAGCCAATTTCCAACATGTTTGCTCACATATAAAGGGATTCTATGCCAGGAGTTCACCTACATTAATGGACAGGTTAGGGTGAAAAAAATTGGCAAGTTAATGTACACCAGGTTAGTTTGGGCAAGCTAGAGTGAGAAAATCGGCAAGTTAGTTTATATCAGATTAGTATAACGTTCACGTGTTTGTTAGCATGTATTTTTGATTAGTTGGCTACCCTGTTTGAGCAATGACTCATACATATTTTATGTTGTATATATGGTGATTTTAAGTTATTTTTAATTCAAATTCTCTCTTTGTTCCAAGGGATATCTTACATTTTTTGGGAAGAAATCAATATATATATGTATATAGTCGGCCGCGGTGGTCTAGTGGTTATGCTCCTTGCCTCTGGTCCCTGTTGTGGGATCACTTTAGGGGGCACGCCGTAGCGTAGTGGTTAAGGCACTGAGCTACAAGCCGGAGGGTCAAGGGTTCAAGTCCCGTTGGGGTCAGGATTTTTAAACTGACCCAAACCCTCTGGCGGCACTATGGCCCTGGGGTCGACTCAGCCTCTAACGGGAATGAGTACCAGACGCTTGTTCTGGGGGTAAAAGGCGGCCGTCACTCAGGGCTGACAATCTGGCTGACATAAAGTGCCGATTGTCTAGAAAAAAGTGGGAGCCTTAACCTCCTACTACCCCAAGGGCCTCCTGAGGCCTGTTGTGGGCTCACTTTACTTTTTACATAATTAGCTTTCTCATTACAGGAGGTGGCCAGCAACTAAGGTCTACCGTTGAATTGTTTGGTTTAATATGAAAAAAAAAGTTAGATAGAGACAATGAGTTATCATTTAGTAAACAAATTAGTGGTAGGGGGATGTTAGCAGAATGTTTTAAATAATATTAAAAATCAATATTTTTTGAAAAGCGATTTTCTCAAACGTACAAAGTTGTGCGCGAGAAAAAAAAAATTGTAATGAAATATTCTCATTGGCTAGGAGTGGATGTTAACTTTCCCGTTATGAAAAATTAATTTAGGACAATGACAGTCGTTGGAAAATTTTGTTCCGTCTGCTTATGGAGTTGGAAGACGCAAAATAACTTTCGAAGAGGCTGGAATAAAAGAAAAGTTCACTTAAGGAGGAATTCTCTCACGATGAACTTGCTCTTGCAACAGAAATATCACTTTGGTCATATGGTAAACGGGATACTGCTGATGTTTTAAAGACATTACTAATAAAAACACAAAAAAATAGCTTCAAAATAATAATAACACATTACAAATCACCCCGCTTAACTCCCCCATCATCTATGTCGAATGAAGCATTGTCTTTTTTGACAATAAAATATCAATATGTTGATATATTAACATGAGACTAGGTGTCAAAAAGAGAGGTTGTGATATTTTATCCACCCTATAATGCTTCTAGGGAAGCAAATTTGTTATGCTACCTTTCCCAAGACAGACATTTTAGCAGAGCTAAGACTTTTTTTTTGTTTTATTGCAGCCTCTTCGAAAGACTAGTGGTTATGCTCCTTGCCTCTGGTCCCAAGGGTCGCGGGTTCAAACCTGGCCGGGGTCGATGGATTTTTTAGGACGGAAAAATCCAAGGAGCAAGTCCTCCGGGAGGGACTTTAAGCCATGGGTCCCGAGTCTGAAGATTTTCAGGCTCGTAAAAAATACTTAAGCCTGAATGAAAAGGCCTCTAAGCAAAATTTACCGAATTTTCCCGTCCTAGTAGGCCTACTACTTTGGTTTCCTAGATGTCAGTATGAGGCGGTGCGCTGACCACGTACCACTCAAAATGACATCTATACGAAAACAAGTGTAACTAAATTAGTATGGTTCAAATTCTTCCCTGTAGGGGGAGAGCGCCTAAATCTCTGTAAAGGGAAAACATAGGCTTACAATACAATACAATACAATTCCATAAGCAGATGGAACAGGATTTTCCAACGACTATCAGTGTTCTAAATTCTTAATAACGGGAAATTTACATTTACTTTTAGCCAATCAGAATATTTCAGTTGAAATCTTTTTTTCTTTCTCTCGCACAACTTCCTATGTTTTAGAAAATCGCTTTTTAAAAAATGTTTTTAAAACTATTTTTTAGAACATTCTCCGAACATCCCCAAACAGTAATTTATTAATAGAGGATCACTTATTGCCTCAATCGATCACTTTTCTTCATATATTAAATCAAACAATTCTCTGCGCGCGACGATAGTCCTCAGCTGCCGGCCGCCTCCTCTAATAAAAAAGCTAATTATAAAAAAACGCAATAATTTGCACACATGTTATTGTGCGGGAATTAAAGTCCATAAATCACTCTATACTCAAACTAAAATTTGTACTACTCTTGATAACTGTTTTTTTCGTAGCTCAGTTTAAAGTAAAACGATTATGTAAATATTTTAGTGATTCGAAGGTATGATTCCACGTGTATTTAATACAAGATCTGCTTGTATAGAAACATGTTAAATATATCAATGAAAAGTACGGACCTTGAGGTAAAGTATCCATATAGAAGAAGAAGAATAACTTTCTGAACTTTAATGGCAAAACGTATTTATTTCTACAGCTCGGTACACTACTGGGATGCGGACACAGATGAGTACTTAACTATCGGCAAATTCCGATGTTTATATTGTCTACATACATTTTAGAATTCTAACCCTCCTTTGCAGATAAGTGAAGAACAGTCATCTGGCAATAATTTTAGAGTGGAGAAAGTTGAATTGGCGAGAGTGTTAGCAAAATACTTTTTTCCTGCTAGATTTGGTATCTGGCCCACTGTGCGGTGCCCACCCAGCATCGTGAGGCATTTGGGTAGTCTACAATAAGTAGCGACTCCAGGTTGAGAATACCAGCTATATCGGCTGGAGGAACCGACATGCTTACCACATGTCACCATACACTGACTATATCGTCTACATCTATGATTACCAAATGTGGATGTGAGGCCAACAGCCGGCTGGTCAGCCAAAAGTCTTTTAGGCCTGTCGCGCTTTGAGTTTTTTTATACCAAGAAGATTGGGAAAAGTCGATTCCCGGGCAAGAGTGCTCTGCGATATCGTTCATCCGATTGAGATGGGGCTTTTTGAAAAATGTTCAGGAGATTCGGGGAATGAAGATAAGCTATACCCCTCAAAATCACCCTTTGTAGTGAAAAACGTGAAATAAAGTCCCTATTTTGACGCATATAAATGGCTTACGCTGTTTAACCCATAACATATACACAAATTGATGTACACAGAATTGAACATCTAAAAAACTATACAAAAAAAGTAGATTGTAACAGCGCACGGCTGGTGGTAAAAACACATTAACATTTATTTAGGAGTATCAGCGCACGCCGGGTATTAGCTAGTGACTATTTAACTCATGCCCCAAATGGGAGTCAATGACCAATCACGTTTCAATGATTTCTGTTTTACAACCAATCAGAGTCGTGTTTCACCAAATATTTATCAGTGTTATAATTACCATATTAAAGAAAGCTCCTCCTTACAATATTGCGTTCCTTTGGCAATAAATAGTATGATCTGGTTGCAGTGATAAACAAATGAAGCAGTAGAAGCGTACCTATCGTTTCTCATTTGTTTTCAAACATCGCCGTTTACATTAAATATATAAATATTTTAAAATAACTATAGTTAAATAATGATTTGTGAGTAAACAGCTTAATTTTATTCGTTAAATAGTCCTAACAAATGCCACTCTTGATTTCCAAATTCTCTAGATAAATTCACTCCTGACTTCGTGAGTCGTTGTTGGACGCCCATTTACTAGATGGGAGGATTCATTAAATCCCACTTGATGTGAAAACAAGTCAAAAGGCCTAATTTCATGAAGCAGAAGAAGATATCATAAGTAATGCCACGAGTAATTTGGAAATCACTCGTGGCATTACTTATGATAATATCTTCTTCTGCTTCATGAAATTAGGCCTTTTGACTTGTTTTCACATCAAGTGGGATTTAATGAATCCTCCCATCTAGTAAATGGGCGTCCAACATTTCTATGTCCTATTGGTTTTTACTTTAGTAACAGCTGAGGGATAATATAAAAATTATTTTTCATTGTCCTCTGCTAATTTAGAAAAGCAACAAGGAAAGATTTACTTCCCGATACTTTAAAACAGCGATTCCTTTGTTCTATGGCTTTAAAATTTACATATCGATTTGAAGGCACAAACCCCAAATCGAATCCAAAAATTGTTTAAGAACTGATAACAAAGAACACTTGGATGTAGGGTAGTATTTAAGTAAGGCGTACAAAATGGAAACTGTGGATAATTGCTGGAATATTATTTATAAATGTACATGTATTAATTTATGTAATATAAAATTCAAGCGTTTCACTCTCTCTGTCAAGACAAGACAATAATGATGAGAAAAACTCATAAATTATTATATATGTATATTTTATTTATTATAATTTACACGGCAACTCTACTGTCTATTATTACTGATCGCTCTGCCATCTATGTGCAATAACTCTACTATGATGGTTGCTCCCATCACAAGTGGCTACGTCGAGCCCGTTAGGAGGCTTAGGAGAAAGAAATTATGAAGTCGTTTCTCTGGGGTATCGCTGCTTCCTGATTCGTAGTTGCGCGGCGATTTAAACTTATGCTATGGTTTATCTACGACGCAAAGCGCCAGCGCAAAAATTGCTCCCCGTATATTTATACCCATAGCAAGGGATCCTGACGAATGGAATTTGTAATGGGAGCATAGATGCATTTTCTGTTAAACTATTGCTTGAAAAAAGAAGATAATTCAACTTAGAAACACATTTTGCTTTCATAGATTTTGAAAAAGCATTCGACACAGTCAAGAGATCAAAACTCTTAAATATATTGGAAGACAGAAATGTACCAAATTTACTTCGGCAGAACATACAAAATATTTACAAAGACAACACCATAAAGATTAAATTAAATAACAGATTTTCTGAAGAAGGAATTATAAATCGTGGTGTGAGACAAGGCTGCCCCCTATCCCCAACCCTCTTTGCAATTTATATCAATGAAGTAATATGTTGCTGGAACAAAACATATAAATGTGGAATAAGAATATCAGAAAATAGAAAATTAAACACCCTATTGTTTGCAGATGACCAAATAATAATAGCAAATTCCGAAGATAATCTACAGAAAGGTCTGTATGAACTTAACAAAATTACAGAAGAATATGGATTAAAGATATCTACAGAAAAAACAAAAATTATGGCACTTCAAGGTGTAGACCCTGTCAGAAGTAAAATTGTACTGGACAATAAAATGTTGGAGCAGGTGAATAATTTTACATATCTAGGATGCAGTATCTCATATGAAGAAGAAAAGGATATAAATGCAAAAATATCTAAATTTTTGAGAATTTTAGGGTTAATAAATTCTATCTTCAAGCCACAGTTAGTCCAAAAACATTCAAGACTGAAAGTGTATAAAACCCTGGCTCTTCCAACTCTTTTGTATGGTAGCGAAGTATGGACGTTGAAACAGAAGGATATACAGAGACTTAGATCTGCTGAAATGAGATACCTTCGGAGGACTGCAGGATACACACTACTAGATCACAAAAAAATGAAGACATCTTAGAAGAATTACACATGAAATCTTTAGAAAACAAAATTTCTGATTATAAGTCAAGATGGATACATGTTCATCGAATGGAAGATCACAGAATACCCAAACAAATGTTAAGATATCAACCTGCAGGAAGAAAAAGACCAGGACGTCCACTCAAAAGACTTTTGGATGGTGTTTCTCTTGAGGCCGAAACAGGTCAACAAATGACCTAAATTCGTGAATGTACTATGATGATGATGAGCATAGATGCGCTCACCAGATAACTGCCCGGCCAGTAGAAATAAGACCACGTGTCATTGCCAACACGCCCCTAGTGAAAATACAGTCACTGGTAAACATTTTTAAAATCGCAGATTAATTCTTAAATAATATACGCTCTTGTTTATCCGCGGACAAGTTACATTCACTATATATTTATGTACGCGGTATATTTTATAAACGATGGCGGTCAGTTAAAGTTTTAAATAAGCACCAAGTTTCACATTTAATATAAATTTTTAACAGTCTTCGAATTCTACATCTGACCTGTCATCTCCATATTCCATTTGGAAAATTTCATGACAACTCTCATCATTACTTTTATTCTTCTCGATTATTTTCCCCATGATTCCATCTGTCTCCCAGTAAGCGCGTTCGCTGTCTTTATTGAATATGGTTTCCCATTCATTTTACTATGTTCAAAATTTACCGACAATTTTTTCAATATATATATATATATGACATGGTAAGAAAAATAAATGCATGGACGGGATTCGAACCCGGAACTCTGGGTATATATAATAATACCAATGCCACCGAGTTGTCTTTATGGCATTTCTGGCAAGGCGGAATTGTAATGCACTTCTTAATTTGGGGGCACCTGGAAGGCGGAGTTACGTTAACCCGAAGATATGATAGGTGACAAATGAGAACGTAGCACCAGGAGAGCCCTTAAATCTAAATTTAACCTAAATCCAGACCGTATGCGACCATTGAAATAATTTCCTTTAAGAACAAAATCCTGTGGTCTGACTGGGAATCGAACCCGGGACCCCATATAAACCATAGTCAGAAGCTCTGACCACTTGTCAGTTAGGCTGGTCAAATATTTAAATTTAAAAATGACATTTTTACTACCAACTCACTATCTTACATCTCCCCAAAATAATTACATGGGATTTAAATCGGGATGTAAGGTGAAAGTCTCATAACTGCACGATTACTTTCTGCTAATATTGTGTCAGTTGTGTACGTTTAGTGTGTTGGTTTATTAATGTATCATATAAATGCGTTTTAGTGATTTTTCTCGGTGAGTATATTTAGTTTAATGAACCCGGCTTGCATTTATTTTTCAAGGAATTTGATGTTGGCGCTTTATTTATTTATTTATATGAAACATTGTCAACAACTAAGACGTTTTATTTTTCTTTCTCCTTTATTAATGTTCTTCTATCCAATTAGTGACGTGAATGTTAAAAATTATCTCCCAAATTTAACTGTGAACAGATTTTCCTTTTAACTTCGAAACTGTGAGAGACATTGAGTTACATAAAACAATATACTTCAAAATTATTAAATAATTTACATGCACGTCACATTACAATTTTAAAACAACAGGATGCAAAAGTACAAGATATTAAAATTAAGAGCTATTGTTTATAATGTAACAGCAATACGTCACTTCTCACTAAAATTTACAACTGACTGTACTCATACGTAGTACAAGTGACATTGTTTTGTTAGCACGTGTCTGGCAGGGAATTTACAATACTCAGCAATCTTCGTAGGCTCTCCGACTGGGTTGGCCGTCAAGGACATTCTTCTAAATGGACGTGGTTTCTCTACAACGCAAAGCGCTGGCGCGAAAAATTTTGCGCTGACATGCCGCGTCGTGTATTTGAATCACTTGAATTCCGGACGTGAAGAAGAAGAAGAACATTTTTAATGAATGTGGAAGAAAGAAATTGTCTGAGAAAAGTGCTTTGCTTCTTCAAAGAATGAAACTATGAGGAATATGACCGTTAACTTACTAATATATGCTCTGTCACATACAAATGGCTAAATATGCATAAATGTTACTTAACAAACTAGCTTAATTCAATTACTTTCTTCATAACAAGCATGTACATATATTTAAGGGACATTTCAGTCTTAATAAAAAATGATATAGTATATCATAAAAATCCTAACCCTACTCATTACTAAAGTCAAGATTTTTTATGAACTAAAAGGTAAGATTGCAACATAGTATAATGAGAAGTTAGACTTCTGTCTTTTGTTTTGGTTTCACATACAAATAGTTGAATAATATTATGAGAAGTAAGACTTCTGACTGTCTTTTGTTTTGGTTTCACACACAAATAGCTGATAAATATTATAATGACACATTACACTTACGGCTGTCTTTTGTTTTTATTTCACACACAAACAGTAGAATAATATAATCAAAAGTAAGACTTCTGTCATTTATCTTGGTTTCACATACAAACTGTTGAATAGTATAATCAGAAGTAAGACTTCTGACTGTCTTTTGTTTTGATTTCACACACAAACAGCTGAATATTATAATCAGAAGTTAGACTTCTGACATTTACCTTTGTTTCACACACAAACAGTTGAATAGTATAATGAGAAGTTAGACTTCTGACATTTATCTTTGTTTCACATACAAATAGTTGAATAGTATAATTAGAAGTAAAACTACAGGCTGTATTTTGTTTTGGTTTCACATACAAACAGTCGAATAGTATAATGAGAAGTAAGACTTCTGTCTTTTGTTTTGGTTTCACATACAAACAGTTGAATAATATAATGAGAAGTTAGACTTCTGTCTTTTATCTTGGTTTCACACACAAACAGAAATAATATATACAATCTGTATCGCAATCTTATTTTTTATTACATAAAAATCGTGACTTTAATCATAACTAATATTGTCAAATTAGTCTATTACCTAATATTGTCGACCATTGTGGTCTCGAGGTAGCGTCCCTGTCTTGTACCAGCGAGCCTGTGTTCGATCCCCGGTTGGGACAGGTTTCTGAATGATTTTTTAATATATGTGTGGGAAAAAACACTATGATGTTTATTTTAATTATATTTGAGTTGTGCTTTTTGACTCACCTCATATTTCTTGATTTTTATGCAGACCGGTTTCATTGCTAACTGAGCAACATTCTCAATGCATGACATTCTTGATTTTTTTGCAGACCGGTTTCATTGCTATCTGTGCAACATTCTCTATGCATTACATTGTTGTGATGCATCGAGAATGTTGCACAGTTAGCAATGAAACCGGTCTGCATAAAAATCAAGAATGTAATGCAGTGAGAATGTTGCTCAGTTAGCAATGAAAC
This sequence comes from Diploptera punctata, assembly GCA_030220185.1. NCBI lineage: Eukaryota > Metazoa > Arthropoda > Insecta > Blattodea > Blaberidae > Diploptera > Diploptera punctata. The sequence continues at coordinate 90,107 of JASPKZ010007692.1, read as the reverse complement.
TGGTCTGCATAAAAATCAAGAAATATAAGGTGATTAAAAAGCACAACTCAAATATAATCTTGGATGATGGTTTTTTTTCGAGTTTATTCCTCAACTTTAAGACAAATTTCAGGAAACTTTAAGGCCTAAACGGTCCTCTGAATATCATTTGGCCATCATAATCATCATTATCATCAGACCTAGTGGATTATACACCAAAACAAAAGCTGCAGGGTAGGTACTACGTGGAGTAATGAGAGAGGTGGGGAGTAGTATGAGATCCTGAGGAGTATAATAAGTTCAGGGTATAACATTCATTTCAGTTCTGACACACATATTGGTGGACTTACAAAGTGTGCATTGTTTTGTTTCTCTGTGTTTGGTTGCATCGATAACTGTCTTAGTTACTTCTATCTATCTATCTATCTATCTATCTTTGGGTTTTTACAGCTGCTGCCGTCTTCCCATGCAAAACCCTCTTGCTTGTATTACTATCCTTATGTTTTCCACCCATGCTAACTTTGGTCTCCTTCTTTTCTTCTTTCTAGTCGGTTGCCATTGATATAGTAGTTTCGGCCATCGCTCATCTTCCATTCTTAAAATGTGTCCCAACCATTTTAATTCCTTCTCCTCAATTTTTCAATTATACTTTTTCTGCTTCTATTATGTTTCTAATTCCCTTATTTGTTTATTTACTTTATTGTACAGTTGTAATTGTCTGCTGTATTATACAATTTTTGCAGAATCTAACTCTACCTGGTCCCGTCTTTACGTTGTTTTCTTATTGCTCCGGTCCCTTGAGTTTATAAACTACGTGATCTATCTACTGCCAACTATATTCCTTGGAAGTCATATTTAGTTTTTTTTACCAATGTTACCAAGTGTTGTTTACACTGTTCCTACAGGCAGGTCGTCCTGCGCTTGAAATGTTCGGTACAGGATCTGCTAGCCCTGATAATCATATTCCCTCAGGATGGAGCTGACATCGACATTCAGGGTGTGCAACATAATGCAACATAAATCAAACCAGTCTGGACAAGCTGATGATAAAACAGAATTGTTTTGAAACATGTCCAAGAACAAATCAACATTAATATTGAGGTAAGATGATCAGACTAAAAATAATATAATAATATTCCCATGTTTAGTATGAATGTTGTGTGAATGGTATGTTTCGTCTTATTGTTGTGTTGTCTAGGAGGAGGCCCTGACATTGAGCTGATCACTCATTGGAGAAGGCCTTCCTTGTCTTTTTTTTTTTTTTAATTTGAACAAGTTTTTACAACCTGCGTTTTACCCTGTGGGTACATCGCAGGATATTTAGTTTACACTTTATATGGTTTAACAATTAATGAATTACAATTAATATGGATTATTTCAGTGTCTGGAATATTTCATTTATGTATTTGATTGTTTGTGGCATTTTAATAACTTTTCGTAGCACTATAATTGGGTCCTTGTTGTCCTTGTGTGGTCAAGAAAGTAACGGGTTCGTATCATTTGGCTCTCGGGAATTAACAGTGTATATAAGAGAATGCAAGAAGAACGATTACCCAGAAAAAACATTGGAATGGTGTCCACCTGGAAGAAGAAGGAAAGGAAGACCTCGAAACTCGTGGATGCAATGAATAAGAACTGGAATGAGAACAAGAGACTGGAGGGCATGGAGTAGATAAATAGAGACGAGTGGAGAAGGAAAATAAAACTTTTGGCACAGAAATATGTGTAAACATTAAACATCTGTATATAAATAAAACTATAAGAGAAACATTTGCATTTAGATTGGAGTTCCTCAGATATTTCAGTTGTTGGAGCATTCACATAGAAAAAACGTAAGATCCTGGGTTCAAACCCCAGTCTCAGAGTATATTTTTCTCTTCAAATATAAGAAAGTATGTATTTAAAATCCCTCTCCCGACAGGTCGTGCCATTGTAAGGCCCGAGTGGCGTGTGGCACGTAAAAGTACCTATAAGTTGAGAGATTTAAATCGGTTAATGAAATGGTTTTATTTAATATTCCAACATTTAATTCCATTCAATTGACTTACTTTAATCTCTCACACGCCAGCCGGGCCTTACAGGACATGGCCTGTCGGGAGAGAGATTTTAAATTATGTATCACACACACACGCATGCGCACGCACGCACACACACACACACACGCGCACGCACGCACACGCACATATGCACACACTCACGCACGCACACACGCACACGCACACACACACCACACACACACTCTCTCTCTCTCTCTCTCTCTCTCTCTCTCTCTCTCTCACTTTATAGTGACCACACAAGGACATTGAAGGCCTCCCCGAATGAGAGATCAGCTAAATATCAAGGCCTCCTCCGAGACAATACAACATTAAGGAGAAACACACCATTTACACGCACATTCATACTATACATGACTAATATAGTAGCTAATGATGATTATGATGACCAGATGATGTTCGGGAACAGTTTGAACCTAAAAGTTTCCTGAAATTTGCCTTGCAGATAAGGGAAAACCCGAAAAAAAACACCATGAAAGGAACTTGTCCCAACCGGGCCTGCCGCATACAAGTTAGCAACGCTACCCCTAGACTACAACTGTGGACTCGAAATTTAATAACACTATAGTCACAGACAATAGAAAATATTTAAATGTGCGTTTTATAACAGTGAATTGTACATCTTTATAAATTTCATTAACGTAGCTAGACTAAGTATTTCAGGTATTATATAAGGTTTATAAACTATGTGACCTATTTACTGCCAAATATAATCCTTGGAAGTCTTATTTAGTTTTTTTAGCAATGCTACCAGCTTGTCTTTTATGACATTTTGGTGTTCTCTCCTGGTATTGGTAGAATTGTAACCCACTTCTTAAAGTTGAGGCGCTTGGAAGGCGGAGCTACTATACCCCGATGATATGTTAAGTGATGAACGATAATGAAGCGCCAGGAGAATCCTTAACCTAAACTAAACCTAAATACAGATCATGGGCGACCACAGGAATAATCAATCCCTTTTAAGGGGGGAAAAAAATCCTATCGTCTGACCGGGAATCAAACCCGGAACCCCATTAATTTATAGTGAGAAGCTCTGACCACAAGCCCATGAGACTGGTTAGTCTTATTTAGAAACATGCAAATTATGATAAACAACCGTGTAAGCAATACATCTAACACCCCTTTCTATTTAAAAAACTTCTTCTGTGCAAAATTTACCGAACTTTCCCACTCTAGTAATACCTTGGTTGAGTATATGTCACTATGAGGCAGAAAGCTAACCTTGGGCCACTCAATGACATCTATCCAAAAACAAGTGTAACTAAATTAATATGGTTGAATTCCTCCCATGTAGGGGAGAACGCGTAAGCTCGTCGAGAGAAACAAGGACCTACTACTATTACTACTACTACTAGGCCTATCATAATTTTAATTTTTATACAAATTTTGGCGATGATCGGTAAATATATGTAATTTAAAAAATCTAGAAGTACTTTACAACATGTTCCAAACATACACCATGCGCATGCGCCAAAAGACGCCGAAGCGGTTTGCATTATGGAATCACGGGATGCAGTCAACATATACCGGGCTTCCAATATAAACCGGACCGGCCTCACGGGGTTTCACCCGTCAGGCAGCGCTCTCTCCTCGTCCGCATTTCACTCTGCCAGCCGCTCGTCCTTGAACTAGTCAGTTTACTATCGTTCGACAAGATGAGACGTCAGCTGACATTAGAGCAGCGCATTTATGAGTGTAAATGTTATTATAAATACGAATCAGCTCGTCGCGTTCGCGAGGAATTTATTCGGAACTTCCCTGGACAATTACCTCCTTCCAGATCGACAATCCACGATCTTGTGACTAAATTTGAGACCACTGGTTCAGTACAAAATAAAAAACACACGCGAAGGCGTACGGTTCTCAGCGAAGAAAAATTAGACGAAATTGGCGAAAATTTGGAACGTTCACCACAAAAATCATTACCGAAATTAGCATAAGTTGGGATTTCAGTATCTTCTGCACATACAGCAACAAAATTGTTAAAACTCAAACCTTACAAGTGTACACGTGTTCATTGTCTAAACCAAGGTGATCCCATAGCACGTGTGCGGGAGGACAACATTTCCAGCATTTTCTATAAGGTAAGAAACAGTTCAAGGACGGGTGGCAGGCAGGGTGAATTGCGGGAGGAAGAGACAGCACTGCGTGCCGGGTGAAACTCCGTGAGGCCGGTCCGGTTTTATATTGGACGCCCGTTATAAGATATTTGAACTCGCGTTGCCAATCAACCTAAAAGCTTACCTAATGCAATTTATGTACTCTAACCTGTAAAAGTCCAAACCAAAAGCCTTGCGTGACGGCTGCCTTTACCCCCAGAACAAGCGTCTGGTACTCATTTCCGTTAGAGGCTGAGTCGACCCTATGTCCATAGTGCCGCCAGAAGGTTTGGGTCAGTTTAAAAATCCTGACCCCCACCGGGACTCGAACCCTCAACCTTCCGGCTTGTAGTGTAGTGCCTTAATCAAGGCGCGCCCCCAGTGGTTTATTACTAGTGGTTTAAAACAAGTGAGTACATTTTATTATTTAAATTTAAATTAAATAATGTCTAATTTTGGTTTCAGTAATTTCATTACATTTTTTAATATTTATATATTCGCACCAACTTCCATTATACTTCGAGATAGAACATTGACGGGTCGGAGTGAGAAGCAAAGAAAAAGGGATATATATATATATATATATATATATATATATATATATATATATATATTCCTGTACACTTAATAATAGGCCAAATGCAAATTTAAATAATTACAAATGTGAAATTACGCGTTATTGTATTTTTTTAATATGGCTTAGCCAGCTATACCACATATTTTCTATTGTTCGCATTTTTAAAATAAATCGTAAATTAATGCATAATGACACATTTGTGACAAACTTAAAAAAAAATTAATTGTGGTCGAATTTCGACCGCTGGGCGACCACTTACTTATTTACTTACTCACTGGCACTATCGAACCCGTAGGTTCATGGCAGCGCGGGCATAAACTCTCCATACATCCCTATCCTGAGCCAATGTTTTCCAATCACTCCCTGTATAATCTACTTCCCTCAAATCATAGTTAATGTTGTTCTTCCATCTCATTCTTGGTATACCAACTGAGCGTTTTCCCTCTGGCTTTCCTACAAGAAGCTTTCATGCACGTCTTTCATTCCCCATACGTGCAACATGTCCTGCCCATCGCAGTCTACGAGACTTAACTTTTCTTATTATATCTGGCTTCCTATAAAGACAATGTAGTTCATTGTTAAGTAGTCTTCTCCATTGACCTGCGACCACTAGTATTAAATAATGCACATGTTTCACGTAGGCCTATAAACATACCTTGGCAGCCGCTGGATCTCCGGCTCTGAAGTTGAGGTTATACGAGGGGTAAAGGGAGAAACTCGCCCTCTACTGCCAATAAGGGAATAGTTGAGTGGAAGTAAATGTCTGCCACAACCAATCACTGCTCTTGACGCAGCTATAGCGCGCTAGTAAGGTTTGAAATTGCTGAGATGTTGTCAGATGTATGTCTGCTAACCCCATACATAAAGCGGCCCCTCCCACTGAATATCCATATCGGCAACACTGTCGTGAAAACGTCAGAGCCGGAGAATCAGTGGATGGGGTATTCAGAAATATGGCTATACGTTTGACCGCATTTTGTGACGAAAATATTATTAATAAAGGAAACATGATGCTATCATTGGAAAGGGAATCCTTCAAATTACAACAATAGAACAAAACAAATCACTTACAACAACACTAAGCAAGTCACTCTATTGCTTCAAACTGTTCGTCGTTAGCTGATTCCCTTACAACAAATTCACAAAATTCCATCCGCCTGTCAGGGTATTCTTCATTAAATTCGTGGACACGAATCGGTTTGAAGGGATGGAACTTCTCACGCTTCAAAACACGACACACACTCGATTGACTGATATGAAGCTCACGTGCAGCTTGGCGGCTTGATTTTTGTGGGCTAGCATAGAACGCCTTCACAATTTTCTTCGTTGTTTCTGCATCCGTGCTAGTGCGAGGCCTTCCTGGAGGTTTGATTTCTGCATCCTTTCCCGTTTCCAGCAGTCGTTTTCTTCTTCTCCACTCCCCCCACATTCGACGGCTGCAATGCTACGTTAAACTCACGTCTTGCAGCCTCACGATCATTAGCATACGTTATTGCCCATGCAGCAATTGTAATTTGCTGTTGCATATTCAACGCCATTTTGACTAATGACGTAAGTTCTACACTGTTTTGTTATATTCCATTGTTGTAATTTGAATAATTGCCTTTCCAATGGCAATTTCATATTTCCTGCAATGATAATATTTTCATCACACAACGCGATCAAACGTATAGCCATATTTATGATCCACCCCGTAGATACAAAACGCATCCACTTGATGGATATATATCTTATCTAATCTTGTACAAACATTTCAACATTAATGAGAATCAATTGAGCGATTTTATGCATCAATCGGCAAAGCGCCATATTAAAAATAAATGATATTTTGATGCCATCTGTTGCTATGGCTCATGAATTAAGTGTATGCACACTTTAGCACCAAATATTTAATTATAGCTTATTTGAAAGCAAATTTAAACGCCATCTGTCTTATCAGATATTCTATGTTTTGCAAAAAATGGCTATGAAATCAGATATTCATAAATACTAATCTAAATTTTGCATCATGCAGCTAAGCGCCAACTGTTCCCGCTCTTTGATTGTTGATGCATAACTGTCAAACAAGGAGAATAACTTGCAATATCCAGTATTGTTAGTTTGGCGCTACAATAAAACGTGAAAATTTACTTACATTTTATCGAAATTTAGATAATGACGCATAGCCGGTTGATGCATAATGTCATTGTGAAGAGATGTAAAAGGTAGGTTTAATAAAAATAATTATATCTCTCATTCAGTTACCCCATCATTCATTCGAGGAGACCCTCCATGTCCACGTGTGACCAAATAGTATGTGTGTGCACCACAGCTTAAAATCCATAACCGGCCGGTCGTGCCACCTGTTTTCGTAACCATTTTGCCAAACTTTATAATTTACTATAACTATATTTGCGGACAGTTATAAATTGCATTTTTATACTAATACCGAGATAAGTTCGAATTGTACTGTAAAAAACTTGCATAAGGTATTACTTCGTGAAACCATCTATTGGAGGAACCGTGGTACTACTTTTACCCGCCATATGGGTGAATCATGTTCGATAGAAACATTGTTCTTAGGCAACATCGTATTTTACTGGAAATAAGACTGAATACAAGGAAAGATGGTACCAACAATTAGGAACTTCCTCCATTTTTTTTCCATGATGTCGATAGATATCCTTTATTTACAATTTCATTATGAGCAGAATTTATGCTCCATCTAACTTATCTGTAAATTCTGCTGTTATTTCCACATCTTCAATGGCTAAATGTTTGAAATCATTCAAAATAATTTATTTCTCTCTGCTTTGCAAAGGTTTTCTTTATTAATGCTTAAAAATTGTATAGAAAAAGCAGCCATTTTTTAACAATTAAAATTATAATGTATTTTGCATTGCGCATGCGTAAGAATTAAACAATGAATTGCTTTTTTAGTTAGTCTATTAAAATTAAAATTATTTATTTAAAGATTCTCTCATATAATTACATACCAGACATGTTCTAGATGATTTTTATTTATATACAGAATTTTAATGTTTACAAATCTTTCTGTGCCTATAGTTTTATTTTTCTTCTCCACTCATCTCTCCCCATCCATGGATAGATGGTACGTATTTTTAATTTCTTTTATTTCGAGTCTTAGTCACCGAACTACATTTTCTTACACGCTTAAAGCTAAAACCATTATGCGACCAACGAAAAAGCAGTTTTGATTATAAAAAACTTTCCTCATTAGAGGATTGCCACAAGGACAGAGTGATACAGACAATTAATTTTTGGAATTGATTAAATAAATTTTGTAAATACATTTAAAAACAAATAAAATTTTAGGCCTAAATTGAAGTACATATACTATAAAGTAGGAATTTTGTAAATATGGTTTCTTAAAATTGAAATTGATCCTCTAATGGCAGCGATGGTAATTTTAGAAAGATACAACCTGTCCAAATCTAAGGAATTCCAAAATTTGGCTAAGAATCCCATACAGTTTGATGCTTTTCATTTCTTTCCCGCTAGGGTTCATTCTTACAATATTGCGATCCTATTTAGCAATAAATAATATGATCTGGTTGCAGTGATGAACAAATGAAACATAACCAAAAATTTTTCATTTTTTTTTCAAACATCGCCGTTTACATTAAATATATAAATATTTTAAAATAACTGTATTTAAATAATAATTTGTGAGTAAACAGCTTAATTTTATTCGTTAAATAGTCCTAACAAATGCCACTCTTGTTTTCCAAATCCTCTAGATAAATTTGGAAATCACCCGTGGCATTACTTATGATAATTTGCTATTTTTTATTTAAATTTACACACTCGCACGGAACGATAAATTGATTTTTATCTTAAAATTAATTATTGCTAATATTTATGGTAGATAATAGAAATTTTAACATAAAATCGTGTTAATAATAATTAATTTTATTTAGTTTTTATAACAAATGGCAGTTAATAAGAAACATTTTGAAGAAGTGGCTGAATTCAAATGCCTAGGAATAATAATTACAAATATGAATAAGATGCACAAAGAAATTAAACATAGCTCATTTCTGGAAACACATGCTACATATTATATACTACATGATCTCCTATCGTCCTAACTTCTCTCAAAAAATGTTAATGTAAAATAATTGTAATATATTGTTAGTTATTTATAATCATATATATATGTATAGTTAAGAGTTACCTTTTACCTCTCTTCACTGTTCTGCAATGCATTAACATTCATGACATTCATCTTAACATGGCTATTCTCCCATTCCTTGAAAGAAAATAAGAGCCCTATAGGTAACAGGCCCATGTAATCACAATTTACATATATGACAGATCCTCCACTGATTGACAACACAAATATCTCTTAAAGTGATATCTAAATCTTCCATTAGTCAAGTAAAGTGATATTGGGTTAAGAAAAGCATTCAAATAAATAAGTAACAATGGTTCTATGAAGTGGTCCTGCGATTTCGTATAGAAAGAAGATATGGAGACTACAAACAGCGGGAAATACGTTAGTGCATATACGAGTGTCAAACCTCTTGAAATATTCGAGGTTCGTGTCTTGGTGTGGCCAAACATGACCGAACAAGCTAATGGTATAAATACATATATCATTAGCATATATATGTGACCAGATCTGACGCTAACCTCAAACAATAGCAGCCTGATTGGTGCCACAAAAGCAATTAATCCAGATAATAAAGCTAAAAGCTTATCTCCACGTAGTTTATAGAAATCACACAAAGGACCTTCGGATTGCATTGAGAAGTATCCATGTATGCTGTACAGTGCCATAGAATATATGTTCATTCCTACAAAAACTAAACAAAGATACAGGCTTATATATAGTTCGTATATAGATGAACCTAACAATTGCACCACAAAGTTGTTTAGAACCAGGTTTAATATGTTTGAAACTGTTAGATTGATAAGAATCCTGTTTCTAGTTTCAGCGTGCATCACCAGTATCTTCAATAAAACACAGTTCCATATCAATCCAAGCACGAAAACAGTCCCAACTGCTACAACACCTGGGATTCCCCCACTTTTAGCATAAATATCATTTACCATCGAATCAAATATAACAGAATGTTGGATATATGCGTCATAACTCCCAACTGATTCAGTACTTCCTTTTAAAAATTTTCCCCAATTGTTAATTTTGAGGAAGTCGTTTACCCAAGGGTTTATCATAGAATCAGTGACATTAAGGGATTTTCTGATGTATTCCACTTCTCTAAGTTGCACAAGATATAGTTCAGATGTTTTACACAGGTGGTCTCTGGTTAGAGCTTCGTGGAACTGTGCAAGGAAACATAGGATGCAGTCAAAGTCGGATGAATTTGTGGTTGTTGCGTTTGAAAATAGTTGTACGATGGGGCACGACTCGTCGTTCATATTTAGATGAACTTGAACTTCACGTACAAGACACTTGAACAAATCGTTCCGTTTCTGAGCGTTTCTTTTGTCGGACTGATCAATGTATTCATCTTTATGGTGGTGTGCATTGTTCACAAGACACTGTACTGTACGTCTAGCCTCGTTGAACAATTTGTCCTTCTCTGCATGAGTGAGATTTACATCACATGTTGATGTTAATATGTTCAAATCACAGCCGATTGCTATTTCACATGTTGTCAGTAGTACCAACATTATCTGAAACAACAAAACTTATATAAATATTGGACCTGAAAAGTGTCAACTTTCATAAATTACAGCAGCGCTAATTTAGCGCAGAAGATGGTCTACAGAAATCACTCTTTCAATTAAATAACATTATACAGAATTATTTCAAAATATCAATAAGTAAAACGAAAATCTTAGGTTTTAAAATATCAGATACTGTAAGAGCTAAAATAATTCTGGAGGAGAAACCTGTTGAACTAGTGAACCATTTTAAATACCTGGGTTATGAATTCTCATATTTTAAAAATGAAGACATTTTTTAACAAATTTAATAAATTATATATGTGGCACAATTAAGAGAATATTTAAAAATACAAGAAAGGAAACAAAACTAAAATTTTATAAAGCTGTGGCAGTCCCCTTACTGTTGTATGGTAGTGAATTTTGGGGTTTAACTAACAGAGAAGATAAGATTCATAGAAGCAGCTGAAATGAGATTTCTGAGAAGTGTGGCTTACTGCAAACTTCTAGATAAAAGAAGAATGAGCTAAATATTTTTAAACTTTTAGATAAAATAAAATAATCTAGAAAAACTGGAAAGAACATGTTCAAAGAATGAAAAATGAATGCATACCAAAAATCATACTTAATTACAAACCAAAAGGAGACAGGAATGTTGGTAGACCGAAAAAGAGATGAGTTCAACTTTTTGAATGAGAATCTATGAGATCGGAACAAGCCACATGGGCTTAATCCGTGATTGTTGATGATGATGATGCTAATTTAGTAAATTTCAAGGGAATTTATCTATTGAGGCTGAAATCGAAGCCAGAATCCAGTAATGGTGACCCACTGTACGGAGCAGAGAGATTCCCTGCTTGAGTAAGAGCGGAGTGGAGTGGGGCGGGACGCGGCGCGCATGGCAGGTAATGAGTCTTATCCAATCTATCTGTTTCGGCGTTGTGTTACTTCTATTTAATTTAAAATTAGAGATTTGACACTGGATTTTAGTGCTTTGCTGTTTGAAACGGCAGATAATTTTTTTGGACTATTTAACTCATGCCACAAATGCTAGTCAATGACCAATCACGTTTCAATGAATTTTGTTTTACAACCAATGACAGTCGTGTTTCACCTCGCTCTTTATCGATTTCTCTTTATCAGCTCCTGCTTTTGTGATAAAGAAAGCTCCTCCTTTTTAATGTTCTGAACAGGACAGAACATTATTTTTCTCCAACAAATACATTGAATATAGCAAATAATGAACAGATTCCTTGATTTTACTGAGTTGTTTACTAAAAAAATAAATTAATAATCCGTAATGTTGATTATGATATATAGTTTGATGTGTTTCATTATTTCTCCACTTGGGTACATTCTTAAAATATTGCGATCTTATTTGGCAATAAATAATATGATCTAGTTGCAGTGAATGAACATAACCTCACATTTCTGATTTGTTTTCAAACATCGCCGTTTACATTAAATACATAAATATTTTAAAATAACTATAGTTAAACAATGATTTGTGAGTAAACAGCTTAATTTTATTCGTTAAATAGTCCTAACAAATGCTACTCTTGATTTCCAAATTCTCTAGATAATTTGGAAATCACTCGTGGCATTACTTATGACTATTTAACTCATGCCCCAAGTGGGAGTCAATGACCAATCACATTTCAATGATTTTTTATTTACAACCAATCACAGTCGTGTTTAGCCTCGAATTTATCAACTAAAGTTTATCATATTAAAGAGAACACATCTTTTTTAACGTTCTGAATAGGTCATAGCATTATTTTGCAGTGAATGATTCAGTAAGAAATACGGCTATCAGATTGTATATATAGTGCATGAATGTCAGCAGAAAGAGCATGTAGGAGATAATATAAAAACGTTTGTAGCAATTGATTATACCACAAAAAAAAACACTGTTTGCACTTTCTTAAACGAATTATTTTCCAGGAAATGACGTTGTAGAAAATTATAATTGACATATTTACATCATAGGACATCAGAAATTAATTAATACCCATAAGTAGTAGTAGTAGTAGTAGTAGTAGTAGTAGTATTCAAATATTCTGAAGCTCTTGATTTGTCATCATTCGCTTGTTAATACCTATAATGTTGGTTATAAATTTCTCCACTAGGGTGCATTCTTACAATATTGCGTTCCTTTGGCAATAAATAGTATGATCTGGTTGCAGTGATCGAACAAAGGAAGCAAATGAAGCGTACCAATCGTTTCTTATTTGTTTTCAAACATCGCCGTTTACATTAAATATATAAATATTTAAAAATAACTATAGTTAAATAATGATTTGTGAGTATACAGCTTAATTTTATTCGTTAAATAGTCCTAACAAATGCCACTCTTGATTTCCAAATTCTCTAGATAAATTCACTCCTCACCTCGCGAGTCGTGAATTTATCGATAATTTGGAAATCACTCGTGGCATTACTTATGATAATTAAGGATACATTCACCTATATAAATTAGCTCAGGGTAGAGATATATGGAGAGCTTATGTCCATGAGGCCATGAACTTACGGGTTCGATAGTGCCAGTTAGTTAGTGAGTGTGTCCCGAGTGGGGAAACGGGTGCTCACTAGAGCAAATTTATTAACCAGGCTTATTTAACTACGCTTATTTACTTACAGATGTCAATAAGTGACAATTAAGGTATTTCTTTGATGGGTGAATGTCGGTTAAATTTTTCACAGAGGCCTTTTTATTCAAGTTTGCGGTTCTTTTACGAGGCTGAAAATATTCAGACACGGGACAAAGTCCCTCCTGGAGGATTTATCATAAGTAATGCCACGAGTGATTTCCAAATTATTGATAAATTCACGACTCACGAAGTGAGGAGTGAATTTATCTAGAGAATTTGGAAATCAAGAGTGGCATTTGTTAGGACTATTTAACGAATAAAATTAAGCTGTTTACTCACAAATCATTATTTAACTATAGTTATTTTAAAATATTTATATATTTAATGTAAACGACATTGTTTGAAAACAAATGAGAAACGATTGGTACGCTTCATTTGCTTCTTTTGTTCTTCACTGCAACCAGATCATATTATTATTTATTGCCAAAGGATCGCAATATTGTAAGAATGCACCCTAGTGGAGAAATTTATAACCAACGTTAATAGGTTTCTGATGTCGTATGATGCAAATATGTCAATTATATTTTTCTGCAACATCATTTCCTGGAAAATAATTCGTTTGAGAAAGTGCAAACAGTTTTTTCTTTTTTTTTTGTGGTATAATCAATTGTTACACATGTTTTTATATTATTTATGGAATGCGCTTTCTGCTGACATTCATGCACTATATATACAATCTGGTAGCCGTATTTCTTAGAGGGTCAGTCACTGCAAAATAATGCTATGATCTATTCAGAATGTTAAAAAGGAGGTGCTTTCTTTATTATGATAAACTTTAGTTGGTACATTTTAGGCGAAACACGACTGTGATTGGTTGTAAATAAAAAGTCATTGAAATGTGATTGGTCATTGACTCCCATTCGGTGCATGAGTTAAATAGTCCCTTGGATTTTTCCATCCTAGGACATCGACGATTCCAAAATATTAAAAATTACGAAAATATCCCTACCATTCTCCTAAATGACAAAAACATCCCCCTGCAGCTCAGTAGTGAAAAATCTGGGTATCTACATGGACCTGTACCTAGACTGGAAAATCCAGGTGAATAATACCTGCAAGAAAGTGTTCTCTATTCTTCACTCCCTAAATAGGTTTAAAAACTTCCTTCCAACGAAATTAAAACAAATACTTGTACAGACTCTTGTAATGCCACACTTCGATTACTGCGACGTATTACTGACTAATCTGACAACTACAGCGTGCTCATAGTGCGTGCATTTGATTTGTATTCGATCTCCGTCGTTATGACCACGTGTCTCCTTCATTTCAGGCCTTATCATGGCAGCGCCTTAATGGCAGAAGAACTTTACATTAACATGCTTTACTATTCCAAATTTTGCGCGCATATTTATATACGCGTTTTCAAAATTTATCAGTTCATCACAATTTAGGAACAAGACCACAAGACTCTTCTTTACTTTTGATACCACAGCACAGGACATGTCTAGACTCTGAATTTTGCACAATATCTATGACTAGGGCATGGAACTCACTTCCCAGTCATGTCAGGGATTGTCAATCGCTATCATTATTTAAATACAAATTAACTGATATCTTAAGTTCGACACAATAAAAACATTAACAACTATTTTTTTTTAATTATTGATTTCGTACATCTCAATGATGGATAAATCATATTTGAAGAGAAAAATTATACGCTCAGACCGGGACTATTTTCCGCATTTTGTAAATATTCATCTAGGAAGGTTTACTTACTTAATTTTATTTTATATCATTTTAATTTTACTATATCCCAGGTTTCTGTTAATGTTAGCTAGTATTAGATCACATCACCATTGTATTTTGTTTAATCTGTATTTAAATAATATTTAAAAAATTTAATAAGTATGTAATTTTTGTATAATTTTATTATTCGCTGTATGAGTGGAGGAGAAGTCCTTATGGCCTTAACTCTGCCAGCTAAAATAAAGCATTATTATTATTATTATTATTATTATTATTATTATTATTATTATTATTATTATTATTATTATTATTATCATTATCCTAAAATTCATCGAACCCGGCCGGATTTGAACCCGCGACTCTTGAGACGAGATGAAAGGAACATAATCACTAGACTACCGCAAAAAACATGAGATAACTAACTAACTAACCAACTCACTATCGAACCCGAAAGTTCATGGCCGCGCGGACATAAGCTCTCCATACATCCCTATCCTGAGCTAATGTTTTCCAATGATTCCCAGTATAATCTACTTCCCTCAAATCATGATTAATGTTATTCTCCCACCTCATTCTTGGTCTACCAACTGGGCGTTTTCCCTCTGGTTTTCCTGCAAGAAGCTTCCATGTACGTTTTTTATTCCCCATTCATGGCCACATGTCCTGCCCATCGCAGTCTACGAGACTTAACTGTTGGTATTATATCTGGCGTCCAATAAAGACCATGTAGTTCATTGTTATGTAGTCTTCTCCATTCACCTGTCTGTTCATTTCTCTTTGATCCAAAATTTTTCCTAAGTACTTTATTCTCAAATACTCGTAATCTCCTTTCCTCCCTTAAAGTAAGAGTCCATATTTCACACCCATATAATATAACTGGTAGAATAATAGTTTTATATATTTTCAGTTTAATGTTTTTTGAAAGGAGTTGGGACATCAAGAGTCTCTGCAATGCATAATAGCACGCATTTCCAGAATTGAGCCTATGTTTAATTTCTTTGTGCATCTCATTCCTATTTGTGATTATTGTTCCTAGATATTTGAATTCAGCCACTTCCTCAGAGATAACACATGTTTATTTTATCTGTATCCAAACACAATTTCATAGCTGGCACCATATTTTAATCACAGCGAGACAAAGTGGAAATATTGCGCACCGCGAAGTTGTACCGTTTCCATTTATTATTTAAAGTATGATATCAAGGGATACAGTAAACCCAGTACACTAATATTTCTAGATGTGATAGTTTAGAGAGTAAAGATAACAAATTCATAAAAAAATTAAAAATCGCCATTATGAACCTTCCTCTAGTTATTTTTAATTTTTACGTAAACTAAAAGCCGTCAAATGGTACACACGCTCACATAGAAGAAACACAAGATACAAAAGACATGAGTAGTAATATGTATTAATGCGTGCACTTACCACTAAGAGCTCCATTGCGACTGACAGTCCGGCCACAACTCAGTCCCCGGAACCCGGAGAGATCGATACAGCATCCACACCCGCAGCGTCCCTTCACGGAGCAAACCATTCCATTCATCTGCAGGGACTCACCCTCTGCCATCACTATGTAGCTACTGTGATTTTTTTCTCGTGTAAACAAAATTATAAATCTTTTACATATATTCACCGACCCTACATTAGTTGTCATCGAAAATTTCAGAAAAAATGTACTAGTAGTGGCAAGACTTTATTAGACTAAAATCAGTAGTAGTAATAGGACTTTATTAGACTAAAAGTAAGATACATACAATGTTATTTACAAATATGGGTCGCACGGGCAGTAAGCCGTACGTGCTGTTGACAGTCCGTTACTATGAAGTAATATTTGGTAATAGTATAAAAAAATAATATAATAGTATAAAAAAATTGCTCGCCACTGAAATAGACTACTGGAGACGTGCTGCAAGAATATCCAGGAAGGATAAAATCAGAAATTCATATATAAAAGAAAAAATGCAGGTACAATATTCAATATTAGATTTTATAAAGAAGAAACAATTAAATTGGTACGGACACATTAGAAGAATGGAAGAAGGAAGACTACCTAAGATAATCATGGATTGGGAACCACAGGGAAGGAAAAAGAAGGGTAGACCAAATGTTACGTGGATTCAGGGAATCAATGAAGCTAAGAGGGAATGGGAAATAGAAGAAGATATATGGATGAACAGACAGGAATGGAAAAATGTGTTGAAACAAATGTGTAGTTAACTGTGAACATGGGTACCGGAAAAATGTATATTCATTGTAAAAGCCGGAATAATAAAAAAAGTAAAGAAAAACAAAAAGAAAACAATAATATTACAATTACATAAAACACAACAATATTACAATTACATAATAATACAATAACATTATACATTAATTAAGTTATGTAGAATTATTAAGAATTAATGGTATTGCATTTTGATAACATGTATTTATTCATGAATGAGTGTTGTTCTTATTTTCCGCGTTTTGTCCAGGAATTTACCCAAGTTTATCCAATTTTCTGGATTTACCATAAAATTGTAGCATGCCAATCTTTCACGATTTGAATTTAGAAATCTTTCTGGTAATAACTGACGCCTCTAATATTCTAAATCGTTACATTTTCTTAATATATGTATCTAGTCTTCAAAGCTCCCGCACATTGGACATATTCACATATCGTGATGGTCGCTAATTTTTAGAAATTTCCATACCCCTAGCCTAAACCAAGCAAGCCCTGATCTCTCTTTAAACCCTAGGTTGAGTAAACTGAAAGTAAGATACATAATAATGTTATTTACAAATATGGGTCGCACGGGCAGTAAGCCGTACGTGCTGTTGACAGTCCGTGCCAATACATTCATGTCTAGTAATGATATAAAATAAAATAAAATAAATAAAAGCCTCCCAAAGTCTGACCCCGCGTCCATGTCGAGGGAAGTGTTTAGCTCAAAGTAGGGAAGAGCTTATTAGGGTGATGTACATCGGGCTGATGTGTATCTGGTTGATGTGCGGGCCTGACAAGAAACCTGAAACGAGCGAGCTGAAGGAGTTCCAGTTAAACCACGTCAGACCTAGCAAGGCGGTGGTGGATCATGGAATGCATAAAAAAAAAACAAACAGGCCTCGGACATCGATTAAATAAGGAACGGAAAAGTCAGGGAGACATTAAATGTAGAAAAATTAAACAACAGACATAGAAAGAAATAGACTAAAATGGTTTGGACATTTAAAAAGAATGAAAAAGGAAATACTACCATAAAGACTGTTAAACCTGAAGATACAAGGAAAACGACCTGTGATAGACCACGAGAAAAATGGATTAATCAAGTGAAGAAAAGTTTACAAGAAAGAGGATGCCACTGGGAAGAACTAAAAAGAAGGAAATCATGGGAATATAGAGATGGTTGGAGACATATTATTGGAATCTATCTTCCGAAAGGAGGACACGGAAATAGGATGATGAAAAAAAAAAAAGATAGCAATACAATTACATTTTACATTAATTAAGTTACGTGTAGTTATTAAGTATTAATGATATTACATTTTGTTTACATACAGAGTGATTCAGAAATATGGCTATACGTTTGATCGCATTTTGTGACGAAAATATTATTATTAAAGGAAATATGATGCTATCATTGGAAAGGGAATCCTTCAAATTACAACAATAGAACAAAACAAAACACTTACAACAACACTAAGCAAGTCACTTTATTGTTTCAAACTGTTCGCTGTTTACATCCAAGCATAATTGGTAATGATTTGGGTCGTCATTCATTGCGTTATGATACATGTTTAGAGGAATAGCTCTCATTTCTTCCTCAATCACTAATTTCAGCATGTCAACGTCTTGAGGTTTTCGGGCATAAACCTTTTCCTTCAAATAACCCCATAACCAATAGTCACATGCAGCTTGGCGGATTGATTTTTGTGGGCTAGCGTCGAACGCCTCCACAATTCTCTTCTTTGTTTCTGCATCCGTGCTAATGTGAGGCCTTCCAGGAGGTTTGATTTTCTGCATCCTTCCCGTTTCCAGCAGTCGTTTTCTCCACTTCCCCACAGTCGACGGGTGCAATGCTACGTTAAACTCACGTCTTGCCCGTGTTGCGGCCTCACGATCATTAGCATACGTTATTGCCCATGCAGCAATTGTAATTTGCTGTTGCATATTCAACGCCATTTTGACTAATGACGTAAGTTCTACACTGTTTTGTATTATTCCATTGTTGTAATTTGAATAATTGCCTTTCCAACGGTAATTTCATATTTCCTGTAATGGTAATATTTTCATCACACAACGCGATCAAACGTACAGCTATATTTATGATTCACCCCGTATTTATTCATTCACAAATGAGTGTTGTTCTTATTTTCCGGGTTTTGTTCAGAAATTTACCCAAGTTTTCCAGTTTTTTGGATTTACCATTAACTCGTAGCATGCCAATCTTTCACGATTTAAATTTAGAAATCTTTCCGGTAACAACCTGACGCCTCCAATATGCTAAATCGTTACATTGTCCTAATATATGTATTTCGTCTTCAAAGCTCCCGGACATTGGACATATTCGTATGTCGTGACTGTAGGCAATTTTTAGAAATTTCCACGCCCCCAACCTAGTAATTTTGCCCATCCATCCATCCATCCATAGTAATTTTGCCCCGAGGGCAGGTCTTTTGCTGCAATCATAGCATTTTTATGATATGCTTTGCAGCTTTACTAGTGATTTATAGGTGTGGTAGCTTCCCGTTGCTTTCCACACCGGTGAAGGATGATGATGATAATGATAAGGATGGTGATGATGGCCGGATGATTTTGGGGACCGTTGGGCCCTAAGCTTCATGACATTTGTCTTACAGGTGAGCAAAACCCCGAAAAAAACCTCACCCAGGAGCCTATCCCGACCGGGAATCGGACCCGGGCCCGCTGCGTGACAAGACAGCACGCTACCTCGAGACCACAGCGGAGGACATTATATATATATAGCCACAGGTCACGTGACCTAAAACGGATTTGTTCATGATATATATATATATATATATATATCTTCGGGGTTTTACAGCTGCTGCCGCCTTCCCGTGCCAAACCTCCAAAGCCTACGGTCTTGGGCATCTTCGATGCTTAGCCCTCTAGCTTGCATTACTGTCTTCATGTTTTCCTTCCATGTTAACCCTGGTCTTCCTCTTTTCTTCCTTCCGTTCGGATGCCATTCATATCGTTGCTTCGGCCATCGCTCATCTTCCATTCTTAAAACATGTCCTAACCACTTTAATTCCTTCTCCTCAATTCTTTCAATTATGCTTTCTTCTGCTTCCATTATGTTTCTAATTTCCTTATTTGTGACATATATATAGGCCTATATATATATATATATACTTTATAGCAATAATGCTATTTTATTTCATTGTCTTGGAACAGGTTTTGGCGGATTATATATATATATAAAATCAAGTATTACTATCTTTTACCATAGGCCTATTATTTACAAAAATATGAGATTCTTAAACTTTTTCAATGATTGATATGCGTTCAAAGAATGAGGACACAGGCTTAAAAAAATCTTCTTTATTTATCTCCAATAAATGTTTACATTTTCAATCTCTAACATTTATACGAACATATGTAATAAATAACACTCTATATAATAACAGTTTTACTTCACAATCATTTTGATATAAGTTGTCAGAACTAACTTCCATCGATGTATTCGTTTTTTGTCAACTCTGTTCAAAATACTTTGTACTCAATGGGCAAAATAATTTTATTTCAAAAGAGGTTAGTTGTGAAGACAAGTAAAAAGTAATTCGTAATAAAAAATAATCATATCTCTGATTTTATTTTTCCTAACTTAGTACAATTTTTTGTGTTAACTAAGGAATATAAATATATACCTGTGTTTTATGTATCTTAAAACAATGTTATTTAACATTTTCCAATACTGTTATTTTAACACAGTTCCAATAATGGAACATATTATAATATTATAATGATATTGTGAAAAGAAAAATTAATATCTGAACCAGGAATGGAACCGTGGACCTCTAGTTCTCCAGACTAGTGTGCAGCCCACTACACCATTATAGAACTGGCACAAGCATTAAAAATTCTTTCCACGTAATACGAATCTATAATTCTCGTTTCGTCCGCTGCCAGGTAGGTGTCACTACCATCACCAACGGCCGGCTTCGTTTAGAAGTATCTATATTTGAGGATTTTACACCCCCACTTTTATAAGCAGTAAACGATGTTATTTAACATTTTCCAATATTGTTATTTTAACACAGTTCCATTAATGAATCATTATGATATGTGTTAAAATAACAATATTGGAAAGTGTTAAATAACATTGTTTACTGCTTATAAAAGTGGTGGTGTAAAATCCTCAAATATAGATGTTTCTACGTGGAGCCGGTCGTTTGTGTTAGTAGTGACACCTACTTGGCAGTGGACGAAACGAGAATTATAGATTTGTATAATGTGGAAAGAATTGTTAATGTTTGTGCCAAGTCTGGAATGGTGTAGTGGGCTGCACACTAGTCTGGAGAACTAGAGATCCACGGTCCGATTCCTGGTTCAAACAATAATTTTTCTTTTCACAATATCATCATATTATCTTAAAAAATTCAATCTGAATCAATTTATTTAACAAATCTAAAAAAATCACACTATTGGTTCATTTTCCTCCTGAACTACCTAAAGTAGGGCCACGCAATTTTCAGAACACTTTACTCACTATATGATAAAGCTCTTGTAGCAGTTTCAGTAAAATAGTTCATCAAGGAACCATGTTCTCAAAATAATTTGTATGATAGAATATTTTTTAAGGAAAAACTGCACTTAAACTAGCGTGAAATATTTTCAAAGTCCTATAGAACAACAGTGCGCATGCGCCAGAATTTATAGACGATAACCCACAATCGAACCACATATCGATTATCATCCTCGATTACTATCGGTCGCTATGACATTTAAATGACCAATATTTGCAATAAATCCCCAAATCTATGTTAAAAAATATATTAACAATATTAAAATTACCAAACGTTTATTAAAAATGGGTGTACACTTACTTATCACTCTCTAACGCTGATCCAACCAGCGATAACCCAAAACAGCGATAGCAAAATCATTGACTAAGTAATATACTCTGTGGAGAAAATAGCAGTTACCATCACAATATTGTCTAACCAAATAGAATGGCCTATATGCTAGCCAGAGAAACGTTCTTCCTAGAGGACCTGTTTGCAAAGGATACTACTGCCAGCAACGGAGCCATATAAGAAAGTCATCGAAAAAAAAAGAAACAGAGAGAAAAAGAGATCGACGAAGATTTCTACGCCTCAGATGCCATGGTAAACAGAGAGTGGACTGGAAGTAACCAACCACAAAGGCACAGAATCATAGGTTTAGCAACACACGGATATCATCACAAAATGTGCAAAAATACAAAATTCCACCAACCGAGTGATTCGTGTGAATGCAAGATATGCGACCAAAAGTGTGAGCGATACCATTACAAACAATGCAGAATATGGACAGGATCACTGAACGAACTCATAAAAGACAAATCATAAACTTATAACTTAATGCTCTTTCGAGTGCCTCTTACCAACTTATTAATATTGTCTAACAGTGCCATAACATTGTGATTTGTATATTTAAATAAATACTTCAAAATTGTCTAACAATGTTATAAAAATTGTTTGAAAAATTGTAATATATTAAATAATGTTAGTAAATACAGAAGAAGAGCTATAGTTTACAACAATATAACTGAAAAATCGAACGCTAGTAGAAGTGCAGTTGAGCCTTTTTTTAAAAGTTAAAATTTAATCATACCCTGTATTCAAAATATTACACGTTCAACAATTAAATTGATAGGCAGATTTTTATTTGTAAAATGACTACTTGTATAGGCCTATCTCTTCCGAGCTAAGTTCCAGTTGTAATGTAAACAAACCAGATGTATTTTCATTGGTTGAATAATTTTTATCTTAAATCGTGTAAAAAATTTAGTTCGCTTTCTAACATTCGAAATAAATAAGATAAAAACATGTATTATCTTTCACATATCTATATATGTTATATGGAAGCATTTTAAAATATACATTTACAATTTTAATATATTAAATAAATAAACTTTTCTTATTTAATTAAATAAAAATAAAACTTACAGTTTTATTTGATTTCATATTTATTAAAATATAATTTAGTTGCAGCTGTTTCGGTACACTGTACCTTCTTCAGACATGTTAACAAATTAATGAATTGTGTTATTATAAACTTTTCATTGTTTAATTCTTGCGCATGCGCAATGCAGAATACTTTAGAATCTCAATTGTTTCAAATGGCTGCTTTTCCTATACAATTTTTGAAACATCACCAAGGAAAACCTTTGAAAAGCGGAGATAAACAAATTGTTCTGAATGTTTTCAAATAGTTTAGTGAAAAATATTCTACATTAGCGATTGAGGATGTGAAAATAACAGCAGAATATACAGGTAAATCAGCATTGAACATATATTCTGCTCGTGAACCTAATGAAATTACAAATAAAGGATATTTGTCGACATTGTGGAAAAGCGTAAACATATAATTAAGTAGGCCCATATATAATTTTTTGTCATAAATAGCCTACATAAGAAATGGAAGTTCTTAATTATTGATACCATCTTATCTTGTATTCAGTCTTGTTCCCCGTAAAATACGATGTAGACTAAGAAAAAGTTTCTATCTTTGACACTTCCGTAGACAAATCACTCATATTTGGGGTAAACTTATTATTATTGTTATTATTATTATAGCTATTATTATTGATATTATTATCATTGTATAAAATGTTGTTTGTACACGAAATTTCCATGCGACATTTAATATATTTATAATTCTTTATAATTAGTATAGTGTATATATATCACTCATTAGCTGCAACAACGCCATAACTAAAAAATTGTCGATTTTGAGTTATTGGTACTATATGAAAGACAAACCTCAGTTCTGTATTCAGGAAGAACGACATAAGCTACTGTATACAATGAGTTGGTATATTAATTTGATATTTATGACAAATACAGGCAAAGGTATATGGATTTCAAATCTTTAAATGCTTCTCCTGAAAAATTATGTTTTTTAGTTATGACGTTGTTGCAGCAAATGAGCGGTATATATATTGTCAAATATGTACTTGTAATTTGTGCTGGTTGAGTGGAAGGAAAGACCTTATGGCCTTAACTCTGCCAGAATAAATAAAACATTATTATTATTATTATTATTATTATTATGAAAAGTAGTACCACGGCTCCGCCAATAGACGGAGTCGGCGGAGTAATACCTTATGCAAGTTTGTTTACAGTACAATTGGAATTTAGCTCGGATACAGTATAGTTAACATTTCACTATTTTAATTACACTGGTCAACATGATTTTTGTCTCATGAGTACCAATAGTTGTACTTAATGCAGTTTTTTTGATTGTGTTTTCAAATATATATTCGGAATTTCTCCATCACCCACAATTTTTTTTATTTCAATTTCAATTAATTGATTTAAATAATTATTTTTTTTAATAAACGTTTTTTCGTCCATTTGTGCATTGTAAAATAAAACGGGGAACACTTTCATCAGGAGATTTCAGCTATGGAAAAGAGATATCAAGGCAAATGGAATCCTAATATGCTGGCCGATTATTGTTGGACCATCAAGAGGGATGCTCCACAGGCGAAATATAGCAGAAAATCGTCATTTCTTACTTTCTAGGTGAGTCCGAACGTTCGAATATTGTATAGTTACGAATGTAGAAAATATTCAAGTGTTTGAAATTATAAATGCCTGTCTCTCGGAAACCTTGCGTGATGGAGAAAAACCGAAACATATTTGAATTCAGGAGAAAAAATACTATCAGAATCACATATTTTTCTTTCTGAGACAAAAAAAAAATCTTTTTTGTTGCTCAGTGTTACTACAGGAGATGAGAAACTGTACCTACATATAGATATGTGATGGCCAAACTTAAATCATTTATAAATGTATTTAGTCGATTAGTTTTTTTTATATATTTCTTTAAAGATAAATGTATCCTTAATTAACACAAAAATGTAACAATGTGTGATAATTAGAATCAAGATATAATATTTTGATTATGAGTTAGATTTTTTACCTCTCTTCATAACTGATTCTCACAAGGGTATTTTTTAACAACCATCAATAAATTTTATGAAATAGTCTCCCTGGAATAGAACAAGAACATTTAAACATTGAGCAATTATTAATAGTATCTAGAATTGTTCTAAACAGTCTTTAAAAAGTATATCTGGGAAAGGGAATGAGAGAGGAATAGAGATTTGTTGTTGTTTGTGATTCAGAAGGCAGTGGATAACCTAAAACGAGGTAATCTGTTTATAAACAAACATAGTAGTGCGGTTATTGTTTGATAAACGTAAGTGGACATTGCAATGTTATTAAAGAGTGGAGAAGAATGTCGAGGTTGTATTAAGTTCGAAAGTTGAAGGGGATTGTAGCGAAAGTGACTTTATATAGAAATATAGTATATGCATATATATATATTTTTTTTTTTGCGGATATAGTATGATTAAGAAAAGTTTCTTGGGTTTTCCGCATCGTATATTCAAGGTTGGCCTCTGACCACTGATTACGATGTTTCGACATGATCCCACATGCCAATCTTGAATCCACGACGCGGAAAAAACCAAGAAACCTTTCTTAATCATTCGTATATACTTATATATCCACGTGGTGTATCAAAATTAATAGCGCGATTTGAAAAGGTTGAATGTATACGATAGCAGAATATATATAATAATACTCAGGCGTTTATTTTCTTTTCATGTCACATTTGATCTTCATTCCTAAAATAAATTTTAACATTTAATTGTAACATCGAAATAAAGAAGCGTTACTGATATAGGTAAATACTTTCTTTATATGTTTACTTGCTATAGAAGCCACGAGATGGCAGCTCATCCGATATCCCGCCGTCCCTCATGATAGATAATCATATATAAGGAAGAAAAATAAATGTTTGTGTAGGAATGCCTGAATGGGGCAGTTGGGAGCGCGCTACCGTATATAGAGTTCTCGGTTTCAAATCCCGGCCTAGGAGTTTATTTTTCATTTCATGTCATATATATATATATATTCATATATATATAATATATAAACATATACAACATACTCGCTCTCGTCCCTATCAGCAGATTGTATAGGGCGAGGAAGGAATTTTCTCGGTTTCTGATTGAATATTTTCCAGTACGGAAGTTTCTGGTTATCGAACTTTCATGACGAGGAAGTAGAGGCTCAGATAAATCTCTGGAACAGATGTCTAAACATATCGGTGATCAGCTCGCATATATAGTTCAAAGTCTGGCTACATAAGGAGCGGAGATCTGGAAACTAAATGAAAATTATTAGCTCTAGAAACATATTTGTTACGACAGACATCCTAAACTTTACGAAATAAAAGGAATTAAGTGTTTAGGCAATATACGAATAAAGCAAATTCTATTGTTTTTTCTAGTATGCAAACAACTGCAATTGTATGGACATGTAAAACGAATGTATGAGGAGATGTTACCAAGCAGAGTTTTGAATTGGGTTCCTGCGGGAAGGAGAGAGTTAGGTAGTCCAAAAAACACTTGGCTACAGGACATAAAGAAAGCGATCAACGAAAATGTATTTTAAGACAGTAGCTGGGAAAATAGACTTGGAGGTAAAGATTAAGAATGTAGAACATTGGTCATAGGGAGATGTTATAATACATTATCACGATGATAATAAACATGCCATCAAGTTTTACACAAATTTGTTTTGCAAAAATGTAAATATTTTCTACTACTGACAGTTCATAACTAACTGAATGGCACTAACGAATCCGGATGTTCGTGGCCCGTGGACAGTATCATATTCATTGCATCTCGTCTTGTCAGAATACTCTAAACATTACAGTCTTTCGAAAATATTAGGCCAATATTTCAGAAAAATAGATAATTATTTACTTGTCAACCATTGATTTCGTTCAAATGAACGTGAACTATTAGTTAATTGTAATCAAGTAAATACTAGGACATCCGACAAATAATAACACTATGATGATCTTGAAGATTTTCGGGCTGTAGGCCGTGGTCGCGAGGCTTGTAGTTCCCCGACGTTTCGCCAGAGACTGCGTCTGGCAGTCTCTAGCGGAACGTCGGGGAACTACAAGCCTCACGACCACGGCCTGGCAGTCTCTCGCGAAACGTCGAGGAACTACAAGCCTCACGACCACGGCCTACAGCCCGAAAATCTTCTTGAAGATTATCATAGCAACTCCGGCCGTGAAAGTCTACTTGAATACAATGACAACACTGATGTAAATCAGCGATCCTAGTGGTGACAATTGTAATCTTGTAGTATGTTGTTGAGTAGTCTTTGTTATATAAATCTGTAACATTGAAAATCTCAAAATAGCAATATTTTGTGAATACATTCACTGTTTCTCACATTCCTACCGCGGCCTCATTGGTCGTGCGTTTTTGCCTATTTCCTCCGTAGATGAAGATGCACTATCTCCTCTACTATTTAATTTTGTACTAGAGCATGCCATTAAATCTTTAGAGAATGAGGAAGGCTTACAACTCAATGGTATTAATAAGCTGTTAGTTTATGCTGATGATGTAGTACTACTGGCCGATAGTGAGGAGATACTAAAGGCCAACACGCACACACTATTGAGTAACACTAAGAAATTAGGACTGGAAGTAAATATCAGTAAAACTAAATATATGGTCACACGTAGAAATTCAGTATATAATGGAAATGGACAGCTAATGACAAATGAGGGAAATTTTGAGGAAGTGGCTGAATTCAAATACCTAGGAACAATAATCACAAATAGGAATGAGATGCACAAAGAAATGAAACATAGACTCAATTCTGGAAATGCATGCTATTATGCATTGCAGAGACTTTTGATGTCCCAACTCCTTTCAAAAAACGTTAAGCTGAAGATATAATAAAACTATTATTCTACCAGTTATATTATATGGGTGCGAAACATGGACTCTTACTTTAAGGGAGGAAAGGAGATTACGAGTATTTGAGAATAAAGTTCTTAGGAAAATTTTTGGACCAAAGAGAGATGAACAGACAGGTGAATGGAGAAGACTACATAACAATGAACTACATGATCTTTATAGGAAGCCAGATATAATAAGAACAGTTAAGTCTCGTAGACTGCGATGGGCAGGACATGTTGCGCGTATGGGGAATGAAAGACGTGCATGGAAGCTTCTTGTAGGAAAGCCAGAGGGAAAGCGCCCAGTTGGTAGGCCAAGAATGAGGTGGGAGAACAACATTAACTATGATTTGAGGGAAGTAGATTATACAGGGAATGATTGGAAAGCATTAGCTCAGGATAGGGATGTATGGAGAGCTTATGTCCGCGCGGCCATGAACCTTCGGGTTCGATAGTGCCAGTGAGTAAGTAAGTAAGTAAGATGAATTATTTCGAACAGCTTATCCACATATAACACCAACAGACTATAGTAGAAAAGGGAAGAGTTATTATTTTTCGAAAATTATTCAATCGTTTATTTAAATGATTCACATTGAACGATACCATTGGTTATATATACCCTGCCAGGTATAGAGAGGAATAATTTTTTTGTTGCGAATGGATCAATCAATCAGTCGTTCATTGAATTTATTCAGATTTAACGAAATCATTGGTTAGATACAGCTAGTACAGGAAAGAAGAATACTCTTCTGTAATGAATTTTTCAATCCTTCGTTCGTTTGAATGATCCTTACTGAACGAAGTTATTATTAGAGACATCTATTAGAGAAAGGAATAATTAATTTTTCCATAATTAATCATTCAATGTTTCGCTCATTTGAACGATTCAGATTCAACGAATATAGAGACTTCTAATAGAGAAAGGAAGAATTACATTTTCCATAATTAGTCAATCAATTAATCGATTTGAACATTTCAGATTGAACGCAATTATTGGTTGGTTAGTAGCAAGTAGAGAAAGGAAGAGTTAATTTTTTCATGATAAGTAATTAAATCGTTCGTTCATTTGAATGAATCTGATTGAACAAAATCATTGGTTAGATATATCTACTAGAGAACAGAAGAATAAATAATATTTCTATTATAAATAGGCAAATCGTTCATTTGACAAGTTGACAAGTAAACAATTATCAAAAATATTATGTACAAAAAGACATAACAGTAAATCTAAGTTCAACTCAGAATATCAAAACATCCATAAAATATGTTCCAAATACGTTAAAAACATACTTTCATAAAACTGTACACCACACCCACATCTACGGGACACATTTGTAATTTAATATCCCAGGGAGAATTTATCGGGACGTTTCTTAAACTTATTGCAACAACAACAGACGATATTTCTGAAACATCTCCTCAGTGCCTTATCAGCTATATACAACGCCAAAGGATTCAGAAATGAATATACATAAACACAAAGACGTCGATAAGAAACAAATTCCTCACGCCTTAAAGCAAAATACAATGCTAAATAAAGACAGATGGCAGGCAAATACGTCATAATGTAAACAATAGCCAGAGCCCTCTGGAAGCGAGCACCTTGAGACCTGGAACTCGCTTGTTCGTCAAACTTCTGCTTGGACTTCTGAAGATGAAGTGCTGATTCTTCTAAAGAATCACGTCTTTCATTATCTGAGCAAAACACGGTTTCTCCTGAATGTATTTCAGAATCAAAGCTAGTTTCAGCTGGAGTACTATCGACCCATTTCCCAGTCTGAAGCGCTTTATCCACGATATTCCCACATATTTTCTCAGTTGAAGATTTTGAACATCCTTGGCAACAGCAGACACTTTCGTTGCTCTCAAATTCTTTCTCTTTGGAGAAAATAATGATAGAAATTACTGGTATAAGCACGTAGGTTATGAAAGAATAAAGAATTCCATTCTTAGCAGACATGTTGAGCAGACATATTGGTGCTGGTACTAGCATAGCTATCATCCAAAGCAAAATTGTCACAAAGAAGCAAGCGTTACGTGCAAGAAAACTTGGTTTTGGAGCAGAAAACCTTCTCTGAATTGAATATAGAATAACAGTGTAGATCTGTAAAGCAACGATAGCATAATTAAAGTATACAAGTGTGACAATTGTTAATTGCGAAGGGTAATAGTGGGTGATGAAAAACACAGCCACAAAATTGTCAAATACCAAATTGAGCAAATCTCCAACCACGAGATTTATAAGGATGATATGGGCACGCATTTCCCTGTGGCAGACGAGTATTTTGAAAAGCAGGCAGTTGAATAAGAGACAGGATAAATATAGAAGTTTTACAACAAGAAATCCCGGGAATCCCCCAACCTTAATAATAAAAGAATTTACTTTGTCCTTCAGTCTGTCCATATAATTTGACTCATCATTTGCGTATATGTAAGCTGGACGAATTGGATTCGAACTCGTGTTGTTTACGTGTAGATGGCTTCTAAATCTCCGGATGTTCCAGGTTTTTACGTCAAGGAATCTACGTATCCAAGGATTGATTGTTTGTTGAGATATTCTTAGGTGCTTCAACTTTTGATGAATTCTGTTGATTTGACCAATGAAGATATCTTGACATTGGGAGTGTTTCAAGGTTTTCTGACAAATGTAAAGCTGCACTACTTGGCAGATTACACACCTACGTTCTGGTGATTCTTGGGAATGTTCTCGAGGAGGAAGTAGATGATGCAAATGATCTAGAAGACAGTTGAAGGTACGGATCAAAGATTCATCGTGCTGTTCGCTGCCATTGAGCAGACATTGAGCTGTCCGGGTGGCTTCTTCCTCAAGACCTTGAGGTTCGCTGGTGAGGAGATCTGTGTTGCAGTTGTCTGGAAGATTCTGCAAATCGCATGAAGCTCTGGTGCTTACAACAAGTTGTAAAGACAACAAGATGATCTGTAAATAAAAATTTAGATGACATAAACACATTTAATACATAAATAAATATATATCGGAGCTTGGGCAGGTTTTTCTTGGGGTTTCCTCCCATTTTCCTCCGCCACAATTTCATTACACCATTTCTCCATACTCATCTCATCCATTTCATTTCATTTTCATTCATCTGCCTCCGTGATGGTGCGACAGGCGTGGTCGGCCGGCACCTTGTCATTCACAGACTTCTATATCGGGGGCTTATCTCATATTATTCCTTGACCCGACCCTGAGTTGAACACGAGCTGAGGATATTTAATACATATTTCAGTTATATGAATATGAAACATGGTCTATTTAATAATAATAATAATAATAATAATAATAATAATAATAATAATAATAATAATAATAATAATAATAATAATAATAATAATAATAATAATAATAATAATAATAATAAAAATAATAATAATGCTAATAATAATGATAATAATAATCATCTTTATTAGGAATTTCTCTACAATAGAGTAGTTTTCCTAAACCCCATTCTACATTTTATTCCTCCATAAATCCCTACTCTCTGCATCATCCTCTGTTAATCCTGTCGACATCATATAATGTTGTTGGAACAAGAAATATAAATTTGGAATAAGGATATCAGAAAATACAAAATTTAATACCCTATTGATTGCTGATGATCAAATAATAATTTACAAATTCAAAAGATAATGTGCAGAAAGGTCTGTATGAACTTAACAAAATTACAGAAGAATATGGATTGAAAATATCTACAGAGAAAGCAAAAATTATGGCATTTCTAGGTGTAGATCCTGTCAGAAGTAAAATTGTACTTGGCAATAACATTTTGGAGCAGGTGAATAATTTTACATATTATCTAGGATGCATTATCTCATATGAAGAAGAAAAGGATGTAAATGCAAAAATATCAAAATTTTAAAGGATTTTAGGGTTAATAAATTCTATCTTCAAGCCACAGTTAGTCCAAAAACATTCAAGACTAAAAGTGTATAAAACACTGGTTCTTTCAACTCTTTTGTATGGTAGCGAAGCATGGACATTGAAACAAAAGGATATACAGAGACTTAGATCTGCTGAAATGAGATACCTTCGGAGGACTGCAGGGTACACACTACTAGATCACAAAAAAAATGAAGACTACTTAGAAGAATTACACATGTTACCTTTAGAAAACAAAAATTCTGATTATAAGCCAAGATGGATGAAACATGCTCATCGAATGGAAGATCACAGAATACCCAAACAAATGTTAAGATATCAACCTGCAGGAAGAAAAAGACCAGGACGTCCACTCAAAAAGACTTTTGGATGGCGTTCCTCTTGAGGCCAAAACGGGTCAACAAATGGCCTAAATTCCTGAATGTACTATGATGATGATGATAATATATCTTAGATGAATTACACATGTAACATTTATAAAACAAAATTTCATAAGCGCAATATAGTCTTTCCGTTTGAATTACTGCATGTTTTCAATTATAAATCTGGCGAATTTGTTATTTCACCTCAACTTCTATTTCAATTTTAAACCATTTCTATTTTTTAGAAAAAGTCAGCAAATATATTTTTCTCACGTAACTATCCACGTACTGCTACAATAACACTGAGCAACAAAAAATAAACTTGTTTTGTCTCAGGAAGAAAAATA
The DNA here is from genome assembly GCA_030220185.1 of Diploptera punctata. NCBI lineage: Eukaryota > Metazoa > Arthropoda > Insecta > Blattodea > Blaberidae > Diploptera > Diploptera punctata. The sequence continues at coordinate 57,837 of JASPKZ010007692.1, read as the reverse complement.
CGATTCTGATATTACACTTTCTCCTGAATTCAAAAATGACATCGGATTTTCTCCATCACGCAAGGTTTACGAGAGACAGGAATTTATAATTTCAAACACTTTAATATTTTCTACATTCGTAACTACACAATATTCGAATATTCGGACTCACATAGAAAGTAAGAAATTACGATTTTCTGCTATATTTCGCCTGTGGAGCATCCCCCTTGATGGTCCAACAATAATCGGCCAGCATATTAGGATTCCATTTGCCTTGATATCTCGTTTCCATAGCTGAAATCATTTGAGTTAGCTCACTCATTTGGTCTTATTTTACAATGGATAAATGAACGAAAGAATGTTTATTAAGAACATAATTATTTACATCTATTAATTGAAATTGAAATAAAATACTGTGGGTGATGGAGAAATTCCGAATACATATTTGAAAACACGATAAAAAACTGTATACCATCCATAGTAATTCTGCCCGAAGGCAGGTCCTTCACTGCAGTCATAGCATTTTCATGCTATGGTTGCAGCTTTACTAGGGAATTGTAGGTATGGTAGCTTCCCGTTGCTTTCCACACCGGTGAAGGATGATGATGATAATGATAAGGATGAGGATGATGATGATGGTCATATGATTTCGGAGACCGTTTGGGCCTTAAAGTTTTCCTGACATTTGTCTTACAGGTGAGGAAAAACCCCGATAAAAACCTCACCCAGAAAAACTGCCCCGACCGGGGATCGAACAAGTACAACTATTGGTACTCATGAGACAAAAATCATGTTGACCAGTGTAATGTACTAGTTTATCGTTGTATTAATTCAATTTATGTAGGTACGCACCAAGCATATAATGCGGAAATTAAAAGAAAAAACATAATTTGGATAAAAATATTTGAAGTAAATTACGTTTTAAGACTAAGGTACATTTAAGAAAAATTAAATACGCGTAGGAATCAAATTATTAATTCTTAGTTACACTTAATTCTTAATTACATTGCATTTAAAATGAAATCAGTAGTTTTTTGTATAATTGAATGCACAATGTTTTAGTGTATATCAGAGCCGCCCATACTTATTTGTATCGCGGGCTAAATGGAAGAAAAAATTAAGTTCCGAGCCAAAGGTCCTGTTAGAGCTGTTGTGGATTATTTTTATTAATATTTAGCAGGTTTCACATCATCTTCCTGCTCTCAATCAATCTACTCTCAACGTCTTCCACATCTCTCTGTCATTCCAATCTCCATCGTCTAATACTTTTTTTCTCATGCTGCTCAAAACACCATCAATTCACCTTATTTTTGGCTGTCCTCTTGTTCCTCCACCAAATGGCCCCCATACTAGTATTCTTCTTGGGAATCTGTCTTCAGTCATTCTTTTTACATTTTATTATTATTATTATTATTATTATTATTATATTATTATTATTATTATTATTATTATAACAATTTTCTTGATAAGTTGTTATAACATATTTTTTGCGCGATAGTGTATTTTGTCATACTTACAGCAATGGCGACCATGATTGAAAGTTCAGCTTCCTAGATTTCGGGGTTGCCAACCTAAATAACTATACTCTAATAAAAATAATTGTATTGTAATATTACATATTACAAACACGCGTGTGGGAAGTAAAACCACTGCCCTCCACGTATACTACGTACAATGTATATACAAAAAATATCTAAAAGGTAGTGTTAATATACATTATATGAAACAAATCACTACATTTTAAATTAACTGAACTTTATTTGAAACAATATAAAATAATGAATATGTACTAGCCGCAATTTTATCACTAATATTGTCTCACGACCTCCTGTTGTTTCAACTAATAAACATTGGCCACACTGTTAACGTTAGTCAATTGTTTATAATGAACGCAAATATTTCCAACAAAGATGCTATTATTTTACTATCATTTATTATTTTGAAAACACAATCACGCAAAAAAATAATGTACAACACACGTTTGTGAAGTGTTTTACAGAATATCGGTAATTAAAAACTAGTTATCGCTTGGTTTTTAAACTTTTTCCTCGATTCTGTAAAAACACTTCCCAATCTGGCATCGTATAATCTATTACAAGTTCTTGATTCATTATCGATAAGACAATATTATAGTCAAACCCTTAGCATATTTTAATTTATTATAATCGTACAGGCCTACAGGGCCGGATAGAAAGAGATGAAGGGCCTTATCTGGCCCGCGGGCCGTAGTTTGTATGTCCCTAGTGCATTGAATGATGTTTTGAGCAACAATAGCATGGAAATATTGAAATAAAGATTTGATCTTGAAATTCAGTAACCTAGTGCCCTTGTAATAATTGACTATACTTACCCAGAGATGCATGGCGATGTACCTGCTACTGGTTACAGACTCTCCAGCGATGTGGTGCAGGATCTCCACGTACAGCGGATCGATTCAGCTGACACCAATGCGCGCACTCACGTATTTTCGAAATACAGAGTTGTAACTCGAGGGACAAGACGTCTCTGATTTTGATTGGAGACTCAATAATTCATGATTAATATTAATGTTTTCACAATCAAAATGCAAAGTTAATAAAATTCCGTCACACAGGGATTGCGTAAACTAACAGAATTCTTTAGCAAGTCGAATGTATGATCCCATTTTACTGCAAAGTTAATAAAATTCCGTCACACAGGGATTGCGTGAACTAACAGAATTCTTTAACAAGTCGAATTTATGATCCCATTTTGCTGCAAAGTTAATAAAAATTTTCGTTACACAGGGATTGCGTAAACTAACAGAATTCTTTAGGAAGTCGAATTTATGATCCCATTTTGCTGCAAAGTTAATAAAAATTTTCGTTACACAGGGATTGCGTAAACTAACAGATTTTTTTAGGAAGTCGAATTTATGATCCCATTTTGCTGCAAAGTTAATAAAAATTTTCGTCACATAGGGATTGCGTAAACTAACATAATTCTTTAGGAAGTCGAATTTATGATCCCATTTTGCTGCAAAGTTAATAAAAATTTTCGTCACATAGGGATTGCGTAAACTAACAGAATTCTTTAACAAGTCGAATTTATGATCCCATTTTGCTGGTTTACTGCATATATTATCTTTATTTTGTTAACACAATTATATGATATACATTTATATTGCGACAGAAAAAAATGGCGGCTGCTAGAGTGATTTTTTTTTAAATTAAAGATTTCGGGTAAAAAACTAACTCACTGGCTTTATCGAACCCGTAGATTATTATTATTATTATTATTATTATTATTGTGAACACATTGGAATGGTGTTCAGCTGGAAGAAGAAGGAAAGGAAGACCTCGAAACTCGTGGATATAAGAAATAAGAACTGGAATGAGAATATACATACATAAGGACTTTAATAGACTAAAAGTAAGATACAGACAATGTTATTTACAAATATGGATCGCACGGGCAGTAAGCCGTACGTGCTGTTGACAGTCCGTTACAATAAGTTGATGTTTGGTAATAATATACTTAAAACAAAAAAAAAAGGAAAACACAATAATATTACAATTAGGTAACAATACAATTACATTATGTTTGAAGAGAAAAATTATACGCTCAGACCGGGACTTGAACCCGCGACCCTAAGTTCTCTAGACCAAGTGCTCTACCAACTGAGCTACCTGAGCAAGTACCGATCTAAACGCAAATCTTTCTCTATATACATTGTAATTCCCGTCCACCAAATGCTATGAAGCCATGCTTCTACCTTGCAAATGGCGGCTGTATGTATAATTCCCAAATATGTCTTCTTAATAAAAGGAGCCGCCATTTGCAAGGTAGAAGCATGGCTTCATAGCATTTGGTGGACGGGAATTACAATGTATATAGAGAAAGATTTGCGTTTAGATCGGTACTTGCTCAGGTAGCTCAGTTGGTAGAGCACTTGGTCTAGAGAACCAAGGGTCCCGGGTTCAAGTCCCGGTCTGAGCGTATAATTTTTCTCTTCAAATATGATTTATCCATCATTGAGATGTACGAAATCAATAATAAAAAAATTACATTATGCATTAACTTAGTTATGTAGAATTATTAAGAATTAATGGTATTGCAATTTGTTAACATATTTATTTATTCATGAATGAGTGTTGTTGTTATTTTCCGCGTTTTGTCCAGAAATTTTCCCAAGTTTATCCAATTTTCTGGGCTTACCAATATTTCACGATTTGAATTTAGAAATCTTTCCGGTAATAACTGACGCCTCCAATATTCCAAATCGTTACATTTTCCTAATACATGATCGTCTTCAAAGCTTCCGCACATTGGACATATTCTCATATCGTGATCGTCGCTAATTTTTAAAAATTTCCATGCCCCTAACCTGAACCAAGCAAGCCCTGTTCTCTCTTTAAATCCTAGATTGAGTATATAGCACAAGAGGACTGGAGGACATGGATTGGATGGATACAGGCGAGTGGAGAAGGAAAATAAGACTTTAGACACAGACATATGTGTAAACATTAAAAATCTGTTATATAAATAAAACATATTCAATACTAATAAAATTCATATCAGATTCCGTTGAGGTGAATAATCATAAGATAATTAAAAATTAAAATGTACCAGTTGGCATTTTAACAAAGTTGAGGACGACGGCACCTGCCAACAGGTACATTTTATGTTTTAATTTTTATCTTATAAAAATAATAATAATAATAATAATAATAATAATAATAATAATTATTATTATACAAATATATCAAACAATAATTCAGAACATTTTAACATATGGTGCTGAAGTCTGGCAAATTCCTACCAGGGAAATGAAAAGAATTTTAAGTACAGAAATGGATGTTTTAAGGATATCAGCTGGAAAATCTAGAATGGATAGCATACGAAATAAAGAAATAAGGGAAATTATGGGTGTACAGGAGGAGCCAGACATCATAGACATTATAGAAAAGAAAAGATTACAGTGGTCAGAAGAATGCCAGAGCAAAGATTGCCTAAAATGTTTATGGAATTGATCCCAATAGAAAGGAGGAAGAGAGGAAGACCGAAGAAAACTTGGATAGAAGGGGTACAAGCAGCTATGAATATTAGAGGATTGGAGGAAGATCAATGGGTGGATAGAGAGGAATGGCGTTGGTTTTCGGAAGACGGCGGCAGCTGCCATGATACCGGATGTTGATGGTTATTATTATTATTATTATTATTATTATTATTATTATTGTTATCATCATCCGTCACGAATTAAGCCTTCGTTGACCTGTTTCGGTCCCATCCAGCAGTCTTTTAAGAAGTCTTCCTGGTCGACGATGGATTTGGGTTTATATTGCATCATAATTTTTGGGATTCTTGAATTATCCATTCTTTTTACATGGTCTAGCCAGTTTAATTTACACCTGTTGAGTTTTTCTTCTACTGATTTTACTTCTAAAATTTCATCATTATTTTTTCGATCTAATAGCGTGTATCTTGCTCTCCTTCTGAGAAATTTCATTTCCATTGCTATGATTCTCTATCGCTCGTTTTCTTAATGTTCAAATCTAACTTCCATATAAAAGGGAGGACAATACTAAAGTACAGAGTGATTCAGAAATATGGCTATACGTTTGATCGCATTTTGTGACGAAAATATTATTATTAAAGAAAATATGATGTTATCATTGAAAAGGGAATCCTTCAAATTACAACAATGGAACAAAACAAAACAAATCACTGCTCACGTGCAACTTGGCGGGTTGATTTTTGTGGGCTAGCGTCGAACGCCTCCACAATTATCTTCGTTGTTTCTGCATCCGTGCTAATGCGAGGCTTTCCAGAAGGTTTGATTTTCTGCAACCTTCCCGTTTGCAGCAGTCGTTTTCTCCACTTCCCCACAGTCGACGGCTGCAATGCTACGTTAAACTCACGTCTTGCCCGTCTTGCGGCCTCACGATTATTAGCGTACGCTATTGCCCATGTAGCAATTGTAATTTGCTGTTGCATATTCAATGTCATTTTAACTAATGACGTAAGTTCTACACTGTTTTGTTTTATTCCATTGTTGTAATTTGAATAATTGCCTTTCCAACGGTAATTTCATATTTACTGTAATGGTAATATTTTAATCACACAATGCGATCAAACGTATAGCCATATTTATGATTCACCCCGTATTATGTATTCTTATTCTCGTGGATTTTTGTACTGATTTGGCTTTATTTACTAAACCAGAAGATCGTACCATATTTACGAATATCTGAAGACAATTTGATTAGTTTGCGCAGTTCCTACGTGACGAATTTTTTATTAGTTACTTTTACCTCTGACATTTCTTATAAACAATTTCCAAAAAAAATATGAGCAGTGAAAGAGATATTCCTGCAGCCAGTAAGACAAACAACACAGCAACTTCTTTACAGCTGATGGAATTGTGGGAATCGATAGAAGTTTCTTTAACAAATTTATAGTTAAAGCGATGCTGCAAAGCCTTAAGAACACCACATTCTAATATTTTGGTAAGTCTATAGTTGAGAAGTTTTAAGAAGGAGCTGCGTTTAGGTACTGCGAAAGCTATGAATCCAGGAAAGAAGGCGTCAGGCACCGCGGTGATGGTACAGTTGACATTGGTGACTCCCATCAGGTTGTGGGATGCGATCACGTGGACGTAGCTGTCAGAACAGACTCGACGTAGTCCTTCCGCCTCGTTACGTGGAAGTGACGCCTCTTTGGGAGCTACTTTCTTTATGTAGATTTGTCTAATAGTCTCTTCTTTTGTTTTCTGTAAACAATAAAATTAATGTCAGTAAAAGTTACGTTAATAATAATAATAATAATAATACTTACATACTTACTCACTGGCACTATCGAAACCGTAGGTTCATGGCCGCGCGGACATAAGCTCTCCATACATCCCTATCCTGAGCTAATGCTTTCCAATCATCCCCTGTATAATCTACTTCCCTCAAATCATAGTTAATGTTATTCTCCCACCTCATTCTTGGTCTACCAACTGGGCATTTTCCCTCTGGTTTTCCTACAAGAAGCTTCCATGCAAGTCTCTCATTCCCCATACGTGCAACATGTCCTGCCCGTCGCAGTCTACGAGACTTAACTGTTCTTATTATATCTGGCTTCCTATAAAGACCATGTAGTTCGTTGTTATGTAGTCTTCTCCATTCACCTGTCTGTTCATCTCTCTTTGGTTCAAAAAAATTCCTAAGTACTTTATTCTCAAATACTTGTAATCTACTTTCCTCCCTTAAAGTAAAAGTCCATAATAATAATAATAATAATATAATAATAATAATAATAATAATAATAATAAGATATATATGGAATGGATCCCAATATATATGACATAAAAAAGAAAAATAAACGCCTGAATGGGGATTTGAATCCGGACCTCTGAATTGATACTTTAGTGTGCTACCACTTACGCTATCCAGGCATCCTAGCACAAACATTTATTTTACCTTCATATATATTCTCTATGACGGGAGGTAGCAGGAACTAGGTCTCACTGCTCTCTGGTGGCTACTATAAGAAGTAAGTAAAGTAAAGAGAATTTTTTTACTTTATAGCAGTGACACTTCTTTAACATCGATATATATATATATATATATATATATATATATTAGTCGGCCGCGCAAGTCTAGTGGTTATGTTCCTTGCCTCTAGTCCCGAGGTCGCGTGTTCAAAGCCGACGGGAGTCGATGCAATTTTAGGATGGAAAAATCTGAGGGACAAAGTCTATGGGAGGGACTTTAAGCCACGGGTCCCGAGTCCAAAAAACCTGAAGCCTAAATTAGTGTATCTGAAAATGAAACCGAATATGAAAAGGAAGAAGGACATAGAAACAAGAAAACCAGAAGGAACTTCTTAGTATTATGAGGTGGGTGAATTACATTAACCATGATTTAAGTGAGGTGATTTATGTAAGGGATATATTGGAAAACATTAGCTCAGGATATGGGGATGTACAGAGAGGATTTCCCGACCTACGGCCGGGCTAGCGGGAAAAGCTCACGCGGGCGCTGAGGCCTCACTTCGCGTCATGCGGCAGAGCAACTGCACGTCTCTATTCCTAGTTCATTCACTTGCTTCGTGCATGTTCATGAAAACAGAGAAAATAAGTTACGTATCTTGTACGTAAAATTATAAAATTGTAATAGACATGGGTTTTAAATCTAAACATAAAAAAATGGTAACAATAAATCGTGGTGTCAGACAAGGGTGTCCTTTATCGCCTTCTCTTTTTAATTTATATATAGACGAAGTTATGTTAAAGTGGCAGATTAATTTAAATAAACATTTTAAAATAAATAATAAACTGTTGGATACAATATTATTTGCTGATGATCAAGTAGTGATTTCCAGTTCAGAAGATGATCTACAAAGAGCTATTTTTAATTTAAAAAAAATAGGTGCCAATTACAATTTAAAAATTTCAAAGACTAAAACTAAAATTTTAGCATTTAAAGGACATGATACCTTAAGAGCAAAAATAGTAATTGATAATAACATTTTAGGGCAGGTGAACAGTTCTAAATATCTAGGTTTCAATTTATCATATGTTAAAATTGAAGATATTAATGACAAAATAAATAAATTTAATCTAATGTGTGGCATTATTAAAAGAACCCTTAAAAACACAAGAAAAGAAACAAAAAAGAAATTTTATAAAGTAACGGCTGTTCCTGTATTGATGTATGGATCAGAATGTTGGACGATCATTAAAAGACAAGAACAAAGATTGGAAGCAGCAGAGATGCGATTTTTAAGAAATATAGCAGGATATACTCTGCTGGATAAGAAAAGGAATGAAGATATATGAAAGGAACTAAATATTTTCAAACTTACAGACCGAATAATTAAATATAGGAACGACTGGAAAGAACATATTGATAGAATTCCAGATGGAAGATTTCCAAAATTATTGCTAAAATATAAACCGCGCGGAAGGAGAAATGTTGGACGCCCACACAGAAGATGGTCTGAACAATTTAAACAATTCTAGCTTTCATGAAACCGGAACGAGCCAACAGGCTTAATCCCTGGAAGATGAAGATGATGATGATGATGTATCTTATGACAGGAGATGTTGAAAATGTTCTCCTCCTACTTCCACATATTTTCGGCACCTTGCTAAGAAACCCTCTTTCACTCGAATTAGTTGCTTTTCTGTTATTGGGTTTATTTGTCCTGATATAATCTTACAGATCATCTAATGTGCGATGTTTTCTTGCATACACTTTATTTTTAAGTATAAGTTTCGTAGCTCGTATTGCTGACGCCTTCGAAACACCGGTTTCTTGTGCAAGTCATCTTAGGGATTTTGTTGGCGTATATTCTAATCCCGCGCCGTAGCCGAGTGTTAAGGCAAGAAGCCTTGGCGCAGAGCTACGGGATTTTCGCTGGTTCGGGACTCCATGGGGAATAACATTTTCTCATGGAATTTCGGCCAGTATGGGACCGGTGCCCATCCAGCATCGTGAAGCATTTGGGTAGCTACAATAAAAAAGTTTTTAAATTGTCATATTGTCACCATTTATTAATTTTTTCTAAAAATATTAAACTTCTATATAGCCCTTGCCCTCCAAAGTATTCATTCCAGCCAGTAAATCACACTAAAGCTAGAGGTATAGTTAAAAAAATAAATCATAAATAAATTTGAAATACATTAAATATTATTAAATTATGACACTCCAGGGTGAGAATACCAGCTATAATGACTGGGGGATCCGACATGCTCACCACATGCCACCCCTACACTGGCTAGATGATCGTCTACCACTGTGATTAACACATGAGGATGTGAGGCCAACAGCCGGATGTTCAGCCAAGGGCCTTTTAGGACTGTTGCGCTTGGAGACCTTTTTTTAAATGTTATAATCTTTCTCCTATTTTGTCTATTTTTTCCTCAATATACACACGTTTTGTTACATTTGGTTTCTTATCGAGCACAGAACCCATTTCTCTAAATTGCGTACACGTCGTGGAACAGTATCTCAATTTGGAGGGTTTACATCTGAAAATTGTGTTCGAAATCGTCTAAAATTCCATTTATATTTCTTAGTTTATGTAATTTACTTACAACATTATATTTTCACTGTAAACATATTGAATTTGAATTATACATTTATTTAAGAATTTTATAATCACCTTAGTATCTTCACGACTTCTCTGCAAGACTCTGTTTTCACATAATGATCGTACATAAATACCCTATGCTGTACTGTAAACACAGATAGAGGCATAATAACTATGAACTAAGACCATTAATACGAGAATACATAACACATGTTTCACCTTACAAGCATGCAACACAACTGCCTCGTCATGCGCTTAAGTTTCAATTTATCGACGGCGGCGGCGAGAGTTTATGACTCACAGTGAGCCGTGAAGTTGCTATGCCGCGTGACGCGGAGTGAGGACTCAGCGGCCGCATGCGCACCTCCCGCTAGTCCGACCGTAAGTCGGGAGATCCTCCTATATATATATATATATATATATCTGCTTACTTACTTACTTACTTACTCACTGGCACTATCGAACCCGTAGGTTCATGGACGCGCGGACATAAGCTCTCCGTACTTCCCTATCCTGAGCTAATGTTTTCCAATCATTCCCTGTATAATATACTTCCCTCAAATCATAGTTAATATTATTCTCCCACCCCATTCTTGGTCTACCAACTGGGCGTTTCCCTCTGGGTTTTCCTACAAGAAGCTTCCATGCAAGTCTTTCATTCCCCATATGTGCAACATGTCCTGCCCATCGCAGTCTACGATACTTAACTCTTCTTATTATATCTGGCTTCCTATAAAGACCATGTAGTTCATTGTTATATCTGCGCGACCATGAAACAGCGGGTTCCATAATTGTTCAGAAAGGTAACTTGCCTTGAAGTAATCTAGTTTGGCACTTCTAGGTATCATTCCTAGATCATATGTATCGTCTTGAAGAAATTCTTCGAAGTTAGTGAAGGGTAGAGCAGGTTGTTGGAAGGTCAGATGACCTATCAGAGAGCCGGAGAAGCACACAAGCAGTACTGTGGCTGTCAGATACGTTATTAGGAAGACGATACGCACAGATGTTGGTTTATCGGTGACGTCGTGGCCTGAAAAATGTTAATAAAGTATATGTAAAAGGCCAACACACACATTCTATTGAGTAACACTAAGAAATTGGGACTGGAAGTAATCATCAATAAAACTAAATATATGTTCTCACATAGAAATACATTATATAGTGGAAATGGGGAGTTAATGACAAATGAGGGAAATTTTGAGGAAGTGGCTGAATTCAAATATCAAGGACTATTTAACTCATGCCCCAAATGGGGGTCAATGACCAATCACGTTTCAATGATTTTTTATTTACAACCAATCACAGTCGTGTTTCGCCTAGAATTTACCAACTAAATTTATCCTTTTTAACATTCTGAGTAGGTCATAGCATTATTTGCAGTGACTGACTCTGTAAGAAATACGGCTACCAGATTGTATATATAGTGCATGAATGTCAACACATAGCGCATGCGGGAATTAATATAAAAACATTCTTGATTATACCACCAAAAAAATAAATCACTGTTTGCACTTACTTAAATGTATTTTTTCCCAGGTAATAACATTCATAGGACATCAGAAATTAATTAATATACAGTTTGATGTGTTTCATTTTTTCTCCACTAGAGTGCATTCTTACAATATTGCTTTCCTTTGGCAATAAATAATATGGTCTGGTTGCAGTGATGAATAAAAGAAGCAAATGAAGCTTACTAATCGTTTCTCATTTGTTTTCAAACATCGCCGTTTACATTAAATATATACATATTTTAAAATAACTATATTTAAATAATGATTTGTGAGTAAACAGCTTAATTTTATTCGTTAAATAGTCCTAACAAATGCCACTCTTGATTTCCAAATTCTCTAGATAAATTCACTCGTGGATTTATCGATAATTTGGAAATCACTCGTGGCATTACTTATGAACAATAATTACAAATAGGAATGAGATGCACAAATAAATTAAACATAGGCTCAATTCTGAAAATGCGTGCTATTATGTGTTACAGGGACTCTTGTAGTCCCAACTTCTCTAAAAAAAAACTTTAAACAGAAAATATATAAAACTGTTATTCTCCCAGTTATATTATATAGATGTGAAACATGGACTCTTACTTTAACCCTCTTTGTAAACACAGTGAGCGTTTTCCTGTACATTCGGCGAAAGTATCTTGTTGGTTTATATCTAATTACCTCCTCTTTATTTTTCTCCACACGTTCTTGCAATTTTCAGTCCCTTTTTCCCATATCCAGCCCATCCCAATCTTTTGGAATTCTCTCCTAACCTCGTTATTATTTAAATGTAATATTATTGTGTTTTCTTTATGTAATTGTAATGTTAATGTTTTTTAGTGTATAATGCTATTGTGTTATTATTTAATTGTAATATTATTGTGTTTTCCTTATGTAATTGTAATGTTATTGCTTTTTTTGTTGTTTATTTTTCTTTACACTAGTACCAATTATTACTTTATTGTAACGGACTGTCAACAGCACGTAGGCTTACTGCCCGTGCGACCCATATTTGTAAATAATATTGTAAATATCTTACTTTTTGTCTAATAAAGTCCTACTACTACTACTACTACTACTACTACTACTACTACTACTTTATGGGAGGAGAAAAGATTACGAGTATTTGAGAATAAAATTCTTAGGAACTTTTGGACCAAAGAGAGATGAACAGACAGGTGAATGGAGAAGACTACATAACAGTAAATACACGATTTTGGAAACCAGATATAATAAGAACAGTTAAGTCTCGTAGATTGCGATTGACAGGACATGTGACACGAATGTGGAATGAAAGAGGAGCATGCAAGCTTCTTGTAGAAAACCCCCGGGAAAATACCCAGTTCATAGACCATGATTGAGATGAGAGAATAATATTAACCATTGTTTGAGGGAAGTTGACAATATAGAGGATGATTGGAGAAAACTCAGGATAGGGATGTATGGAAAGCTTATGTACGAGCGGGTTCGATAGTACTAGTGAGTTAATTAAGCCAATAACAATAATTATTATTATTTATATTATCTTTTATTTGGATCTGACTCTTGGGTACTTAAAAAAATATATATATCTCACACATTCAAGCCACTGAAATGAAATTTTAAGATCCGTAAAAGGATGTACACGCATGGATAGATTACACAATGAATCAATAAGAAACGGACTGGAGATATTTTCAATAGTTGATAAACTAGAAGAGCACAAATACCAATGTAAAGAACATGTAGACAGAATGGACAATACAAGATTACCCAAAAAGATCAACACCTACAAACCACATGGAAGAAGATCTTTGGGACGGCCAAGGAAACGTTGGATTTGAGACCGGAACAGGTCGCATTGACCTAATCCTGGAAAGGAAGAAGAAGAAGAAGATTATTATTATGAACAGACAGGTGAATGGAGAGAACTACATAACAGTGAACTACATGGTCTTCATACGAAGCCAGATATAATAAGAACAGTTAAGTCTCATAGACTGTGATGGGCAGGTCATGTGGCACGAATGGGGATTGAAAGACGTGCATGGAAGCTTCTTGTAGGAAAACCAGAAGAAAACGCCCAGTGGGTAGACCAAGAATGAGGTGGGAGAATAACATTAATCATGATTTAAGAAAGTAGATTTTACAGGGAATGATTGGAAAGCATTAGCTCAGGATAGAGATATATGGAGAGCTTATGTCCGTGCGGCCATGAACCTACCGGTTCGATGGTTCCAGTGAGTTAGTTATCTCATTCCTATTGGTATTATTATTATTATTATTATTATTATTATTATTATTCACTTCACGGGCTAGGAAAATTGCCTGTTCCGCCTCACAGTTGTTCTGTCCATCTTTTCACTGGCCTTCCTACATTCCTTGAACCTCTTGGCTTGTAGTTGAATGCTGCTCTAGGTAATATTGATACATTCACTCTTTCCACACGTGTAAACCATTTCTCTATATATTCTCTGATTTTCTCATCCAATGGATATATATTTAACTCTGTTCTTATATCTTCATTCCTTATCCGATCCAATCTTGTGCAGCCTTTTGTTCTTCTAAGGAAGTTCATTTCTGCGCTTTGTATTCTACTTTGCAATTTTTTTGGTCATTACCCAAGTTTCGCTCCCATAAAGTAATTATTATTATTATTATTATTATTATTATTATTATTATTATTATTATTATTATTATTATTATTATTATTATTATTATTATTATTATTATTATTATTATATTATATCATCATTATTATTATCCTCAGGAAAAAAAAAAACTTGCTTCTCAACAGGCTGTAATTCCAGGATGAAGAGTAGCAGATTAAAAGAATCTCAGTAGCTACATTTCTTGGGAATTAGGTAAAACTTTACCTTGACCGCAGAATACGCCTAGGACTAGAAGTATGGGTTGATTCATGTGTCGTGTGAGGGAGAGGAGAGAGGAGATGACCAGTACAGTGGCTAGTACAGTACACCACACACTGCTGGACAGGGGCTGCAGATACGCGTTCCAACCAGGTACTAACGAGCTGGGCTGCCTCATCACTAGAAACGTTTTGATATCCAACACGGGTACCATGAAGTCTGCAGCAAGTACTCTGGACGATGACATCATTATAGCGGTGTTGGACGCTTGTACTTCTCTTCTCTGTAGCATTCCCATCAGACCGCTCCAAGAGCCGTTCTTCATCAGAGTTCCGAATGAATTGTTTGGTACTTCGTAATACTTTGACCTGAAAAAAAAAACACTATACTATTATCAAGGTATTGAATAATAATAATAATAATAATAATAATAATAATAATAATAATACTAATAATAATAATAATAATAATAATAATAATAATAATAATAATAATAATAATAACAATGATGATGATAATGTTAATGTTAATGATGATAATGATAATGATGATAATGATAATGATTATAATGATAATGATGATAATGGTAATGATGATAATGATAATGATGATGATAATGGTAATGATAAGGACAATGATGATATAGATAATGATAATGATACTGATAATGATGATTATGATAATGATGATAATAATGATAATGATGATAATGGTAATGATAACAATAATAATACTAATAATAATAATAATAATAATAATAATAATAATAATAATTTTATTTATTTATATACAGAATTTTAATGTTTACACATCTTTCTGTGCCTAAACTTTTATTTTTCTTCTCCACTCGTCTCTCTCCATCCAATCCATGTCCTCCAGTCGTCTTGTTTTCATTCCAGTTCTTATTTCCTGCATCCACGAGTTTCGAGGTCTTCCTCTCCTCCTTCTTCCAGGTGGATACCATTCCAATGTTTTTCTGGGTAATCTTTCTTCTTGCATTCGTCGTACGTGCCCATACCAATTTAATTGCTTATACTGTATATAATCTACTACTGAATAATCAATATTCATTTTTTCTCTTATGACAGTATTTCTTATTTTGTCTAATTTTGAACATCTTGCTGCTCTCCTCAAGAAATCCATTTCCATCGACATAAGTTTTTGTTCTAAGTTTTTGTTGAATTTCCAAACTTCAGCTCCATATGTGACAGTAATTTTCACTATTGAATTATATATTTGTAACTTATTTTTCCTGGTTATATGTCTGTTCCATAAGACTCCATTCATCATTGCTGTTATTGCTCTACCTTTATTAATTCTGTTCTTAATATCACTTTCTTGTTTATCCTCTTTATTTAATTTCACTCTCAGATACTCAAATTCTTCACATCCTCTAATATACCCCTTTTATTTTTTAATATTATATAATAATAATAATAATAATAATAATAATAATAATAATGGTAATAACAATAATATTACTCACGTGAAATTCAGATCAAGTTCCAAACTCTGCCAAATCAAATCGAAGAATCTACTGGATGCTGATACTTTCTTTTGCTGCAAAATAAAAATAAATAATCAAAGAATTTTCAATAGATACATGAACGCACAAACAATTATATTTAATTTTAATACTTATACATTTGAGTATAGAGGATTGTGTAAGAAGGTAAAAAGTAACTCGTAATAAAAATATATATCCCAGATGATAATTACCTAACTACATTACACTTCTTGCTTTAATTAAGGATACATTTAAATATCTTAATATATAAAAATTTCGTGTCACGTTGTTTGTCCGCGATGGAATCCTAAACTACTGAACCGATTTTAATAAAATTTTGTAAACTGTGTGCAGTTTGATCCAACTTGAGATATAGGGTAGGTTATAACTAAATTTATAGTCGAATTATTTTTTTATTGCAAATTATTTGTTTATTATTTAACAAAGAGTTATAATTATCTGTGAGTTCCATACGATTCTAACAGATGGCAGTGTAAGATAATTTGGTAAGGTAATTGGTTTATTATTTAACGAAGAGAGATCCAGATGGCTGTGCTTTTTGTTGCAACCGCGAATTTCAATTGAATTACAAATATTGATTATTTCATAATTTAAGTGTGTTCAGTGTTTATTTTATTTTCAATATATTGATATTATTAATTTCGCGTGTAAGTATTAGTTTTAAGTAATCTGTCTGAAAGACAGCTACTTAATTTAAATTTAACTGGACCGAGAAGGGACATTGAACAATATTGCGAATCAGTTCTAGAGACCATGAATGATAAGATATCAAGTAAATTTCCGCAAATTGGTATAGGCCTATGTGACATAAATCTTAAATTTAAGAAGAATGTCAATTTAAAAACATATGAAGGTCCTAAGGAACGGAATAACAGAACTGTAAGTAAGTCTGTTAGTTATAATAATACAGAAACAATATCCATGCCTCAATTAAATGAAAAACAAGAAGACTATATGATATATTACTGTACAGAGACTTCTTGATGATGATGAGAATCCAAACTGGCAACAAGTTCGTAGGAAAAAAAACGAACTCAAGAACGGCTAGACCGATTTTTACGATCTTTGATTTGTTGGATTTGTTTCCTCCCCGAATAGCAGAATAACTATTAAAACATCGGAAGAATTAACGTAAAAATATTTAAAGGCGATACGAAGTTCGCCGGGCCAGCTAGTAATATATATATAATCCAGATTAGAATAAATTAAAAACATTGAAAGTTGGAAAATTATGAAAATTGTAAGAATTGTATTACAGACAATTGAAGAGAGACGATTAAGAGGGTATGGACATCTCAAGAGGATGACACCTAATAGAATCGCTAAGAAGATCTTGGAGTGGAAAATAGATAGGAATAGAAGAAAGGGAAGACCTAAAAATGTTGGATGGATAGTGTGAGAAGAAGTATGAGTGAACTTGAACATAGGCCTATAGATGAGGATGTTCAGGACCGCTACAACTAGAGAAGAGGAATTTCTTGAGAGTGACGGATAAACAATTGTATTGTGGATCATCATCATCATCATAGTATATTCTCGAATTTAGGCCATTTGTTGACCTGTTTCGGCCTCAAGAGAAACACCATCCAAAAGTCTTTTGAGTGGATGTCCTGGTCTTCTTCTTCCTGCAGGTTGATATCTTAACATTTGTTTGGGTATTCTGTGATCTTCCATTCGATGAACATGTTGCATCCATCTTGACTTATAATCAGAAATTTTGTTTTCTTTGCTGTGGGTCGTCATATTTCAATTCCTTCTGGATTTTTTCATGTTGAGACTTGAAAGTAGTTTTGAAGTTCCTTAGGACAGGTTACTGGCCCGACGCTAAGTAGTCCAGTGGTAGGGCTGCTACCTTTTAGTCTCTGGACAGGCATTAGGATACCGCATTTACTCAGTACCCGATGGAACGGCTATACCGCCGTGACTCGGTCCTCAGAGCCTCGTTTGTGAAAACGGGTTGTACCACGAGAAGGTGAGGATGGGAATTGGGTAGGAGAGGTTATACACACGTCACTACCCCTTACATCCCCGTATTGTGGATCATTTCATAAATTATGATCATTCTCATTTATAATTATATACATTCTCCTCTTCTTCTTCTTCTTCTTCATGAAATTAGGCCTTTTGACCTGTTTTCACATCAAGTGGGATTTAATGAATCTTCCCATCTAGTAAATTTAAGTCCAACACTTCTATGTCCTATTGGTTTGTACTTCATTAACAGCTGGGGGATTCTATCTGTAGGCATTATTTTAACATATATATTACCTAATACCCGGCGTGCGCTGCTACGCATATATAGATGCAATATTAATGGTTAATTAAATAAATTAAATCAAAATAAAACTTAGTTTTATTTGATTTTCATATTTATTTAAGATATGATTCAGTGACAGCTGTTTCGGTACACTGTACCTTCTTCAGACATGTTAACAATTTTTTGTTATAATCAATTTGTTAACATGTCTGAAGAAGGTACAGTGTACCGAAACAGCTGTCACTGAATTATATCTAAATAAATATGAAAATCAAATAAAACTAAGTTTTATTTTTATTTAATTAATAAATGTGGATTTTCATCAAGTAAACACCAACTCAATTGATTAGTTAATTAAATTGTATGATGTACACTGCGACGAGCCAAACATGACGGTTCCCAGTTAATTTTTAATTTCGGATTTCAGGTAAACATCCACTTTCAATTGTCGGATTTCGCTCATTTTTTATTAATACCTATATTCCTTTATTTTAATAGGATATTCTGAGTTACGTTGAGAAACAACAAAAATTGCGAGCGCTAGAGCGATTTTTAAATTTTCGCTTTAGGTGAACTCCTACACTTAATGGTTTTAGAACATAATAGATAGCGGCTAAGCATTCTCAAGTCAATCCAGCGAATACCTTGCTTGTTTTGCCAACTTTGAGAACATGCCCAGTGACCAAACCCTCTTTAAAAATCATTATTAACAATAGTCAATAAATAGAAGATGAAACGTTCCTTTCGAAAGGCCACTTCAAACATTATACCGTTAATAGTTGAGGAAGACCGAGAACAAGTTAATAATTTATAATTTAAAAGCTTTATATAGACTATTTAACTCATGCCCCAAATGGGAGTCAATGACCAATCACATTTTAATGATGTTTGATTTACAACCAATCACAGTCGTGTTTCGCCTAAAATTTACCAACTAAAGTTTGTCATAATAAAGAAAGCACCTCCTTTTTAACATTCTGAATAGGTCATAGCATTATTTTGCAGTGACTGACTCTCCAAGAAATACGGCTACCAGATTGTATATATAGTGCATGAATGTCAACACGTAGCGCATACGAGAGATAATATAAAAAACATTTGTAATATTTGATTATACCACACAAAAAAAAAAGAAACCACTGTTTGCACTTTCTTAAACGAATTATTTTCCAGGAAATGACGCACAAAAATATAATTGACATATTTACATCATAGGACATCAAATTAATTAATATCTATAACGTTCGTTATAAATTTCTCCACTAGGGTGCATTCTTACAACATCCGATCTTTTGGCAATAAATGATATTATGATCTGGTTGCAGTGATCAAACAAATGAAACAAATGAAGCGTACCAATCGTTTCTCATTTGTTTTCAAACAACGCTGTTCACATTAATAATAATAATAATAATAATAATAATAATAATGATAATAATAATAATAATAATAATATAATAATAATACTTTATTTATTCTGGCAGAGTTAAGGCCATAAGGCCCTCTCTTCCACTCAACCAGTACAAATACAAATAAATATTCGACAAATATAGATATACACTATACTAATTATAAACAGTTAAAGATACAATAAATGTAGCAATGTAAATGTCATGTACAAACAACATTTTATAGGGTAATAACAATAATGATACGATATTAATAATAATAATAATAATAATAATAATAATAATAATAATAATAATAATAATAATATAAATATGATACATTATACGGGAAACACCAATTAATATATATATCTTACACTGGATAATAATGAAGTCGAGTTTAGAGCAAATATAAATTTAGATTTCTTTTAAAAGATGCCAATGTCCGGCACATTAAATATATAAAATATATAAATATTTTAAAATAACTATATTTAAATAATAATTTGTGAGTAAACTGTTTAATTTTATTCGTTAAATAGTCCTAACAAATGCCACTCTTGATTTCCAAATTCTCTAGATAAATTGGAAATCACTCGTGGCATTACTTATGAGAAGACAAAGTTTATCACAGAGTAGCAAAATTAGAAGAGAAATATGCACATAGTTCATTAGAATAAGATACGTATATTCTCAATTGATTGTGAGTTACTTTTTCCTCTCTTCATACTCTTTAAATATAATATTGAGTAAATAAAGAAAGTGACTTGCTTTCATCATTGCAGTCTTGAGTTGCAGTCCTTGGAGATTTTTCCTCTTTTGATGGACGTTAATGTTTTTAACTATGAGTCCTGTATGCTGACTCCAGGTTCCAAACCTGAACGTTTGCAGGGGGAAGTGTGCGGTCAAGCCGATATATTTCATTTAACATCACTCGTGTACCTTCTCGCTGTGCAACCAACAAAACACAGTCTACAGGAACATTCAGTTCTTCAAATATTTCTTCCACAGAGTCTGATTCCAGAAACACTAGCCAGACAAAATCTGACATACGTGATATTTTCGTAATCTGCCAATAGGAAAGATAATTATTTAGAATTTCAGATTATGATCGATTGATTGATTAATAATTGATTGATTGGTGATGATGATTGATTGATTAATTGAAGATTGGTTGATTTATTGATTTAATTATTTATTGATGATTGATTGGCGATTGATTGATTGATTTATAATTGATTGATTTATTAATTTATGAATGATAGATTGATTGATAATTTATTGATTAATGATGATTGGTTGATTGCGTGATGATATATTGATTTACTAACTGCTGATTGATTTATTGATGATTGATTGACGATTATTGCTTGATGATTGATTGATGATTGATTGATTAATTGATGATTTAATGATTGATGACTGATTTTTGATTGATTGATGATTGATTGCTTGATTAATTGATGATTTAATGATTGATGATTGATTGACTATTATTGCTTGATGATTGATTAATTGATGATTGATTATTGATTGATTGATGATTGATTGGTTGATGATTGATTGACTGATCCCGTTTGTCCTGCTGCGGGACATGGATGCTCCCTAGTGACATCTAATAGGAAACTGAGGTATTGCTTGGATGGATGAAGGTCGATTATATTTTGCTCAGAGGCCCTTTCATTTAGACTTGAGGTTCTGTTACGAGACTGAAAATCATCATATTCGAGCTTAAAGTCACAGCTTAAAGTCCCTCCCGGAGGACTTATTCGTTGGATTCTTTCCATCCTAAAAATCCATCAATTCCGGTCGGGTTTGAACCCGCTATCCTCGGGACTAGAGATAAGGAACCTAAACACTATATCACCGCGGGTGACAGATAATTATATAATTTAGGTTAATTGTATGTGGGTTGGAATTTTATTAAACTGGATTACTATTACTATTATTATTATTATTATTGTTATTATTATTATTATTATCTTCGTCATCATCATCATCATAACCATTATTATTATTATCTAACTCCAACTCAGTAGCACTATAGAACACATATATTAATGGCCGTGCGGACATACGCTGTCCATACATCCCTATCCTGAGCTAATGCTTTGCAATCATCCCCTGTATAATCTACTTCCCTCAAATCATGGTTAATGTTATTCCCACCTCATTCTTGGTCTACCAAATGGGCGGTTTCCCTCTGGTTTTCCGACAATAAGATTCCATGCATCTCTTTCATTCCCCATACGTGCCACATATCCTGCCCATCGCAGTCTACGAGACTTAACTGTTCTTATTATATCTGGTTTCTTATGAAGACCATGTAGTTCATTGTTATGTAGTCTTCTCCATTCGCCTGTCTGTTCATATGTCTTTGGTCCAAATTTTTTCCTAAGAACTTTATTCTCACATACTTGTAACCCCCTTTCCTCCCTTAAAGTAAGAGTCCGTGTTTTACATCCATATAATATAACTGGTATAGAATAACAGTTTTATATATTTTAAGTTTGGCGTTTTTTGAAAGGAGTTTAGACGACAAGAGTCTCTGTAATGAATAACAGCACGCATTTCCAGAATTGAGCCTATGTTTAATCTCTTTGTGCATCTCATTCCTGTTCGTGATTATTGTTCCTAGGTATTTGAGTTCAGCTACTTATTCAAAATTTCCCTCATTTGTCATTAACTGTCTATTTACATTATGTAATGTATTTCTATTTAGTTTATATTTATATTTACTTCCAGCCCCAATTTTTTAATGTTACTCAATAGAGTGTGCGTGGTGGCTCATAGTATATTCTCTCTATCGCCCAGTAATAAGTTCTAGTGATATTTTATATATCATAAAATATATTTTGTACATAAATAATTAGATTAATCTTACCTGATGAACATCGTACTTAATTAAAACAAGTGGTCGGACAAACGAAAATTTGAATTCTTCAAGTAGTTCAATGCTCGGAGAGGCAATACTGATGCCACATCCATTTATTACTCTAATAAACGTCGCTGTCAGATGCAAATCCATAAATCCTGTAATATTATTTATGTTACAGGGGTTCAAAGAAAGATTTTAAATATATACCTAAAAATATTTATGCTGAAAACACTTTCAATAATTATATTATTTTTAGTCTGATCATCTTACTTCAATATTAATGTTGATTTGTTCTTGGACATGTTTCAAACCAATTCTGCTTTATCGTCAGCTTGTCCAGACTGGTTTGATTTATGTTGCATTATGTTGCACACCTGTATGTCGATGTCAGCTCCATCCTGTGGTTGGCCAAAGAACCTCCAAACAAGGTCAAGCTCCGTCGGTATTTCAAAATTCATAACTCTGTTTTTGTTCTTCTGAATATGAATTTTGAAATACCGACGGAGCGTGACCTGTTTGGAGGTTCTTTGGCCAACCACAGGATGGAGCTGACACCGACATCGAGGGTGTGCAACATAATGCAACATAAATCAAACCAGTCTGGACAAGCTGACGATAAAACAGAATTGGTTTGAAACATGTCCAAGAACAAATCAACATTAATATTGAGGTAAGATGATCAGACTAAAATTAATATATTTAAAATAACCTCAAAATATCACTTCCTAAAATTAAATATTAACACTTTCAATACTTGCAACGTTCATAATACACCGTGCTCCAAAATGATGGACGGGGTTTTAAGTAGTTGGTATAGCTTTACAAACGAATTTGGATGCGTGATTATTTGCTACATTGTAAGAAAAACTGCGAAAGTTTCATATCCTGTATGCAGTAATTTGTTTCTTATCATTATTACGTCGTCAGCGTTAAATTTGTGAAAATGGCGATTCCTGTACAGAAACCATTCCGTCTGTTGCAATTTGCGAGGTCTGGTTCCATTGTTGCAGTGCAGCTAGCTTTCCGACGGCAATTTGAAATTGATCCGTCGATGATATAAATAGTTAGAAACAACGAGTTGTATCTACAAAAGGAAAAGTCCAGGACGTCCACGAACACCAAATGACGCGTTGGTACGGATGACATGATTCATTCCCATACCCTCCACGGTCTCCCGATCTCACACCTTGTGATTTCTTCCAGTGGGGGTATATGAAGGACCATTTGTACGTACCACCACTTCCGGTCGACCTTCCAGACTTGAGAAGAAGGATTGTTGCTGCTGTTGAATCCGTTAGTCCAAATGTGGTGACCAAAGTTTGGGAGGAATTCGACTATCGGCTAGATGTGTGCCTTGTGACGAAAGGTGCTCACATCGAACACTTAGGGTCGCATGTTTGGACGCATTAGACAGTAAAATGCCTTCTCTGCTGAGCAAGTTGTATGCTAATACGATTTTGCTTACTCAGAAATCTGTTCATGCGATAATAATTGGTTAAATTTGTAAGCTACCTGCGGAGGTAGCTTAAATGAGCAACTCAAATTAAAATCCCGAAGGGAACCGACGGGAACCGATGGTAATCGATGTACTTTGCTGCTTTATCCAACATTTATCCAAGATGTCGGACCTTGAAGACTTCGATCATGTTTTCGGTATACACGGAGAAGAGGAATTTGATAGAGTCTACCAAAGAATTCAACTGGAAGAACAGGAGAATCGGCGTAATATTGCGCGTCGCAGACGTGTTTGTATACGGTATTATTTGCGGGATGCAAGCATAAATGCATTCCTCTATAGCAGACGAAAATAACGGAAGTGGTTTTATCGCTGAGAATTCTGGGTAATTCGTTGCCAATATTACGAAAACGTCGACTCTCATGCATGACCGATAAGTCGGCCGTTAATTCGTTCTCAGCAACTGCTCACGGTGAATCAGCTCACTAGTGATTGGAAGTAATTTGAGTAGAGAGTGATGTTATAACATACGACCCTTATAAAGTATGTATGAAAACTCGAAGAGTTTCTCTTTAATCCCATGCAACTTTTGTTCTTTATATATATATATATATATATATATATATATATATCATTAAGGGAAATTAAATAACATTGAAACCCCGTCCATCATTTTTGAACACCCTGTATAATTCGTGATCATTCTTGCACCGCGCGTTCCTACCTTTTTATTACTTTGAGTTTGAAAGTTTTGAGAAACTGTATCCGCATTCCTTTGCCCGGGCCCATACAAGGCAAAGATTAATCCACCTTTCCTTAGTAAATTATTTAACATATGGTACTGTATGCTAAACAGTATTATAATCGTGGAAGCTAGAAGGAAAAGGGAGATTAATTTGGCTTGAGAAAGCTTTGGAATATAAATCAATATCAAACATGAGTAGCTACGCAATTAGTAAACATAAGTTAACTAAAAAAATGTAACTTTTAATTAGAGTCATATGTCAGATAACTGAAATGCAAATAATATAACAAAAGTATATCTTCTTGACCATTGAAAGAAAATACATGAATGAAATGATAATATAAATCGGTCATCAAAAGAAAAAAAGTCAATAATAATGATAATAATAAACATACATACATACACACACTCAATCCAGTCCAGCCAAGGGCTAGGTTTCACCGTCCTGGTTGCCTTACCCTGGCTTTTGGGACTGATTAAACCCAAACAGCTCCCTCGAGCTACCGTCGATCTGACCACGACGATTCCAAAGTAGATGATGACGCTGATACTATCTTGCACAGCTTATTTGAGGCCTTCGATAACAAGGGGAAGATGCGCAGTCACACGCAGCGCATAAAGAAGGAAGGGGGGTATGTAGGAGAGAGGTCAACGAACACATGAATTTGGCACTGTTCTATAAGATCACTGCAGAGGGAAGACACGATGACATAGTTGTTGCGTAGTATTACGTACCGAAAAGGCGATTTCGGTACATTCTTATGTGGTTTATAAAGAAAAATTAAGATTTGGAATTTTATAGATTGTGACCACAGAAACGCCAGTAGTCTCAGAACATTCTAAAACACACGTGATATGTTAGTTGCTTCTCTTTTTTTGATAGCAGTGTTAGTGATAAAACAAGTTTCGACTTAGGTTTTCACGGCCGGAGTTATTATGATGATCTTGTAGAATATTTCCGGCAGGCTGTTGGCCGTGGTCTTGAGACTTGTAGTTCCCCGACGTTTCGCCAGAGACTACGTCTCAAGACAACCCTTGAGGATGCCGGACGCAGTCTCTGGCGAAACGTCGGGGAACTACAAGTCTCAAGACCACGGCCCAGGGATTACTTTGATCTATGCCACGGCCAAGCCCGGAATTCTTCTACAAGATCAAAACAAGTTTTCTTTGAAATGACACTTCAGTGGCATCTCCTTTAGCCGCTGTGCCAATAATTGAGTTCACCCCTCTAACTTTATTAAATAATTGTGTGATAATTATACTTTCCATAATGAAATTTTTCCATAAATCGGGCACCCACTTTCTTGGTAAAGTTACGAGTGAAACTATTTAACTTAATTATTTATTTATAATTAAATAACTAATAAATCAATCTCATATAAAAGGACACGTTTATTAAAAAGAATTGCTCCATAAGAGCAATGCTATTTTCTAGACGTGAAAACCCCTATAGTATTTTATGATTGACTGCTTTGTGATATTTATGTTGCTCACCTGGTGTGGATATGAAGAAGATGTAGGAAATATGAAAGTGTCTCATCACAGATGTCACTAGCATCGCCTCTTGCTCAAATTCACTGCTGCACACAGCTTCAATCAACACCAGCAACAATACGATCTTACGCTTCATAGTATTCTGTTGTTTCAATTGTTTTTCCTGTCTTGTTTCTATGTCTCGGACGGAAAAACAGGATCTTCAACGTTTTATAGAATTCACGTCATGAACTAATGTTCAATTTACACTCTTATTTCATTCCCAGGAAATTTGTAGACCTGGAAATTTCTGATGATTCCACCATTTCTGTTTTTTCTTCCTGAAAATATAAACACATAACCTTATTTATTTACTTAATAATACAAGAATGTAAGTGTTTTAACATGTATTTTTGAATACAAATTTCATGACTATTTAAAAATGGGAGTCAATGACCAATCACGTTTCAATGAATTTTGTTTTTACAACCATTGACAGTCGTGTTTCACTCATTCTTTATCGAATTCTTTTTACCACCTCCTCTTTTTGTGATAAAGGAAGCTCCTCCTTTTTAATATTCTGGACAGGTCAGAGCATTATTTTGTGGTGACTGACACTTCAACAAATACATTGAATATAGCAAATAATGAACAGATTCCAACTTAACTAACTAACTAACTAACTAACTAACTAACTAACTAACTAACTGGCACTATCGAACTCGTAGGTTCATGGCCGCGCGCACATAAGCTCTCTATTCATCGCTATCCTGAGCCAACGTTTTCCAATCATCGCCTGTATAATCTACTTACCTCAAATAATAGTTAATGTTATTCTCCCACCTCATTCTTGGTCTACCAACTGGGCGTTTTCTGTCTGATTTCTCTACAAGAAGCTTCCATGAATGTTTTTCATTCATCATTCGTGCCACATGTCCTGCCCATCGCAGTCTACGAGACTTAACTGTTCTCATTATATCTGGTTCCTTCCAACTACTTACTTACTTACTCACTGGCACTATCAAATCCGTAGGTTCATGGCCGCGCGGACATAAGCTCTCCATACATCCCTATCCTGAGCTAATGTTTTCCAATCATTCCCTGTATAATGTACTTCCCTCAAATCATAGTTAATGTTATTCTCCCACCTCATTCTTGGTCTACTAACTGGGCGTTTTCCCTCTGGCTTTCCTACAAGAAGTTTCCATGCAAGTCTTTCATTCCCCATACGTGCAACATGTCCTGCCCATCGCAGTCTACGAGACTTAACTGTTCTCATTATATCTGGCTTCCTATAAAGACCATGTAGTTCATTGTTAAGTAGTATTCTCCATTCACGTGTCTGTTCATCTCTCTTTGGTCCAAAAATTTTCCGAAGTACTTTATTCTCAAATACTTGTAATCTCCTTTCCTCCCTTAAAGTAAGAGTCCATGTTTCGCACCCATTCCAACTACACATTTGATAATTGTGCGTTCAATAATTGTGTTTGTGAATAACGATTTTAGTGAGTTGTTAACTAGATCTGACGTAAAAGAATGAACAGAACAAGAATACCACGTCAAATCTTAAATTACCAGCCTCCAGGCAAGACCCTTCAAACGTTGGAATGAGACCGTAACAGACCACTAGGTCTATCGCATGAAAGGAAGAAGAAGAAAAAGAAGAAGAAGAATGAATTAATAACCTATAATGTTGGTTATAATATACAATTTGATGTGTTTCATTTTTTCTCCAGTAGGCTGCATTCTTAAAATATTGCGATCTTTGTGGGTTATCGCTGATTGCGATCATATTTGGCAATACAGATCACTGATCAAGTTGCAGTGAATAAACATAACCACATATTTCTGATTTGTCTTCAAACATGACCGTTTGCATTAAATATATAAATATTTTAAAATACCGGTAACTATATTTAAATAATAACTTTTGAGTAAACAGCTTAATCTTATTCGTTAAAAAATAATATAAAATTACAGAATATTCACCTGAAAGGTCCGTCTCCTCAACTTAATTAATCATTTAACTGTAGCGCTTTCGGGACTTGTCCCATCATCGGCAGGATTCAAAACTGGTGTTTCACTGAAGATCTGGTAGAGGGGGGTTGCATGTATTGGGTTCGTTTTCGTTTATCAGGCTGTCGTTGTTGTGAGCTGCTTTCATGATTTCTATCTCTTCGAGTACGTTTATCTTCGCTGGATTATTTTCTCTGTGCATTACTGTTAGGGCGTTTTCAATATTTGACATGCGATGTCCTTCACGGATAATGTGTTTTTCATAGCTTGATTTCCCTTCTGCGTGAATGAAGTCTCGAAAATGTTCTTTGAATCTGATGTTAAAACTCCTGTTTGTCCTTCATATATAGAATTTGTTGCAGTCCTTACATGTCAGTTTATAAACTCCTTTGCTGTTGAAAATGTTATTTTCTTCAATGTTATTGTTTATTATGTTGTTTAATTTGTTATTGGTTCTGTATGCTATTTTTACGTTCTTATCGGCTTTCTTTAGTGGATTGGCTAATTTTGTCGTTTCTTTTCCTGTGTATGTGTTATCCATGTTTTCTTGTTGTTGTCAGATTCTCTTTGTAGTTTAGTTATGTTGGTTATGTTGTTCTTCCTTTTTTGTTTTTTTA
This sequence comes from Diploptera punctata, assembly GCA_030220185.1. Taxonomy (NCBI): domain Eukaryota; kingdom Metazoa; phylum Arthropoda; class Insecta; order Blattodea; family Blaberidae; genus Diploptera; species Diploptera punctata. The sequence goes on along the minus strand of JASPKZ010007692.1, from coordinate 29,114 downwards.
CGAGCTTACCTATGAATTCTTCATTATAGCCATTGGTTTTTGCCATATACTTAATGTAGTTGAGTTCTTGGATATAATTGTCTTTGCTTAATGGGAGTTTATTCGTTAAATAGTCCTAACAAATACCACTCTTGATTTCCAAATCCTCTAGGTAAATTGGGAATCACTCGTGGCATTACTTATGATAATTAAAAATGTTTGCTATAGATTCCACGCGAGGTGGCGTGCTGCCTTGTCACGCAGAGTGCCCGGATTCGATCTCCAGTCTGGGAACATTTTCTGGATGCGTTTTATTCGGAGTTTTTTCCTCACCTGTAAGACAAATTCCAGGTCCTGGAACATCATCTGGTCACCTCATTACATTAAGTTTAGGGTTAAGACCTCTCCTGGCACATCATTATCCATCATATCATTGGTCAGCGAACCCCTATTTCCAGGCGCCACAACCTCAGAAATGGGTATAATAGATAAATATTTATAGTAATTGATTATACCAGATACTAATGGCCAATACGCACACACTATTGAGTAACACTAAGAAATTAGGACTGGAAGTAAATATCAGTAAAACTAAATATATGGTCACACGTAGAAATTCAGTATTTAATGGAAATGGACAGCTAATGACAAATGAGGGAAATTTTGAGGAAGTGGCTGAATTCAAATACCTAGGAACAATAATCACAAACAGGAATGAGATGCACAAAGAAATTAAACATAGGCTCAATTCTGGAAATGCGTGCTATTATGCATTGCAGAGACTATTGATGTCCCAACTTCTTTTAAAAAACGTTAAGCTGAAAATATATAAATTTATTATTCTACCAGTTATATTATATGGGTGCGAAACATGGACTCTTACTTTAAGGGAGGAAAGGAGATTACAAGTATTTGAGAATAAAGTTATTAGGAAAATTTTTGGACCAAAGAGAGATGAACAGACAGGTGAATGGAGAAGACTACATAACAATGAACTACATGGTCTTTATAGGAAGCCAGATATAATAAGAACAGTTAAGTCTCGTAGACTGCGATGGGCAGGACATGTTGCGCGTATGGGGAATGAAAGACTTGCACGGAAACTTCTTGTAGGAAAGCTAGAAGGAAAACGCCCAGTTGGTAGACCAAGAATGAGGTGGGAGAATAACATTAACTATGATTTGAGGGAAGTAGATTATGCAGGGAATGATTGGAAAGCATTAGCTCAGGATAGGGATGTATGGAGAGCTTATGTCCTGTTTTTTATATATATTGTACATATTATATATTTAATTCGTTAAATTTAGAGTAAATCAAAATACATTATAAATATTAATTGTATTGTATTCATAACTTGTAATCGCTTATATATATATATATATATATATAATATATATATATATTATATTGTAATTTAGATTTAAGACTATTTTTTGTTTGTATTTTTTTAAAACCTGGTTGAGTGGTAGACAAGGCCTTAAGGCCTTAACTCTGCCAGGTAAAATAAAGCTATTATTATTATTATTATTATTATTATTATTATTATGTCCGCGCGGCCATGAACCTACGGGTTCGATAGTGCCAGTCAGTAAGTAAGTAAGTAAGTAAGTAAGTAATTGATTATACCACAAAAAAAAATAGAAACCACTGTTTGCACTTTCTTAAACATATTATTTCCCAGGTTTTCATATTCCAAAAAAATATAATTGACATATTTACATCATAGGACATCACAAATTAATTAATAACCTATAATGTTGGTTATAAACAGTTTGATGTGTTTAATTTTTTTCTCCACTAGGGTGCATTCTTACAATATTGCGATCCTTTGGCAATAAGTAATATGACCTGGTTGCAGTGATGAATAAATGAAACATAATAAACGTTTCTCATTTGTATTCATACATCGCCGTTTACATTAAATATATATTATATTTCAGATAATTATATTTAAATAGTCCACCGCTGTGGTCTCGAGGTAGCGTACTGCTTTGTCGCGCAGTGGGCCCGGCTTTGATTCCCGGTCGGTACAGGCTCCTGGGTGAGGTATTTTTCGGGGTTTTTCCTCACCTGTAAGACAAATGTCAGGAAGCGTAGGGCCCAAAGGTCCCCGAATATCAACCGGCCATCATCATTATCCTTATCATTATCATTATCATCCTTCACCTTATTATTAATATTGTCAGTATTACTATTTTTATTTTCCTTAATATTTTGTTATGATTGTTATTATTAATATTACTATTATTATTAGTATTGTTTGCTATTTTTGTTATTATTATTATTATTATTATTATTATTGTCATTATTACAATTTTTTATTTTTCTTAATATTTTTTGTTATATTTATTATTATTAATATTATTGTTATTATTATTGTCATTATTACAATTTTTTATTTTTCTTAATATTTTTTCTTATATTTATTATTATTATATTATTATTATTATTATTATTATTATTATTATTATTATTATTATTGTCATTATTACATTTTTTATTTTTCTTAATATTTTTTGTTATATTTATTATTATTATTATTATTATTATTATTATTATTATTGTCATTATACCAATTTTTTATTTTTCTTAATATTTTTCTTATATTTATTATTATTGTTATTATTATTGTCATTATTACAATTTTTTATTTTTTTCTTAATATTTTTTCTATATTTTATTATTATTATTATTATTATTATTATTGTCATTATTACATTTTTTTATTTTTCTTAATATTTTTGTTATATTTATTATTATTATTATTATTTTATTATTATTATTATTATTGTCATTATTACAATTTTTTATTTTTTCTTAATATTTTTTGTTATATTTATTATTATTATTATTGTCATTAATACAATTTTTTATTTTTCTTAATATTTTTGTTATATATTTTATTATACTATTAATTATTATTAGTAGTATCTGTCATTGTTACAATTTTATCTTTTCTTTACTTTTTTGTTATATTTATTATTATTATTATTATTATTATGATTATTTGCCATTATTACTATCTTATTTTTCTTTTAATGTTATGATTATTCGTTTTTACTATTTTTGTGATTATTGTTGCCATTATTATTAATCATCTTTTTACTATTTTTAAAATTTCTGTTATGATTATTATTATTGTAATCATTACTACGAGCATTTCTTATTTTCTTAATATTATTATTATTATTATTTTTATTAACATGTTGTTATAGTTATTGTTATTGTTAAAATGGAGTTGACATTCTGTACAAAAATATATATCATATGTATGATGTATGTCTGTGCTGTCACTGTATTTTTCACAATAAGTCATGTTTAAGAAAGGGAAATCATTGAAACCAAGTGTCACAGTTCAGTCAATTCATTGATGTATTACAGTCTTTTATTAACATTTCACTTTTTCAAATTGAGAGCCAGTATCACAACTGGGAGCTAGTATCACTGCAATACAGGTCTATGTCCACAATTCATTGCGGATAACAAATTATATCAACGAGGACACATTGAACTTTTGTTTTTTAAGGGTGTTAAGAACTAACGTTTAGTAAAAATCAAATGCAGGATTGAACTATTAGTATCTCTGCCGCGGCTAGCATTGCTGCCGAAGTGTTACCTATGCCGACATTAAATGTCCTAAAGCGATAAACGAGACGAAGAAAGTACGTAGTTCGATAGAGTTGCCACCTTTCAGCAGTGTACCGAAATCACCTTTTCGGTACGTCAAAACTACGTAACTACTACGTCAATCGTTTTTTTCCCTCTACAGTGATGTTATAGAACAGTGCCAAATTCCTGTCTTCGTTGTCCTCTCTCCTACGTACCTCCCCTTCCTTCTTTATGCGCTGCGTGTGACTGCGCATATTCCCCTTCTTATCGAAAGCCTCAAATAAGCTGTGAAAGTTAGTAGCAGCGTCATCATCAACTTTGCGATCGTCGTGGTCAGATCGACTGTAGCTCGAAGGAGCTGTGTGGTTCTCTTCTGTCCCACAGATCCAGGGTAGGGCAACCAGGACTGTGAACCCTATCCCTTGGCTGGACTGCGATTGCAGTGTGTGTGTGTGTGGATGCCTATGTTTATTATTATTATCATTCTTGACTTTTTGAATCATTGATGCACCGAGTTTGTTAATTTATATTATTTCATTCATATATTTTCTTTCAAAGGTCAAGAATATACATTTTTGTTATATTATTTGTATTGCAATTATCTGACTCATGTTTCTTATTAAAAGTTACTTTTTTAGTTAACGTATGTTTACTAATTGTGTAGCTAGTAATGTTTCGTATTGATATATATTCTAAAGCTTTCTCAAGCCAAATTAATCCCCCTTTTCCTTCTAGCTTCCACGATTATAATACTGTTTAGCATTCAGTACTATATGTTAAGTAATTTACAAAGGAAAGGTGGATTAATCTTTGCCTTCTATGGGCCCGGGCAAAGGAATGTCGATATAGTCACTCAAGACTTTCAAGCTCAATGTAATATAAAGGTAGGATCGCGCGGTCCAACAGTAAAAAACATAACCGCCAAGAAATGCGGACATGGGTTCCACTGGGGTAAATTTATTATTTTTTATTATGAGAATTTTCCTCATCATTGAGGGTTTTCTCCAACCAATCTTAATACTCACAATGAGGTTTATGTAAGCACGTAAATGGACATACAGAATATCAGTTTGTAATACACATCTATAAATTTTCTTTAATTAAAGTTTTCCATCGTTCTCTGTCCTCTGTGTCTTGATTCGTTACACCAAATTTGAATTTTGAGTGTTATTATTCCAGGTTATTCTTGGTCTTCCTTTCCTGCTTCTTCTTTGAATTTCCCATGTATCGACGGCCTTTTACAGTCTATCATCCTGCATTCTTCGTAAGTGTCCATACCACTTTAGTCTCCTGTGTTCAATCTCATCCATTATACAGTAAAACCTGTCTATGAAGGAACATGACGGTTCCTTAAATATATTTCCGTCTTGGCAGTTTTCCTTCTTATAAAGGGTTCCCAATTTACAAGCTTGCATTTTCTCACGCAGTGTAAGGGTTTTACATGCACGCTTTAAAGACATAACGTATTGTCTGAAATGCAGACAAAATAGTGTATGTAACAGAGCTCAGTTTTCACGGCAATACAAAACAACTTTATTGCACAAAAGCGAGAAGGAACTCAACTACAGGAAGACTGAAGAGTTTCCCAACTCCCTCGCAGGTAATGTAAGCAGGCAAGGAAAAGCGAGGGATTCCCCGCTGTCACACATAAGCAACGGTATCCCCGCAATACAATGTCAACGCAAGAAGGTAAAACGATATAATGCAGAAAGCGTCATATGCAGAATTTTCACGTGTGATCATTAACACCGTAATTAGAACGTGCTTAAGAATAAATTTTCCGTCTTACGGAGGTAAAAATTAACTATTGATACTTTTAAAGCCATTCCGTTTACGCGTTATGAAGGTTTCCGGCTTATACAGGACGATTTTACATATAAAATTGTACCGTTCTGGAGATTTTTTCCGCCTCTACAGGTTTCCTTCTTATAAAGGTTCCGGCTAAGACAGGTTTTACTGAACTTCTATTTCTTTCATCCATTTTCTAATTTGTGTATTTCTATTTCTTTCCAGTCGAGATTTTCTGGCAGCTCTTCTCCAAAAATCCATTTCAACTGCAGTTATTCTGTTGAGATGTTGTTGTGTCATTGTCCGAACTTCCGATCCTTGTAACATTATACTGGGGTAAAATTTTTCAGAGGTAAAATAGTCTCCGACTCGGCTCTCCGGGTGGGGACTACTTCAGAAAATACATGCCAAAGACTGAAACACTGGGGCATGTTCCTAGGAACATGGAATATTAGAACATTATATGGGGCACTAGGAATATTAATACAGGAATTAGATAAATCACCCTAGGTCGGCACATGTGGCGCAAATGGGGAACGAAAGAGTTGCATGGAAGCTTCTTGTAGAAAAACCAGACGGAAAACGCCAAGTTTATAGACCAAGAATGAGATTGGAGAATAACATTAACTAAGGTTTGAGGGAAGTAGATTATACAGGGAGTGATTGGAAAACATTAGCTCAGGATAAGGATGTATGGAGAGCTTATGTACGCGCGGCCATGAACCTACGAGTTAGATTGTTCCAGTGAGTTACTAAGTTAGTCACTTATACCGTTATGGTTTTCATCCATTCAAATCGACTTGCTGAGAAATTCTATTAGTTTACACAATTCCTGCCTGACATACTTTTTTTTTGTATTATCACTAGAGTCCGGATGTTAGGCACTTAAAAAATTCAAAATAGGCTCTTACAAAATTGACAACAACATAGCTTTTACAGTCTTACGTTAAGAATATAAACATAATATGCTATCAATAGCATGCGAAGTTATGAGAGATGCTTTTGGAATTTGTTTTGCCTTTTTATAAAGAGCAGAACTGTCACTTGAGAATATTTTCTTACCAAATTATTTCACGAAATTGGTCAATTTGTCTTTTAGGGTCGAATCTTTGAACGCATTAGACCGTAAAAGGCGTTCTCTACTGAGAAATTTTTATCCTAATACGATTTTGCTTACTCAGAAATCTATTCATGCGATAATAATTGTTGAAATTCGTAAGCTACCTGACGAGGTAACTTAAGATCATAGCTTAAGATAGATACTTATCGTGAGAATCCCGAAGAGAACCGATGGTAACCGATGTAGTTTGACACCTTGCCGCTTTATCCAAGATGTCGGACGTTGAAGACTTCGATCATGTTTTCGGTATACGCGGAGAAGAGGAATTTGATAGATTCTACCAAAGAATTCAACTGGAAGAACAGGAGAATCGGCGTAATATTGCGCGACGCAGACGTCGTTGTATACGGTATTATTTGCGGGACGCAAGCGTAAATGCATGCCTCTAGCAGACTAAAATAACGGAAGTGGTTTTATCGCTGAGAATTCTGGGTAATTTCTTGCCAATATTACGAAAACGACCATGGCCAGTTAGTGGGTCGCTAATTCGATCTTTGCACTTGTTCACGGTGAGTCAGCTCACCAGTGATTGGAAGTAATTTGAGTAGAAACTATTGTATTTGCATGCGGCCCTAAATGTTGTTCTTTTTATTCACACTATAATAATTCTAATGCATGATGTTTTCCTAAATGTTTTAGGGGTCTTGTAAAAAAATCAGACATTTTACTAAAACATTGTGGAAATCATTTAATTATTCCGATTCCGATTGAGGGTTTTTCCACTTTTCAGCGGTTGCCCTTTTACCAGCCGGCTGCTGGCCTTTCACATCCACATGTGTCAATCACAGAGGTAGATGATCAACAGCCAGTATAGGGGTGACATGTGGTTAGCATGTCGAGTCCCCCAGCCGTTATAGCTGGTTCCTCAACCTGGAGCCGCTACTTATTGTAGCTACCCAATTGCCTCACGATGCTGGGTGGGCACCGGTCCCATACTGGCCGAAATACCATGAGAAAATTTCTTCCCCCATGGAGACTCGAACCAGCGCAAGTCCCGTAGCCCTGCGCCAAGGCTTCCTACCTTAACCGCTCGGCTACGGCGCGGGACTAATTATAATATATACAATTTTAAAAAAATATAACATTTAATAACTCATAAAATAAATGTCTCACAAGAATGAAACTTAAACACATCATTATGCATCATGCAGTGAATGTCTGTACAAAACATGAAGTCTCTAGCTCAAAACATTTAGAAAATAGAAATTTCACCCATCACCCCCCCCCCCCTTGACTCCTGAATAAATAATTTTCTCTAAGCAAAATTTACCGACGTTTCCCGTCCTAGTACTACCTTGGTTTCCTAGATGTCACTATGAGCCTGAACGCTGACCACGGGCCACTCCAATGACATCTATACGAAGACAAGTGTAACTAAATTAGTATGGTTCAATTTCTTCCCTGTAGGGGAATTGCGCCTAAATCTCGTTGAGGGAAACAAGGACTTGCAAGAAGATTATTTTAATTAAATTTAATTTTATCCCATATTTTGTTAGTATTATCTAACATTAAACCACATCCACGTTGTCTTTAGTTAGTCTATATTTTAACAATATTTTAAAATTGTTATAAGTATGCAATTTTTGTATAATTTTACTATTAACTGGTTGAGTGGAAGGAAAACCATTATGGTCTTAACTCTGCCAGCTAAAATAAAGCATTATTATTATTATTATTATTATTATTATTATTATTATATTTTTTTAGTCTATATATATATATATAATATATATATATATATATATATATTCTATGTTATCGTGGTCTTGTGCTATTAATACCTGGTCATCTGCAAAATTTAGTGAATATACATGTGTATTTTGGATTGGTATGCCCATTTTTTGACATCTTTTCCTCCAGTCTCTTAGTAACTCTTTCGAGATAAATTTTGAATAGAGTTTGGAGATAAACTGCAACCCCCTGCCTTAAACCTTTTGTAATAGTAAATACCTCTGTTATATGATTTCCAATTTTTATTTTCGAAATAGAACCTTTGTATAATGCTTTTATAGCTTCTAATACATTTTTGGCAATGTTAGAATTGTCTAAAGTTTCCCATAACATTTTTTGAGGAATACTATCATATGCCTTGGCTAAATCGACAAAAAACAAATGTGTATCTCTCTTAGTAGCTCTTTTTTATCATTTGTGTCAAAAGAATGCCAGAGCAAAGATTGCCTAAAATTGTTATGGAATGGATCCCAATAGAAAGGAGGAAGAGAGGAAGACCGAAGTAAACGTGGATAGAAGGGATACAAGCAGCTATGAATATCAGGGGATTGGAGGAAGATCAATGGATGGACAGAGAGGAATGGCGTTTGATTTCCGGAAGACAGCGGCAGCTGCCATGATACCGGATTATTATTAATTATTATTATTATTATTTACTTCGCTTAAATCGAGGTTAATATTATTCTCCACCTCATTCTTGGTCTACTAACTGGGCGTTTTTCCTCAGGTTTTCCTACAAGAAGCTTCCATGTCCCTCTTTCATTTCCCATTCCTGCCACATGTCCTGCCAACGCAGTCTACGAGACTTAACTATTCTTATTATATCTCACTTCCTATAAAGACCATGTAGCTCACTTTTATGTAGTCTTCTCAATTCACCTGTCTGTTCATCTCTCTTTGTTCTAAAAAAAAATTCTAAGAACTTAATTCTCAAATACTGGTAATTTTTTCTCCTCTCTTAAAGGAAGAGTCCATGTTTCGCATCCGTATAATATAACTGGGAGAATAAAAGTTTTATATATTTTCAGTTGGATCTATAATAGATAAATCTGGTACTTGTGAAAAATATATTATTAACAGAATAAATTGTGCAAGGAAGGCGATTAGATCCCTGAATGGTCTTCTATGGAATAGAAATTTGACCAGAAAAACAAAAAAAGGGATTATACAGACAATAATAGAAAGTATACTTACATATGGATCAGAAAGCTGGACAATAAATGAAAGGATGCAGAAAAGAATCTTGGCGACAGAAATGGATGGATTACGGAGAAGTATGAGAATATCCAGGCTACAACATATTCGAAATACATATATCAGACAAGAAATGGATGCACAAGAAACTGTTATCGATAGGATAACAAAGAGAGCTTTACAGTGGTATGGACATGTACAAACGGATGTCGGAAGACCAGTGGCCTAAACACAGGTGTTGGATTCGATGGTACCAGGCAGAAGGAAGAGGGGGAGAAGTAGAAGAGCGTGGTATGAGGGAATATATTGATGCCGTGATGAAGAGAGGTATGGAAGATGGTCAATGGGAAGATAGGAATCTCTGGAAAGCAGGAATCAAGGGCAAACTGCTGTAAAGTGGAAAGCCTGTATTAAGTATTAAGTAAGTAATATATTTTCAGTTTAACATTTCTTGATAGGAGTTGGGACGACAAGAATCCTTGTAATTCACGTCAGACGCATGGCACATTACAATATCCAATTTTCTTCCTTTCAGCACTGTCGCTCAACAACTCCCACCTCATATTTGAGCCACGTTCGACGAGCTCTGCCATATACAATAAACCTATCGGTGAGAAAAATTACCTCAACTTACCTCACCGGTGATTAAACAATTGCTCTTAAAACCTTTTTGCATTCATTTAATTAACTTTTTCACCTCTTTCCTCAATAACTTGCACCTTAAAATCCACCACTAGTCACTGTTTCACGTGACAGTTGAAACATTTGTGATTTAATGCTTAGTAAGAGCAATTACGGAATTCGTGGTGTAATATAGCGTGCGGGCTTTAATGCGTGGCATTACTTTACTCAAGATAAAATCCGAACTTTTTCACGAAGATAGTAATTTTACATTACATTACTAAGTGAAAATATATGTTCATTGATTGGCAATTTTAATTTTTTCACCCAGTTTTGAACACATCACGACTCTCTCTCTATATATATATTTAAAATTAGGAACTTAAATTTGATTGGGCTATTCCATCGTTTCCCAATGTGTGGTTCGCGAATCCCCAGGGAATTCGCAAAATATTTCAAGGGGTTCGCCAAAACTTTTCAGTAATGGCGGGTTTCGGGATTAGCCTATTATTACTTCATTAATTTCTGCGGCATTGTCATAATAATAATAATAATAATAATAATAATAATAATAATAATAATAATAATAATAATAATAATAATAATAATAATAATAATAATAATAATAATAATAATAATAATAAATAATAATAATAATAATAATAATATCTCGTAGACTGCGATGGGCAGGACATGTTGCACGTATGGGGAATGAAAGACTTGCATGGAGGCTTTTTGTAGGAAAACTAGAGGGAAAACGTCCAATTGGTAGACCAAGAATGAGGTGGGAGAATAACATTAACTATGATTTGAGGGAAGTAGATTATACAGGGAATGATTGGAAAGCATTAGCTCAGGATAGGAATGTATGGAGAGCTTATGTCCGCGCGGCCATGAACCTACGGGTTCGATAGTGCCAATGAGTAAGTATAATAATAATAATAATAATAATAATAATTCATATTATTACTTTCAAATTAAGTTAACCCTATAACTATATAGTCCACCGCTGTGGTTTCGAGGTCACGGAGCGGGCCCGGGTTCGATTCCTGGTCAGGACATGCTCCTGGGTGAGGTTTTTTCGGGGTTTTTCCTCACCTGTAAAACAAATCTCAGAAAGCTTAGGGCCCAACGGTCCCCAAAAATCATCCGGCCATCATTATCATCATCATCATCATCATCCTTCACCGGTGTGGAAAGCAACGGGAAGCTACCACACCTATAGTTCCCTAGTAAAGCTGCAAATCATACCATGAAAATGCTATGATTGCAGTCAAAGACCTGCCCTCGGGCAGAATTACTATGGATGGATAATTACATGTGTGTACACCTATTTGTGCGAAAGTCGTTTTCTTCACATGGCTATTTAAGAAGTAAATACAGAAGCAGACTTTGTGCTGAAAGTGATTTGAGACTCTGTTTAACTTCTGTGGTTCCTGACTTCAAAGCCCTGTGCCATGGAAAGCAGGCGCAAGCTTGTCACTGAAATTCCAAGGAAGAGATGAGTAATTACAGTGACTATTTAACTCATGCCCTAAACGGGAGTCAATGACCAATCACGTTTCAAAGTATCTTGTTTTACAACCAATCGCAATCGTGTTTCACCCGATATTTATCAATTAAGAGTACCATATTAAAGAAAGCTCCTCCTTTTTACATTATGAACAGGTCATAGCATTATTTTGCAATGACTGACTCTGTAACAAATACGTTGAATATAGGAATTTATATAGCCTACAGTAAAACAGAACATGACGGTCCCTTAGATATATTTCCGTCTTGGCAGTTTTCTTTCTTATAAAGGGTTCCCAAATTTCAAGCTTGAATTTTCTCACGCAGTGAAAGGGTTTTAATGCACGCTTTTAAGACATAACGTATTGAACAGAAATACAGACAAAATAGTGTTTGTAACACAGCACAGTTTGCACGGCAATACAAAACAACTTTATTACACAAAAACGAGAAGGAACTCAACTACAGGAAGACTGAAGAGTTTCCCAACTCCCTCGCAGGTTACGTAAGCAGGCAAGGAAAAGCGAGGGATTCCCCACTATCACACATAAGCATGGGTATCCCCGCAATACAATGGCAACACAAGAAGTAAAACGATATAATGCAGTAGCGTCTTATGCAGAATTTTTACGTGTAACCATTAATACTGTAATTATATCGTGCTTAAGAATAATTTTCCGTCTTACTGAGGTAAGAATTAACAATCGGTACTTTAAAAACCATTCCGTTTCCGCATTATGAAGGTTTCTGGCTTATACAGGACGATTTTACATATCAAATCGTACCGTTCTGGTTATTTTTTTCCGTCTCTACAGGTTTTCTACTTATAAACGTTCCGGCTAAGACAGGTTTCACTGTTTTGAGTTGTAAGAATCCTAGAATACATTCAATCTAATCCAATGCGGTTGGAGGTGCATGACCACTGTTTAATTACCGGCCAGCCGAGCGCACGCTCAGTTTGACCTGGACGCCCATTCGGCAGGGCCCGTGGCCTGTCACTTCCGGCTGATTTAGGGTCTTAAATGCCCTCTTCAGCCCTTGTTCTTTATATAAATATTCGTCGTTGAAATAGAGCAATATTCCTGCCTCCGGTCCCAACTAGCCAGAGATTAGAAGACAAAGATGCAGCGGTCGGACATTAACAAGTCTTGTAACGTTTATCGTAATGATGTTTTAAGTTGATTGATGTTCTAAATCGCCAAGAGGAAAACCGCAGCCGCCGCCAATCCCCGAAGGGACAAGATCGGGAGGACTGATGACCAAACCAGAAACGTCCCCTTTCAGGTTAAGCTGATCTGTTGCGAAATTTTGAATTTTGAAAATATTTTAGGAAATTGTAATTTTCTGATGGACTCTAGGGAACCACTCCGACATTTGACTTTACGCCAAGGGAAACCATCGAAAACCTTAGCATTGTAGCTGGAATTTAGTGAAATTTAAAAATAATTTGGAAAATAAATTTAAAGGAAAAATATGAAAGTCGAAATGATCAGCTTCTTTGGCTCTATGGAGAATTAGCCGGCGGAATCGCCTTTTGAAGGTGTGTTAGGTTACATCCTATTTTAGACATTTGTCATACACTCTACTAAGAAAGAGCGTTTTTCATGATTCTATTCAATAGATATGAATAATGAATTTGGGTCTTTTAACAGTTCCTCAACTAATTTGTCCATGACTTAATTCATGATTTGTTAATCTCTTCTAGAGTGGGCGGTTTGGACCGGTGTACTCTTTGTCGATGGATCCATAGCTTTCCGAGTGCTTATGGTCGCGTGTTTGGTTTCATGCGAGTTTTCGGACTCACATAAGACCTCGATTTGCGAGGTCTTTTCTTCCCGAGCCGTTCTAGGCCCGCTGCGTCTTTTCTTTTTCTGCCTGGTGCTAGCACATGGATTATGGGAGCTATTGGGTGAGGCAGCAGGAGCAAGCTCGACTGATACTGCCTGTTTACTGGTAACAGGTGTGACCTGTATTACCTTCTTATTTAGTCGTAGATATGTCTCGATCTTCACCTTGAAATGGTAAAGTCTGTGCGGTTGCATTAACTCATCAATCTTGGGCCCATCCCCCAGGGTGACCACAAACATGGGCAATGGGATCTTGGTCTTTCCGGACGTCATGTTGTCGACCTTCAAGCCCTCGAACCCACTGTCCCTCAACTATTTCTGGATAATGGATTGGCTCAATTAAGCTTCTTGTAGGAAACCAGAGGGAAAAGGCCAGTTGGTAGACCAAGAATGTGGTGAGAGAATAACATTATTCATGATTTGAGGGAAGTAGATTATGCAGGAGATGATTGGAAAACATTAGCTCAGGATAGGAATATATGGAGAGCTTATGTCCGCGCGGCCATGAACCTACGGGTTCGATAATACCAGTGAGTTATAATAATAATAATAATAATAATAATAATAATAATAATAATTATATTTATTATTATTATTAAATTATTATTATTAGTATTACCGCCGAGACCACATTCAGTCATATCCTATATTCGAAATACGAGTACTATAGGTACGACTGTGGGAACACATATATATATTTAATGCCAATAAACTTATATTAATATTTTAGAAGGGAATCGGTGGTTGAATCCATCTTGCACTGAAAATGTGTTGCGTGGTTGGTATATATACGAGTACATATTCGTAGATATAGAATGTATCTGAGTCACCACCAAGAAACCACCATGACAAGAAAATCCTTCATCTGGTACTATATCACAGTTATCTCCCTTTTCTGTAAGTGCATTTATTTACAGGAACATGAAGTCTCTCTCGTACTGGAATTGAAAAATATTTTCCGAGCAGAACACGTCATTTTCCTGCAGCCAGAAAATTGTAAGAAAGTAACTATTTCTTTTTATAATAATAATAATAATAATAATAATAATAATAATAATAATAATAATAATAATAATAATAATAATAATAATAATAATAATAATAATAATAATAATAATAATAATATTTTTAGGGAAAACGCCCAGTTGGTAGACCAAGAATGAGGTGGGAGAATAACATTAACTATGATTTGAGGGAAGTAGATTATACAGGTCCACCGCTGTGGTCTCGAGGTAGTGTGCTGCCTTGTCACACAGCAGGCCCGGGTTCGATCCCCGGTCGGGGCAGTTTTTCTGGGTGAGGTTTTTATCGGGGTTTTTCCTCACCTGTAAGACAAATGTCAGGAAAACTTTAAGGCCCAAACGGTCCCCGAAATCATATGGCCATCATCCTTTACCGTTATCATTATATCATCATCATCCTTTCACCGGTGTGGAAAGCAACGGGAAGCTACCACACCTACACAATTCCCTAGTAAAGCCGCAAGTATAGCATGAAAATGCTATGATTGCAGTGAAGGACTTGCCTTCGGGCAGAATTACTATGGATGCATGGAGATTATACAGGGAATGATTGGAGAGAATTAGCTCAGGATAGGGATGTATGGGGGGGCTTATATCCGCGCGGCCATGAACCTGCGGGTTCGATAGTGCCAGTGAGTAAGTAAGTAAGTAATTAAGTAAGTAAGTAAGTAATAATAACTTTTTTATTAAATGCCTCCAGTTTCCATTTTCCCTTGACACACGGGGTCCAAACTTTCCACTAGGTTCTTGGAAGCAATATAGAGTTTGTCTGCCAATCGTCCTTCCATTGATATAGCAACATCGATCGTGTAACTATGTGTTGTACTGTTAACTGATTGCAACATCGAGACAGTGTTTCTCTCCCCTTTCATGGAAAGCGTTCTGTCAGAACAAAGCTCATAGTTGAACTGACTCTGAGAACAGTTCCATACAGAACTAATTTCGATTTTTTCTGTCGTGATGCTCATTGACGTCAGCAACAAACGTTTGAGCTCTTTGATATCAGCTCTTCTTCGTCATCCTTATCTTTTCGTGCCTGGAGCATAGTGATACGGCGTGATGTTATCGTAAACTCCTTTTTTAAATTAATAATAAATCCTAGTGAAGCTGTATTATGCATTGCAGAGACTCTTGATGTCCCAACTCCTTTCAAAAAACGTTAAACTGAAAATATATAAAACTATTATTCTACCAGTTATACTATATGGGTGCGAAACATGGACTCTTACTTTAAGGGAGGAAAGGAGATTACATGTATTTGAGAATAAAGTACTTAGGAAAATTTTTGGACCAAAGAGAGATGAACAGACAGGCGAATGGAGAAGACAATATAACAATGAACTACATGGTCTTTATAGGATGCCAGATATAATAAGAACAGTTAAGTCTCGTAGACTGCGTTGGGCAGGACATGTTGCACGTATGGGGAATGAAAGACTTGCATGGAAGCTTCTTGTAGGAAAGCCAGAGGGAAAACGCCTAGTTGGCAGACCAAGAATGAGGTGGGAGAACAACATTAACTATGATTTGAAGGAAGCAGATTATACAGGGAATGATTGGAAAACATTAGCTCAGGATAGGGATGTATGGAGAGCTTATGTCCGCGCGGCCATGAACCTACGGGTTCGATAGTGCCAGTGAGTAAGTAAGTGAAGCTGTACAGTCTGTATACCCGAGATTTCTGGCTACGTCCAATGCGCAATGTTGTAAATGCCAATAATGAACGGCAGAACTGCATTCTCGCGCTTCATCGAATTCCGCCATTACACGCCCCTTGGATGTCCTTGAACTGCAGTGTACGATTTCCTTTGAAAACTGTATTTCCTTCTCGTTTCTTTGCCACGTAGTCCAGTATGTTTTTAATACTGCTTTTAGCCTTCAGTTTAGGGTATATTTTCTGAAGCTTGTCGTAAGTGTTGAAACCTCTTACGTGATAATAATAATAATAATAATAATAATATTAATAATAATAATAATACTTACTTACTTACTCACTGGCACTATCGAACCCGTAGGTTCATGACCGCGCGGACATAAGCTCTCCACACATCCCTATCCTGAGCCAATGATTTCCAATCATTCCCTGTATAATCTACTTCCCTCAAATCATAGTTAATGTTGTTCTCCCACCTCATTCTTGGTCTACCAACTGGGCGTTTTCCTTCTGGCTTTCCTACAAGAAGTTTCCATGCACGTCTTTCATTCCCCATAGGCGCAACATGTCCTGCCCATCGCAGTCTACGAGACTTAACTGTTCTTATTATATCTGGCTTCCTATAAAGACCATGTAGTTCGTTGTTATGAAGTCTTCTCCATTCACCTGTCTGTTCATCTCTCTTTGGTCCAAAAATTTTCCTAAGAACTTTATTCTCAAATACTCGTAATCTCCTTTCCTCTTAAAGTAAGAGTCCATGTTTCGCATCCATATAATAGTAGAATAATAGTTTTATATATTCTCAGCTTAACGTTTTTTGAAAGGAGTTGGGACATCAAAAGTCTCTGCAATGCATAATAGAATGCATTTCCAGAATTGAGCCTATGTTTAATTTCTTTGTGCATCTCATTCCTATTTGTGATTATTGTTCCTAGGTATTTGAATTCAGCCACTTCCTCAAAATTTCCCTCATTTGTCATTAGCTGTCCATTTCCATTATATACTGAATTTCTACGTGTGACCATATATTTAGTTTTACTGATATTTACTTCCAGTCCTAATTTCTTAGTGTTACTCAATAGTGTGTGCGTGTTGGCCTTTAGTATCTCCTCGCTATCGGCCAGTAGTACTACATCATCAGCATAAACTAACAGCTTATTAATACCATTCAGTTGTAAACCTTCCTCATTCTCTAAAGATTTAATGGCATGCTCTAGTACAAAATTAAATAGTAGAGGAGATAGTGCATCTCCTTGCTTCAACCCATTCTGGATTTCAAAAGTGATAATAATAATAATAATAATAATAATAATAATAATAATAATAATAATAATAATAATAATGCTTTATTTTAGCTGGCAGAGTTAAGGCCATAAGGCCCTCTCTTCCACTCAACCAGCGAATAGTAAAATTATACAAAAATTACGTACATATTACAGTTTTAAGATATTATTAAAATACAGACTAAACTAAATACAATGATGATGTGATCTAATACTAGCTAATACTAACAAAAACATAGAATATAATAAAACTGAAATTATATAAAATAAAGTAAGTAGCTTCCTAGATGATTATTAATGGAATGCTCTATATAGTTGTTATGCAGTTAATGTTTTCATTGTGTCGAACTTAGGATATCAGTTAATTTGGATTTAAATAATGATAGCGATTGGCAGTCATCGTATATGTTCTCTGTGTTGTCATCAAACGCCGCGATGATACTTGCGACTTTAACCTTCTTATCAGGAGAGGGTTGGAATTCTCTTTCACTACTTCCATCGCCTCTTCCCACACTTGCCGTATCACTACCGCATGCAATGAGTTGTTAGTTATCATCACTAGCATTATAATTATGTGTTAGTGTTACAACAGTATCTGTTTCTAACTTATGCTCATATTTCTGCACTATAATATATACCAGAAAACATGCAAATGATTCATCTTCTACACCAATACCATCTTCACGAAGAAGAGTTGTTCGTAACTTCATCTCAACCAATCGCAATACATTAGCAGGATTGATTACCAATCGCCGACCCATCTGATGTTTCATTACACAAAACGCAACTTCAGAGGCACACTGCACCGTCCCTACTGGTCTCGACTGGCGCACCGGCAGGCCAATGTGCAATGAGACATGGCACACGCAGAGGCCTCTAACGGACGACTGCAGAGTTTTACAGATGAGCGAGTATCTCTAGTACAATAAGGGACTGTTAATTATTTCTCACACGATTTTGTTGTATATGTGTTTGTTCGAGCCCTTGTAAGATATAGACAGGAAAGTAAGCAAGTTTCGCATACAAGACACAATGTAGTGTAGAACTAACCTGCTGACATCTAATAATACATGACACAATGTAGCGTAGAACTAACCTGCTGACATCTAATAATACATGACACAATGTAGCGTAGAACTAACCTGCTGACATCTAATAATACATGACACAATGTAGCGTAGAACTAACCTGCTGACATCTAATAATACATGACACAATGTAGCGTAGAACTAACCTGCTGACATCTAATAATACATGACACAATGTAGCGTAGAACTAACCTGATGACATCTAATAATACACGACACAATGTAGCGTAGAACTAACCTGCTGACATCTAATAATACATGACACAATGTAGCGTAGAAACTAACCTGATGACATCTAATATATTGTTGTGGTAATAAGATGAAATTCAGCACCATCTGGTGATAAAATTAAGAATGAGTAGATATAATATAAATAGTTAATTACCTTTTAGGTTCTTTAGGAAAGCAAAAAAAAAAAAAAAAAAATCTGTTTTACGCGATAGTGTGTTCTGTCGTACTTACAGCAATGGCGACCCTGATTGAAAGTTCACTTTCCTAAATTTCGGGGTTGCCAACCTAAATAACTATACTGTAATATTACATATTACCTACCTCGTGCAGGAAGAAATAGTAGTAGTAGTAGTACTAGTAGAACTTTATTTGGCAAAAAGTAAGATATTTACAATATTATTTACAAATGTGGGTCGCACGGGCAGTAAGCCATACGTGCTGTTGACAGTCCGTTACAATAAAGTAATAATTGGTAATGGTATAAAGAAAAACAGAAAGAAAAACAATAACATTACAATTACATAAAGAAAACACAATAATGTTACAATTACATAATAATACAATAGCATTACACATTAATTAAGTTATGTATAATTATTAAGATTTAATGGTATTGCATTTTGATAACATATATTTATTCATGAATGAGTGTTGTTCTTAGTGTAGTGCAGGAAGTAAAACCACTGCCCTTTATGTATACTAAGTACAATGTATTTACAAAAATATGTCCATGAAGTAGAGTTAATATACATTATACGAAACAAATCACACTACATTTTAAATGAACTGAACTTTATTTGAAACAATAAATTCGTACTTGCCGCCATTTTATGCCTGATTGATCTCATGGCCTGCTGTAGTCTCAACTAATAAACATTGGCCACACTGTTAACGTTAGTCAGTTGTTTATAATGAACGCAAATATTTCCAACAAATATGTTATTATTTTACTATTATTTTTTACTTTGAAAATACAATCGTGTAAAAAATAATGTACAACGCACGTTTGTGAAGTGTTTTACAGAATCTCGGAAATTAAAAACTTCGCTATCGCTCGGTTTTTAATCATATCCACACTTCTGTAAAAACCACTTAGTAACCTCACATTGTACGATGTACATTTATTTTCCCATATAAAGTTTTGCAGCCTGTAACATGTATGTATCGGAAATTCAATTTACGAAATGGCTAATTTCCCATAATCCCGAGTGCCCTGTGAACACGCCGTATGCCCTGCGTTTGTTTCATTAGTTACAAATTCTGTTACTATGAACTAAGAGCGCAACCACTCCGTCGTTCATTGTAGTTCCTCGCAAATTTTTAGGTGCCACAGCACGAAGTTTCTTATCTGGATGTAAATACTCTGTGATTGGAACATTGGACGGTGCAATATTGCCATCACAAAAAATAATTACGTCAATTTAAGTGTTAACAAAAAGAAATATATTATATTATTTTTAGTCTAATCATCTTACCTCAATATTAATGTTGATTTGTTCTTGGACATGTTTCAAAAGAATTCTGTTTTATCGTCAGCTTGTCCAGGCTGGTTTGATTTATGTTGCACACCCTGGATGTCGATGTCAGCTCCATCCTGTGGTTGGCCAAAGAACCTCCAAATAAGGTCACGTTTCGTCGGTATTTCAAAATTCATAACTCTGTTTTTGTTCTTCTGAATATAGATTTTCCCCAAATAGCTCTTTTGTATTTTCTAACTGTTTTAATAATTCAGACACTAAATTATTAAAACAGTTAGAAAATACAAAAGAGCTGACTATTTGGGAAAAAATCTATATTCAGAAGAACAAAAATCAGAGTTACGAATATTGAAATACCGACGGAGGTTGTTTGGAGGTTCTTTGGGCAACCACAGGATGGAGCTGACATCGACATTCAGGGTGTGCAACATAAATCAAACCAACCTGGACAAGCTGACGATAAAACAGAATTGTTTTGAAACATGTCCAAGAACAAATCAACATTAATATTGAGGTAAGATGATCAGACTAAAAATAATATAATTAAAATAATCTCAAAATATCACTTCCTAAAATTAAATATTAAAAGAAATATATGTTCCATAAAACAGCAAAAAGGGATTATAAATTAGACTTGCAGAGGAATTCGCTTAGTAATTCAGTCCTATAACTTTTTTTTTTAATTTCGTTTGTTCTAGTAATATTTGTGTTTTGTTGGCAGCTCTACAAGAAAGTGTACAGTTGGTGGGAAAGTGGAAAATGTTATCTAATAGTGATGTGTTGACAGTTGCTGTAACGACTATTACAAATGTGAAGTATCGCACAAATAAACCACTAACTATAATTTCTCCGCAGCATATAAAGTCTGAGGTATGTTAAGGCAACACAAATATGAAGAGAGCTAAAAAATAACTAGTGATACAAATTACGTATATATTTTCCCTCAGGGGTCCTCATCTAGGGGATATGTGGTTGGCGACCACAAGGTGCCCAAGCTGAGCAAAACATTTTTTCCACTTACTTGTGTTTTGCACTCTTTTAACTTTACTATCTGACCTCTCTTCGTTAACTCTTGTTTTTTTTCGACCCCGACGTTATTAGGGCATCCGAGGGCTAGGGAGTCTTTCCTTTCTTCCATTTCTTCTTTCCATTATTTTCTTTTCTTCTCCAGAAAAGCCTGACCAGAGGTCATAAGATGGCAGCCCCATCACTGGTCTTGCCTTCCTTTGGCTAGCAACCAATCGAAGGGACTATTATTATGCTTTCAACTCTTATACGAGAATTTCCCGGAAGCGCTGGAGGGAAAATTTTCTATAGGATCCTAACAGGCCTTGGCCTAATACTTGGAAGGAAGAAGAAGACGTATATATTTGATTCTGTCATTAATAAAAATTGAAAAGTTCAATGATTTTTTAAATTCGAATTTTAAACTAAATAAAAGGCACAGGGAGGGAAGAGTGAAGGTTAATTAAAATCGGAAATTGAGATATTGGAACAATCATCATCATCATCATCATCATCATCCAGGGATTAAGCCTGTTGGCTCGTTCCGATTTCATGAAATCTAGAATTGTTAAAATTGTTCAGACCATCTTCAGTGTGGGTGTCAAACATTTATTCTTCCGTGCGGTTTATAATTTAGCAATCATTTTGGAAATCTTTCTTCTGGCATTCTATCAATATGTTCTTTCCAGTCGTTCCTATATTTAATTATTCGGTCTGTAAGTTTGAAAATATTTAGATACTTTCTTATATCTTCACTTCGTTTCTTCATTGGAACAATCTCGTATTTAATAGGGCAAGCTTCCAAGGTATAATTGAACAGGCAAAGTAGAGGATATATATATATATATTGCAAATGCCCCAGGTTGTCATTCGACATTCCTGATGTCCTCTCCTGGCACGGCGTACTTGTAACCACCTTCTGCGGTTAGGGTAATGTGCACCTGCCTTGGAAAACTCAATTTAGAAATTTTGATTTTAGACCGGATTTTTTTCCATTATAAATGGCGGCCACCCCCTTTAGATAGTATTTTTGCAGTTTTTGAAATTTCGAACATTTTGAAATATTTTAGAAAAACACGAAGACTATAACCTTGGAAAACTCAATTTAGAAATGTTGGTTTTAGACCGGATTTTTCGCATTATAAATCCCGGACACACCTTATAGATAGTATTTTTGCAGCTTTGAAATTTCGAAAATTTGGTCATTTTTTGGAAAAACACCAAGATTATAACCTTCGAAAACTCAATTTAGAAATTTTGGTTTTACACCGGATTTTTTGCATTTTAAATGCCGGACACAGCCTCTAGATAGTATTTTTGAACTTTTTGTAATATGGAAAATGTTGACATTTTTTGGAAATACATCAAGACTATAACCTTGGAAAACTCAATTTAAAAATTTTGGCTTTAGACCGGATTTTTCGCATTATAAATCCCGGACACACATTCTACATAGTATTTTTTGCAGTTTTTGAAATTTCGAAAATTTTCACATTTTTTGCAAAAAACACAAGATTATAACCGTGCAAACTCAATTTAGAAAATTTTGTTTTTGACTGGATTTTTTGCATTATAAATCCCGGACACACCCTCTAGATAGTATTTTTGCAGTTTTTGAAATTTCGAAAATATAGACAATTTTTGGAAAAACACCAAGACTATAACCTTGGAAAAGTCAATTTAGAAGTTTTGGTTTTAGACAGGATTTTTTGCATTATAAATTCCGGACACACCTTATAGATAGTATTTTTGCAGCTTTGAAATTTCGAAAATTTTGTCATTTTTTGGAAAAACACCAAGATTGTAACGTTGGAAAACTCAATTTAGAAATTTTGGTTTTAGATCGGATATTTGCATTTTAAATACCGGACACACCCTCTAGATAGTATTTTTGCAGTTTTTGAAATTTCGAAAATTTTGACTTTTTTGGAAATAAATCAAGATTTTAACCGTGCAAACTCAATTTAGAAAATTTTGTTTTTGACCGGATTTTCTGCATTATAAATCCCGGACACACCCTCTAGATAGTATTTTTGAAGTTTTTGAAATTTCGAAAATTTTGACGTTTTTTGGAAAAACATCAAAACTACATAACCTAATCTTGGAAAACTCAATTTAGAAATATTGATTTAGACCGGATTTTTTGCATTATCAATCCCGGACACACCTCTAGATAGTAATTTTGAAGTTTTTAAATTTCGAGAATTTTTTTTTAAAAAACACCAAGACTATAACCTCGGAAAACTCAATTTAGAAATCATGGTTTTAGACAGGATTTTTTTAATTACAAAACTCGGACACACCCACAAGATAGTATTTCTGCAGTTTTTGAAATTTCGAAAACTTTGACATTTAATAGAAAAACACGGACTTTATATAACCTCGGAAAACTCAATTTAGAAATCATGGTTTTAGACCGGATTTTTTGCATTACAAATACCGGACACGCGCTCTAGAAAGTATTTTTGAATTTTTTAAATTTCGAAAATTTTGTCATTTTTTGGAAAAACATCAAGAATGTAACATTGCAAAACTCAATTTAGAAATTTTGGTTTAGACCGGATTCTTTGCATTATAAATACCGAACACACTCTCTAGATAGTACTTTAGTAGTTTTGGAAATTTCGGAAATTTTGACATTTTTTGGGAAACACCCAGACTATAACCTTGGAAAACTCAATTTAGAAATTTTGGTTTTAGATCGAATTTTTTGAATTATAAATACCGAACACACCCTCTAGATAGTAATTTGAAGTTTTTGAAATTTCGGAAATGTTGATATTTTTTGGAAACTCAATTTAGAAATTTTGGTTTCAGACCGGATTTTTTGCATTATATATTCCGGGCACACCCTCTAGATAGTACTTTTGAAGTTTTTTAAATTTCGAAAATTTTGATATTTTTTGGAAAAACACTAAGATTATAACTTTCGAAAAATCAATTTAGAAATTTTTGCTTTAGAACGGATTTTTTGCATTATTAATCACGGACATACCCTCTAGATAGTATGTTTGCAGTTTTTGAATTTCGAAAATTTTGACATTTTTTGGAAAAACATCGACACCATAACCTTGGAAAGCTCAATATATAAATTTTGGTTTTAGACCGGATTTTTTGCATTATATATCCCGGACACACCCTCTAGATCGTATTTTTGAAGTTTTTTTTTTAAATTTGGTCATTTTTGACATTTTATGGAATGACATCAAGACTATAACTTTGGAAAACTGAATTTAGAATTTTCGGTTTAGACAGGATTTTTTGCATTAAAATTACCAGACACACCCTCTACATAGTACTTTTGGAGTTATTGAAATTTCGAAAATTTTTACTTTTTTCGAAAAACACCAAGAGTATATCCTAGGAAAACTCAATTTAGAAACTTTGGTTTTAGACCGGATTTTTTGGATTATCAATCCCGGGCACACCCTCTATATAGTGTTTTTGATGTTTTTGAAATTTGAAAATTTGACTTTTTTTTTCGAAAAACACCAAGACAATGGAAAATTCAATTTAGAAATTTTGGTTTTAGACAGAATTTCTTGTACTATAAATACCGGACACATCCTCTAGATAGTATTTTTGATGTTTTTGAAATTTCGAAAATTTTGTCATTTTTTGGAAAAACATCAAGACTATAACATTGGAAAACTCAATTTAGAAATTTTGGTTTAGACCGGATTTCTTGCATTATAAATACTCAACACACCCTCTAGATAGTATTTTTTAAGTTTTTGAATTTTTCTGAAATATTGATATTTCTTGGAAAAACAAGACTATAACCTTGGAAAGCTAAATTTAGAAATTTGGGGTTTAGACCGGATTTTTGCATTATATATCCCGGACAAACCCTCAAGAGAGTATTTTTGAAGTTTTTTAAATTTCGAAAATTTTGACATTTTTTGGAAAAACACCAAGACTATATATAACCCCGAAGAAGTGATTTTTGAAGTTATGGTTTTAGACCGGATTTTTGCATTATAAATCCCTTGTAGATAGTATTTTTGCAGCTTTCAAATTTTGAAAACTTTGTCATTTTTTGGAAAAACAACAAGACTCTAAACTTGGAAATCTCAATTTAGAAATTTTGGTGTTACTCGGGATTTTTTCACTTTAAATCCCAGAAACACACTCTAGATAGTATTTTTGAAGTTTTTGAAATTTGGAGAATTTTGTAATTTTTTGGACGAAAATGAAGACTATAACCTTGGAAAACTGAATTTAGAAATTTTGGTTTTAGACCGGATTTTTTGCATTAATAATCCCGGACACACCCTCTAGGTAATATATTTGAAGTTTTTGAAATTTCGAAAAATTTAAATTTTTTGGATAAACATCGAGACTTTAACCTTGGAAAACTCAATTTAGAAATCTTGCTTTTAGACCGGATTTTTTAAATTATAATCCCCGGACACACCCTCTAGATAATATCTTTGAAGTTTTTTAAACTTCGAAAATTTTGACATTTTTTTGAAAAAACATCGATACTATACCCTTGGAAAACTAAATTTAGAAATTTCGGTTTTTATACCTGAATTTTTGCATTATAAATCCCGGACACAGTCTCTAGAAAGTAATTTTGTAGTTTCGGAATTTTCGAAAATTTTGACTTTTTAAAAAAAAAAACTAACCTTGGATAACTCAATTTTGAAATTTTTGATTAGGACCGGATTTTTTGCATTATAAATCCCGGACACAGTCTCTAGATAGTAATTTTGCAGTTTTTGAATTTTCGAAAATTTTGACATTTTTTGGAAAAACATTAAGACTTGGAAAACTCAATTTAGAAATTTTGGATTAAGACCAGATTTTTTGCATTATAAATCCCGGACATAGTCTCTAGATAGTAATTTTGCAGTTTTTGAATTTTCGAAAATTTTGACATTTTTAGGAAAAACATTAAGACTATAACCTTGGTAAATTCAATTTTGAAATTTTGGATTTAGACCGGATTTTTTGCATTATAAATCCCGGACACAGTCTCCAGATAGTAATTTTGCAGTTTTTGAATTTTCGAAAATTTTGACATTTTTTGGAAAAACATTAAGACTATAACCTTGGAAAACTCAATTTTGAAATTTTGGATTTAGACCGGACTTTTTGCATTATAAACCCCGGACACAGTCTCTAGATAGTTATTTTGAAGTTTTTGAAATTTTGGAAAATTTTGTAATTTTTTGGAAAAACACCTTCGAAAACTCAATTTAGAAATTTTGGTTTTACACCGTATTTTTTGCATTTTAAATGCCGGGCACTCCCTCTAGATAGTATTTTTGAACTTTTTGTAATATCGAAAATGTTGACTTTTTTGGAAATACATCAAGACTATAACCTTGGAAAACTCAATTGAAACATTTTGGCTTCAGACCGGATTTTTTGCATTATAAATCCCGGACACACATTCTACATAGTATTTTTTGCAGTTTTTGAAATTTCGAAAATTTTGAAATTTTTTGCAAAAAAAACAAGATTATAACCGTGCAAACTCAATTTAGAAAATTTTGTTTTTGACCGGATTTTTTGCATTATAAATCCCGGACACAACCTCTAGATAGTATTTTTGCAGTTTTTGATATTTCGAAAATATAGACAAGTTTTGGAAAAACACCAAGACTATAACCTTGGAAAAGTCAATTTAGAAGTTTTGGTTTTAGACAGGAATTTTTGCATTATAAATTCCGGACACACCCTCTAGATAGTATTTTTGCAGTATTTGAAATTTCGAAAATTTTGACATTTTTTGAAACTAAATCAAGACTTTAACCGTGCAAACTCAATTTAGAAAATTTTGTTTTTGAACGGATTTTTTGCATTATAAATCCCAGACACACCCTCTAGATAGTATTTTTGAAGTTTTTGAAATTTAGAATTTTTTGACGTTTTTTGGAAAAAACATCAAGACTACATAACCTAATCTTGGAAAACTCAATTTAGAAATATTGATTAAGAACCGGATTTTTTGCATTATCAATCCCGGACACACCCTCTAGATAGTAATTTTGAAGTTTTTAAATTACGAGAATTATTTTTAAAAACACCAAGACTATAACATCGGAAAACTCAATTTAGAAATCATGGTTTTAGACAGGATTTTTTGAATTACAAAACTCGGACACACCCACAAGATAGTATTTCTGCAGTTTTTGAAATATCGAAAACTTTGACATATTTTAGAAAAACACGGACTATATATAACCTTGGAAAACTCAATTTAGAAATAATGGTTTTAGACCGGATTTTTTGCATTACAAATACCGGACACACGCTCTAGAAAGTATTTTTGAATTTTTTAAATGTCGAAAATTTTGTCATTTTTTGGAAAAACACCCAGACTATAACCTTGGAAAACTCAATTTAGAAATTTTGGTTTTATACCCGATTTTTTGCATTATATATCCCGGACACGACCTCTAGATAGTATTTTTGAAGTTTTTTAAATTTCGAAAATTTTGACATTTTTTGGAGAAACACCAAGTCTATAACCTTTGAAAACTCAATTTAGAAATTTTGGTTTTGAATTTAATTTTTTGAATTATAAATACCGAACACACTCTCTAGATAGTACTTTGAAGTTTTCGAAATTTCGGAAATGTTGATATTTTTTTGGAAAACTCAATATAGAAATTTTGGTTTTAGACCGGAGTTTTTGCATTATATATTCCGGACTCACCCTCTAGATAGTACTTTTGAAGTTTTTTAAATTTCGAAAAATTTGATATTTTTTGGAAAAACACTAAGATAATAACCTTGGAAAACTCAATTTAGAAATTTTTGCTTTAGAACGGATTTTTTGCATTATTAATCACGGACATACCCTCTAGATAGTATGTTTCCATTTTTTGAATTTCGAAAATTTTGACATTTTTTGGAAAAACATCAACACCATAACCTTGGAAAACTCAATATAGAAATTTTGGTTTTAGACCGGAATTTTTGCATTATATATACCGGACACAGCCTCTAGATCGTATTTTTGAAGTTTTTTTTTAAATTTCGACATTTTTGACATTTTATGGAATAACATCAAGACTTTATCTTCGGAAAACTGAATTTAGAATTTTCGGTTTAGACAGGATTTTTTGCATTAAAATTCCCAGACACACCCTCTACATAGTATTTTTGGAGTTATTGAAATTTCGAAAATTTTATCTTTTTTTTGGAAAAAACACCAAGAGTATATCCTAGGAAAACTCAATTTAGAAACTTTGGTTTTAGACCGGATTTTTTGGATTATCAATCCCGGGCACACCCTCTAGATGGTGTTTTTGATGTTTTTGAAATTTGAAAATTTGACATGTTTTTTGGAAAAACACCAAGACAATGGAAAATTCAATTTAGAGATCCTGGTTTTAGACAGAATTTCTTGTACGATAAATACAGGACACATCCTCAAGGTAGTATTTTTGATGTTTTTGAAATTTCGAAAATTTTGTAATTTTTTTGGAAAAACATGAAGACTATAACATTGGAAAACTCAATTTAGGAACTTTGGTTTAAACCGGATTTTTTGCATTATAAATCACGGACACAGTCTCTAGATAGTAATGTTGCAGTTTTTGAATTTTCGAAAATTTTAACATTTTTGGAAAAACATTAAGACAATAACCTTGGAAAACTCAATTTTGAAATTTTGGATTTAGATCGGATTTTTTGCATTATAAATCCCGGACACAGTATCTAGAGAGTAATTTTGCAGTTTTTGATTTTTCGAAAATTTTGACATTTTTTTGGAAAAATATTAAGACTTGGAAAACTCAATTTAGAAATTTTGGATTTAGACCAGATTTTTGCATTATAAATCCCGGACACGGTCTCTAAATAGTAATTTTGCAGTTTTTTGAATTTTCGGAAATTTTGACATTTTTTGGAAAAACATTAAGACTATAGCCTTGGAAAACACTATTTTGAAATTTTGGATTTAGGACCGGATTTCTGCTTGATTAACCCGGACA